>VWPW01029874.1:0-25722 GCA_013389825.1 Crypturellus undulatus
GGGCGCCGCTCGAGCCCCAGCTCTCGCGGGGAGCCGGCCCGGGTGTCCCGCCGAGCGGGTCCCACGGGCGACCCCGTGTCCGGGCTGGCAGCGGCCCCCCCAGCGCGGCGCCCCACGGGCTCCCGGAGGCGTCTGGCTGTGACGCCTCTGCGAGGCGCGGTCCGTCTGTCCTGGCCCCTGTGAGCTGCCCCATGCGGATGGACGCAGAGCCAAACGCGCAGTCCCTGAGATCCCTGTGCACCGGAGGGGCTGATCTGCACCTGTGGGAGACTAGTGTTCCCCATGGCGTTGAGATGGTTTCCTCGAGCCCCTGCCTGCGCAGAGCGGCCCTTGGCTCTGCTCAAGCTGCCAGTGGCGGCTCCTCCATCCCCCGGGGTCTCCGGCATGCTCTTCATCTGTGGCACACACAGAGCCTGGGTCAGGCTGCTGCTGTGGGAGACTGCAGTGGAACTGGGCCATTGGACTGAGGAGGGAGCACTGCTAGTGGGGCACATGTGCACTACACTAGTGTCCTCTCAGCAGTCACTTCTGAGTGAGTTCATCCCCTGCTGATAATTCTAGAGCCTTCCTGGGTGAGACCAGCCTCCCTGCCATAGTTAGGAAAAGCTTCAGCAGAGGCCGAGGTTCCCAACACTGCCCTAGGATCGCGGGTGACTTTGAGCATCTCTCACTTTAGACAAATGAACAACTCTCCACTATGTGTTCCCAGAACTTCCTTGCAGAAGAGACCAACTTCACCCCTGCAATGGACCAGCTGCCTTGCTGCCTCCCTTGTGGGAGGCTGTTGTCCTGCTTGAGGATGTTCCTTCTTAGACCTTGTGTTCCAGCGTACCTTGCTTTCCTGGCCCAACACTTCTCACCTACGCTGCCCACATTGCTGTGCTCTGTATCAGTCACTGCTTTCCTTGGACACTCCTTGCTTGACTTCATCTCTCTTTTAGCACAGTTCATCATGCTCTTCTTCCTACCCTTTGTTTTTGCCTTGTTTTGATCCTGTTGTACTCAGGGGCTGTTACTCTCTGGTACAGTTGTCTCTTTTATGTGGACCAGTACTGCCTAGGATGGCACTTTAACGCTTGTATTGCCCTTTCTTATCTGTCTGTTCTTTAAACATCTGCCTCTGACATTCTGGCTGGTGTGAGCTTACACCTGTGAATGCTGTGAACACCGGTGCTCACGCATGTTCTGCTGTGGTGCTTCATTCTCTCCTCAGCTACAGCAGAGCTCCATACACACAGGTGCTGCTGGCTCAACTGTGCCAAGGGCACCTGCATTTTCCTTCTTACTCTGTCTAAACTTCTCTGGGACTTGTGGGATCTTCCAGTCTACAACATTCCCACCAGACTTTCAGAGCAGCCAACAGTGCTGCTAAAATGTGGAGGTATGGTGATACCCTTTAAAGATTTATTTTTTGAAGAATGAAAACAAGCGGACTTGGTTACAGTTCCTGAACTAGCCTGCTTTTGCAAGGGTCATAGGAGAGGTCAAATATATTTCATTTTTATTTCTCAGTTATATTTCTACTATCTTCTGTGTGAGAACATATCTTGCTTCTTGGTTAGACTAGGGAGTCTCCGGAAGTCCCTTCCAACCTTAACTATTCTCTGAATATATAAGTTTTATTAGTGTGTGTTTCCATTTACAGGAATAAGCAAGCATTGCGTTTTCTTTATGTTTTTTCAGCTCCCCCACATACAAGCTGGTTCCAGTCTAAAAGTTGAATAGCCTGTTAGAACAGCGTGGTACCTGAGCAAAAGTACTGTGTCTTGGCAACATGGATGTGCATCCATCTGCAGTTTTTTATGTAGAGAAGTCCTTAATCATTGTGTCATGTGCCACTTTCTTGCTCATTCTCACTCTTTTTTTTTTTTTTTTTTTTTTCCTTTTTCTTTTCAATTATGCAACTTGGGGTTGGTACTGTACCGGCAAGTTTTACTTACATTGGATATTGCTTCTCTCACACTCAATATGTACTTCCTCATTTCAGAGCTGGATCCAGATGCATCCTGGGGTTGCTGTGTTAGAGCTGTTCCTGCTTCAGTTCAATTAGAACATCTGCGAATTCATCATGACATAATATCTGGCCTCTCACCCCATCCTGCTGGATAAGTTTCCTGTTTCCTCTTGGTCCATATACATGTGAGTCCAGGCATTCATCATCTACCTGGTGTGGTACAGGTAGGTTTAGCCCTTTGAGAAGTGACTTCTTGTAGGTGGGATGAAGGTGTTGGTCACTTTTATTGGGATTGGATAATGTTTAGTTTTGGATGTCTGGGAAATATTGGCATTGTGTGACCAGGCTGCTTTCTAGCTGTTATTGACCTTGTCTTGTCCTTTTTCTTTCACTAGGCCTGCTACTTCTGTGTGCCAGAGGTGTGTGTGGTCAGGGAGGGAGCTGCATTGGGTGAGCAGACTAGCTGAGGAAGGGCAAGGAGGGGGAATGAAGTAGCTAAGAGTAAGCCTGGTAAAGGAAAGAATGAAATTTTGCAGAAGTTCATGCTCTACTGGCTAAGAGTAATTGTGATTAGTTCTGACTGAGGACTGTTCATTTGTGAGTTACCATGCTGCTCACAGCAGGTTTAAGTTAACAGAGTTACCTCTTTCCAGCTGGTAGGTTTTTCCAGTGCCTACTGACATTTGATGCGTGTTGGTCATTTCTGTGATGAAGCACTGAAATCTGCTATTCTTTATTTCTCACTATTAGTTTCTCTGTCTTTGTTGCTTCCCCTGCTAAATCCGCCCATCTTTTCACAGTCAATACACAGCATGTCTGTAAGGGATATCTTTCCCACAGTTCAAGTGGTGCCTTTTTGCTGTGTTGAGCCTGCACAGGTCATTTCACTGGTTAAGTAAGTGGTCTGGTAGAAGAATGCAGTCCATTTTGGATTGGAAATAGTATAGGTTATAACTTTTCTGATTTTAAGAAGTGTTAGCCCTGCATTTGCTGTCTGGTGTGACCTGTTACAAACATGTTGCATAGTGCACGTCAGCACAATTAAGAACTTTGCCTAGTGCCAACTATATGTGGTTTTTCACTTCAGGCTGAGCTAAGTAAAGTATATTGCAGATAGATTGCAGTACCAATTTACTGATCATGACTTATGTGAACATAAGAACTCTTGTTATACTGAATCAGACCAAAGCATCCTGTTTTGAACTAGTAATGGGTATGTGATTAATGGATCTAGTGGCTAAAAGAAACCTTTGGACCATCTATCTGACACCTATATTTTTAAGGCACTAATGGCCTTACCTTTGCGAGCCCAGTAACTTAGATCTTTCAGAAAGACAATATGCAATTTGTCTTAGCAGTTTGGCAAGGTATGGTAAACTAAAAATAGGATTACTGCTTGTGGAGTCCTCATCACTGGAGATTTTAAGAACTTAGATAAAAATCTGCTAAGAATGATTTAGGCAGGTCCAAACTGTCTTGGGGTAAGGAAGGATAGGAGAATTTTCTAATGGCCACGCTCACCTCTCTCTTTGGTGCTGTAGGTATCTTGTTTGTGACAGTTAGGCTGTGCTGAATGCAGAGGACGAAGGTTCTCCTATAGAAGTGCCTTCTAAGAATGCAGGTGTTCTTCTGTGCTCTTAACTCACACATTACATGGTAACACTTTGTACTGCCATTTCTCTGGAGCAAGCTTTTGTCCACTGTCTCATGTTCTGTTTTTTCTTAATTTAATTAAAAAGCTTTTTTGTTTTGTTTTGTTTTGCACTTAGTATTTTTTGAGAGTGTTGTACATACATGGAATATACTTAAACATCATAATCGTGTCAACACCCAACATTAGATTTTGTTCATTAAACATGTTCACATGAATTATTCACAGCTTTCATGGACAATATTTTTCAGAGATCTGAATTGCTTTCTTGGCTCTTTTGTAAATTGTACATGGCACAACGTCATTCCATATTCAAATGTGGATTTCACTAGTGCATATAAAATATATATAAATCATATAGAGAAAATAATCCTGCTATTCCTACTTGATTATCTGTTTGAGCTGCTTTGGCTCCTGGAGCCTTAGTAGCATAGCATAGCTATGGTTGCATAGGTAAGTCAGACTGAGCTGTTTTCCCACTGTGGTCCGTATTTCAATTTCAGAATTTCTGCTTTTCAAGATATGATCTCCCACTTTATGGGGATGTTCTCTGTGCTTTGTTCCCAGATCAATCTTTGAGTTTTAAAACACACTTTGTTTAAATATATCCATCGTAATATGATGCCTCTATGTATTGATATGACAGTTCTGCCCTGCACTCCATTTTATGAGAGGTGACTTTGAATTCATTTCCAGGCTCTGAATGATGCTGTTGAAGGTTGTTGGACTAATTACCATCCCTGTAAATGCACCTTCATTTTTAACAGTTTCTCTGTTGGCATCTGCTGTTTGATTCATGCCAACAAACTGGGTGCTTTATTTATATGTCATAACACTTATTTATAATCAGAAGAAAATAGTCCAATCTCCAGCCTCCTCCCAGAAATGTCTTTCAAATCCCTCATGATTAATGCAAGGCGATAAGCTGGCCTCACAAAAGATTCCTGTTAGTTCCCAGTGTTTGCATCTGTTTGGTGGTCTTTGTTCTTTCCAGACTATTTGTTCTAGTTATATTTAATATTACAGTTCTGTACATTATTGAATTAAAGTAAATGTAGTCCAAGGTTTGTAAGTAACATTGGTGCCATCTTTGTGCCTAGGAGTCCAAGTCTAGTGTTGGAAAAGTAAGCTGGTGGCCCTGCCAGGAATGCTGGCATGGGGTCTGCCTGAGGTCTAGGAGCGTGCGTAGACCAGCTTGGGCCTGAGGCAGTGGGGAAGAACCTGTGAGATACCTGCTCTCATAACAGTTCTGTGGGCTGCCTGGTACCCCACTCCCTGCTGATGAAGCACGTGGCATGTCCCACATGTAAAGATCTTACTGTGTGGCTCATGTTGAGGAAAACCAAATGCTCCTAGTCGAGGTGGTTCTTCTCTGCATCTTCCAAATCTCCTGTCAAGCCCTATGCCTTGGTAGTGCCAATGGCAAAGCTTTTCTTGCTTTCAAATTTGTTGCCTTGTGTTTTTCTTGGTGGATGCTAGTAAAGCATAATTGCTGGGAACAGAAAGGCCATACAAGGGGAATTTCTTACAGAAATGGTATGTTCTATCTATGGTTCTCTACACATATATGATAAAGGCAAATGTTTTAATGTTCAGGAATATGTTTTAGTAGAACACCTGATATAATTGTAAATAATAGACAAGATTTGGTGGACATAAGCCCTTCTTCAGATTTTTTTCCTGTATAGTCTTTCTTCAAACACCTATTACTGAATGCTGCTGAAGAGATAATAGGGGGCTAAGCAAACCTTTCGTCTGAGATCTGATGATGTCAGAGATGTGATTTTTTTCACACTCTTATTAAATATAAGGGTAATAAATGATTAAGAGTACTTTTGTTCCAGATGTCAGTCACAGCTGACTTTAAACAGCTTTTAAGAAAGTGAAAAAATAGACCCATAAATAGTCTATCTGGAACTCCCTTTCCTGTCTTTGAATTCATTATTTCTGTAGCTTAGTAGCCCCTCTGTACTCGATAAATTTGAACTAGATAAATTTTTACTAGATAAACTAGAAAATTTCAGCACATAGTCCAAGGAAGAGTCAAAAGGCAGAGGCGCAGTGGTGAGCTAGGAAGCAGTGCCTGGAACAGCAGAGGAAGAGGGTACGAGATTTTGCAGTGTAGCTCAGGGGACGCATAGAGAGCTCTGTGCAAGCCCTGGTGAGCAGAGTTCTGAAGGCGGCATGAGGTGAAGTGCGGATTAGGACAGAAGCCAGCCACAGAGTATAGAAGTGGTGGGGGAAAGAGCAGTAAGCAGGGCCAGCTTTCTTCATCCAGGACAACTTAACTCCCTTTATGTGCCTGCTGGAAAAGACTTGGTAAGGAAATGGTGTGGATTGGCTTTAGATGGCTTAGGGACACATTTTCAGCTGCAGGATCTGAGCTATATGGGATAGCTAATGGGAGGAAGCACACTTGACCCAAGCACTTGGCTTTTGGAGAGTCTCACTTTTTTTATTGTCATGGTAGCAGAACTTGCAATTGTGGGGAGAAATACTGTTATGTATATTAGAATACATATTGATATTAAACAATGTCTTTATGAAAGACATTTAATTTTACAACAACAGTATCACACTTTAAGGTAGGTAACAGCACTTATGGTGACATAAGTGCCTATTGACTATTTTCTCTTCAAGTGTTTCTTATTTACAGACTTTCACGCTACTTCCTTTGAACATCTATAAGTTACTACCAAATTTTCTCAGCTCTTCTGGTATGAATATAATGATTGGCAAATGTCCAGCAACAACTGCCTGGACATGTGCTGAGGAAGACAGGCCTTGAGCCTCTTATGGCTTTGCTGCATATGAAGGAACTGTGCCTGGGTTGTATTTCCATCTCTCACTTCTTTTTCCTGATCAGTGACATTTCCTGCTTTTCTGAACGCTGAATGCTGAGCCTGTGTGGACCAGGCTGGTGTGGACGCACCATCCTTGGGTACCCGTTACTGACACGGTTTCTTCATGGCAGGCCATTGAGCAGGGCCATAGCTCCTGGCAAGCTCTTTGAGTAGTTCTTGGCAGACGCACAGAAGAGTCTGACTCTACCCCAGCATATAGCATTGATATCATCTGTTACATCTTCTCTGTTACTTCTCTGTCCTGCAGCTGTTTTTCCTTCTCCTCAGTCGCAGACTGAACTTTCACAGATTTTCTTTCTTGTCTGTCTTTCCATATGCTGTGCTTCATCTTGACTTCTTTCTTGTCTCAATAATTTATTTACATCCACTTTCTGGTCTTTTACGTCACTCTCTAGCTAATGCTTTCTATACATCTTTAACTCCTTCCTTTATAGTGTTTTTTTTTTTTCCTAGTGTTTCTATTGCTACCTCCTTTTTTTTTTTTTTTTTTTTTTTTTCTTTTTTTTTTTTTTTTTTTTTTTTTTTTTTTTTTTTTTTTTTTTTTTTTTTTTCTTCTTCCTTTTTTTTTTTTTTTTTTTTTTTTTTTTTCCTGTTTCCCCCTCATACCTGTGCTTTGCCTTTGTCCCTCTTGGCTCACACGAGGATGACCCTTGTGTTACCAAAGTTCACACTAGCTGCTTGTACCAGGTTGGTCCTGGCTCACATTCCCAGAATTTTATCAGCTCTTTGACCCTTGCTTTATATGTGCATTGTGTGTCTGTTGTTTCCTCCATATTTGGGAAGACTCTTTCAGGTTTATTGCTTCCCAAGAAACCTTATTTCAGGCTCTGTGAATGCACTTTTATTTATATATATATATTTTGTTCCAAGTTAATCGTAGCACTTGGATAACAATATGAGTGGCTTCTCCTCTTGAGTCTTATGCAAACATAATAAGGATTCATTTCCATCTCATAGTTCTCCTGTATTATTGATAAATAAATTAAATGACATTAACCAAATAACAGGTCTTATCTACCAGCAATTCTTCATTTAACTGTTAAAAGTTTAAACTGTTTAAAATGTTTACAAGTTTAAACTTTTGCTCTGCTTTGTCTGCTTATTCTTGCTTCTTGTGGTAGTTTGTTTCTGCCCTTCACTGCTTTGCCACAGCAACTTCTGGGACCTGTAAATGAGATGAACAGTGATTCTCAGCCTGGATGGTACTGCTCTGTCATCTGACTTCTAAAGAAATTCCTGAAAAATGAAAAAAAAACAAAGACTTTGTGGTCCAGCACAAGACAGTGAGACGAGTGTTCTTCAGCTAATGCCAGTCTTAGAATAGTCGTTCTTCCCTGGAGTTTGCTCTGTGATTTGTTATCACAGATTGATCTGTGTAGAGGGAGTGATTATAGATGAGTTTTGGAATCATGGTAAAAGAAAAAATGAAAACAATGACCTAGAACGATGCTATCAAGGAACATTGCTATCTATTATGCTAGTACTTGTTCCCTTTCAATTATCTGCACTTCAAAAAGGCTAATAGAATAAGAAAATATGTTCAGGGGACACCTCCAAAGAAATCCTCTGTAGTGTGGAAAAAAAAAGTCTTATGATGAGTGACCACAAGGACTTAGCATATTTAGTTACCCAAGAAAATATTCTCAGAAGGATTTGGTCCTGGTCTGAAAGACCCTATATGGGGAGCATGGTCTGTTAACAAGGCCACTTTACCTGGAAAGGAGGGATTCCTGATCCGATACGCGTAGCAGAGCTGAACATTGCCTCTTGCTATATATGAATTTAGGAATTATCGCTGCTGCTGCCCTTAGTTATGATATGTAGCCATGTCAGCCCGGGACTTGTCAAGGCTCCCCCCTGCCACTGCCCCATACTGGTGAACAACGTTATTCCTCCCAGGTAGAGGACTCAGCATTTCCCTTGCTGAACTTCACCAGGTTAACTCTTGGACTGTTTGCGTCCTGCTGTGTTGCCCTTTCAGCTGATTGAGAAGTTTAAGTCTCCTATAAGAACTAAGGTCCACGATGTGGATACTTTCTGAACTTGCTTGAAGATTTCATCCAGCTTCTTACCCTTTTGGGGCAGTTTGTAAGATGCTGGTGCTACACATAAAGAGCATCCCCCCTGCCTGTCTTTCCTGCCCATAGTCATCTGTCATAGCACTCCAGTCATGCCAGGTATCTCTTATTTCACTCATTCCAACAATGTCATTACTCTGCATCTGCACATGGAGCTAGGGCTCCCTCTTCATGTTTCCCAGAGTGCATTCGTGTCTAGGCACGTTAAGGTGGGCCTGTTCTGACCTGTTTTATCCTTCTCGAGAGCTCTGTTGCTCTCATCACCCTGCCCCATCTCTGTTTCCTCACTTACCTGTAAGTTGTGTCCCCATCTAACATATGGCTTGTTACCACAGTCCTTCCTCACTAGGCTGGCAAGCCTTTAGGAAAAGATGCCTCTCCACCACTTTGTCATATTAATCCTGCTTCTTGCTAGTAGCCGTCATTCTTCAAATGAGCCATGGTCACAAAAGCCAAAGCTCTGTTTTTCTGTAGCTACTTGGTGACCTGCAGGATGCCTCTATTCTGACTTGAGCCCTTCCCTTGCACCTGTAAGTTAGAGATTGCCTGGGCTCCCATGTTTTGCCTTTTTGCCCCCAGAGCTCTGTAGCTCCCTCAACTTGCTCCAGGGCTCCCTAGGCCCAGGTGAGCCTAGCAAACCCCAAAGGAGGGTCCCCAGCCCAGGAGAGCATGTCTGGTGAGCAGACGAGTGCCTCCACCCCCTGCAGAAGAGTCTCCCCCCAGCCTTTCTCTGGGTGTTAATGCATGTTTCAATCCCAGATGACTCTAAAGCTTCTTGTAGTGAAAGGAACTTGCTCCCCTTGACTGTTAGAGCACTGAGGGAAGAGATTACCAGCCTCCAGGCTCCTCCAGTGTGGGAGTCCATCCATCAGTCTTTGAGCATAGTCTCTGACTGCCCATCCTTGCCCACACTTAGATAAAAAGGCCAGTACTCCTTCCTCACCTGCCACTCCCTCCCCAAACTGTTGATCCTCAACTTCCAAGCCTTCATGGTGAGTTTATGCTCCCCTTGTGCTGGAAAGGATGGCGGAAATATTGGTGAGAGGGAGGGGAGAATGTGAGGAGAGAATCCGTGGCATCAATGAAATGTTTTGCTAAGCTTGTGGTGTGGCTCCGCTGCTGCCCTGCAGGTCCCCTCTGCTGCGATCCTGCTCTGCTCCAATGTTCCTCAGTTAACAGGCAGAGGCTGCCACACAGGGGCAGTAGGAACCTGCACGGGGCATGGTCTCCCTGGCGCCCAGAGCCTCACAGAGCGCTCCAATAGGTGACAGCAAAGTTCAGAAACATTGCAGGAATCCACCTCCTCCTCTGTTGTGCCTGCTCTGCCATCCAGCACTGCTGCCATCCTGAGGTCTCAAGTGCATAGAGAGCCCTTTGCTTTTGCAAACATTTTCTATTTAAAAATGGGGGAAGTTGGGGAAGATGGAGTAGGGAGTGACACTAGCCTTGCCAGCCAGCTTTAAGTACAGATCAAGACCAAAGGAACCCATTGAGAGGAAGGAAGTAGTGTCACTGCAAGCTTGGCTAGTGAGAGTGACTCAAAATTGCTGCCAGAACAATAGCAGGAAAGATGTTGTTTTAAATTTGGGTAACAAAACCAGCTATTGGGAATAATCTGACATATCCAAGTGCCCAAAATGGGTTCTGCAGAACAGGAATGGGGAGAGTGGTTGATCAGTTTATCTGGGGGAGGAAGCGCTTACAGTTGTGTAAACCTCCTTATGATCTTAAAGGCGCCAAAATGCTTCAGAGACAACGAAAGCAGCGCCTGTCTCCTCGGCAACGGGGAAGGCAGGAATCTGTTCCCATGGAAACAGACCATGGAGCGTGGCAGACGGAGGACTCAGTGCAGAGCTTTGCAGTGCCAGCCGCGCAGGCTCTTTGCTGAGTCTGTGCCGGAGCAGAGGCCGCCCGCGCACCCAGGCACTCCACTGCGGCAGCCCCGGGAGCAGCGAGCCTCCAACTGGCTGCTGCTCCCTGTGCTGCTCTCCTGGCTCCCAGCGTGACAGAGTGACTCTGCACTCTCGTGTTCCTATTTAAGCAATTTCTCCTCCTGTTGCTAACTGCCTGTCTTGGTGCAGCTCTTCATAAGGAAAGCAGGATTCTTGCTAGCCAGGAGGCATTAGAGTGTCCAATAATAATTCTTGCAAAAGAAAAGACAGAACAATTTTTTCAAAAGTGTATATACAGGGTGCCTGAATCTCAGCAAACATATCCGTGTATCCAGTTTGTTTGAATATTCCCTAAGTGGATTCTTTTCCAGCAAGAATAGGTCTTGCTCACTCTAGACTATCTCACCATCTTGGCGGCCTGGGATTGCTGAAGACCAGTCTTACAAATAAAGACTGAGGTAAAAAAGCCACTGAGCACCTCTGCCTTTTCCTTGCCCTTCTTTGCCAGTTCCCCTTCCCCATTCAGCAGTGGGCCCTGATCTACCTGCAGCAGCCTTTCTTGTTGTCCTTCATGTCCCTCACCAGATTAAACTGCAGATGGGCTGTGGCTTTCCTCACTCCCTCCCTGCATGCTCAGTGTCTGTATATTCCTCCTAGGTCACCTCTCCTTGCTTCCACTTGTATTCTTACTTTTTTATGGTCAGGAAATCTTTGTTCATCTATGCAAGCCTCCTGTCACCTTTGCTTGATTTTCTTGTTGTTAGGGTGGGTTAATCTTGAATTTGGAGGAAGAGATCTTTGAAAAGCAACAAGCTTTCCCAGATCCTTCTTTTCTCCAGGGCCATATCATAGAATCATAGAATGNATTTGGGTATGGGAAGTAATGAATCATCATGCCTCCACCATCTAATCTCCACCTACTAAGATTTCATAGTCCTCCATTCAGATCACCTTGCTGTAGATTTGTCTATATCACCTTTTCATAAATTTGTTCCCAGGGAAAATCTTCTGTCCTCATTGCTTTCGCAGAGCTGACATTAAATCTCTGCAACTAGACAAACAGGGTCTTGTCCTTTGCAGCCAGGACTGTCACTTCACCCAATTACCTCTCCAGCTCTAGCTGGTTTGAAACCACATCCCTCTGGGTTGCATCCATTTGGGACAACATGCTTCTTATGGAAGCCAGACAAGCAACTTCTCTGGTTAACAGGAAAACAAGTATTATTGGAGCTGTTACAAACTCCTGCCCTTCGCAGAAAAGCATTCTCCTTCCCTGTTGCCCTCCCCAGGTAGGCATGTGGCAGCTCACCAAGTGAAAAGCAAGCAAAAGGGGAAACAAAAGTTAAACAGAGGTTAAAAGAATGGAGAAGAAAAACAGATGACCCCCTGGAGTCTGGGGCTGAGCAGCAAGAACAGTAGGAGCCCCTGGAATCCAGCTCATCCATCCGCACTGCCCTTGTTGCCTTCCAGTTCCCAGGAGGGGGCCTAATAAATTTTACAAAAGAGCAAACAGCTGAAAAATGCTCGTATTTAAAAATATATTGAGAGAATTGGCATGTTGTTCCCTTTTGTGTGCGGATGGCATTTATACGCCCTGTGTTCAGCAGCACCACATCTCAGAGCACTTGACATAGCAATTAATCACACACTGGTAGTTGAGTGACTGTCTACAGGCAACCTCATCAGCCATTATCCACTCAGCAACATCCAGCGTACAGCTGTGAACATTTGCATTAGCAGAAAGTCGTTTCGACTGCCATTAGCAGGGTGCGGGAATGTCAGGGAGGGTGCCAGGGGTTGGTTCACCCCTCACTCCTTCCCGAAAAGCCTTTAACAGCTGTGAGGGTTGTAGCTGTATTGTTAACAAGACATATTGCACGTGACAGAAGCAGAGATAAGGAATGGCAGATGGAAGATCTCGCGATGTCACAGAAAGGGCAAGAGTTTAACCATATTAGGGCAAAAACTGATATCCGGAACCTGATTGGTGCATAAGACAACTTCCGCCTTGACAGAAGTATTTCAATAAATGTCATTTGGCATATCATCTCATAGGTGTCAGTGCTTCCTGACCCTGAGGTGGATGGCCTCAGTATTCCCTCTAGAACCATGGGCAACCACCACGGGTTGAGACGAACCCGACAAACAGCTGCCATCACAGCCCTCACAGGCAAACTGGTGACCCTTCCTTCATTCCATCCCAGCACTGGTCTGGGGACGTGAGTCATCAGCTTGCAGCAGTCCACAGTCCACACAGTCTGTGTCTTATGCTGCCTGGTGATGTCTTATCTTAGGGCAATGGAATAGGAGGCACGGGTTTCTTAAAGGGGAGACTTCTGTAAAAGCACATAAAGGATGCAAACACTCAGTCTGCACTGAGGATAACTTTATGGTGTAAATTCTGTTTGTACTGTTTCATATCATGGCTGTTTCATGGCTATCACTAGTCATGCTGCAGCTCCTGTTCTCCAGGAATAGTTTCAGCCCTCAATAGAGACATAAATCAGCCTGTAACTGCACCACACACCTGAAGGGCCAATTTATGGCAACACCTGTGGCCTAGATGCTACTGTGAAATATACTGCAAAGGCAGATAATTTCTTGAATACCTTTTTGCCTCTGTTATGCCCACACCATGGCAAAACCATCTATATGAGTCAGGACAGAGGAAGCAAGTTGGTGATGGGCAAGAAGAAGAATCCCAGGAGTGCAGTAACTTTCAGATAGGACTTAAGGATTTGAGACCAATAAGCAGTTGTCACAAAGGACCTCAAGGTATTCCTGCTAGAGCTACAACATATGCACACAGACTACATTTTTACCTGCACAATGAACAGTTCCAATAATGTCCCTGGAAACTAGAACTCAATCTACATTGCTGAGTTTTTAGACAACTACCTGCCATTCCTTTTTTTTTTTTTTTTCTTTCTTTTTTTTTTCCCCCACAATCTAACTAGCATTTTCCCAAATGCTACCTAGAGGCAGCCTGGGAATTAGCATAGGCTAGTGCTTGTTCTCAGTGGACAATTTGGATGCAACCCCCCTGCTTTGGAGAGTGGAATGGTACAGATGCAAGATATCCTACGCCAGCTGGACTCTGTGCAAGAAAGCAGGCCCAGACACAGTTAATTTACAGGTATGGACACAGCCTCAGAATCCTGGACAACATCCAGACGATGATTGCAACCCACTCCTTTCAATTCCACCCACCTGAAATGCAAAATGAAGCCACAATGCTTCTAATCTTTAATTGCTACTGTGTATCATTGAACTGTTACTGTCTTTTGATCCTGGATAAGGTGATCTTTGAATTTTGGCAAGTTAAGGAGTGTATGAAGTATCCGAGGCTCTTTGGAGGGCCACATAAGATATGATTGCAGCATAAACTACAAGGATTTCTTTTCTTTCTATCTTATTTCCATTTCATATGTCCTAAAATATTCAACATAATATTTCCTGTGTGAAAGATTCGCATGCCCTTCTTGCTGAGCCCACCAGTCTGGTTCTCCTCATCAGGAGAGCTCTGGGAACCAGTAAAGAAGATTAGAATCTCTACTATCATTTCGCAGACAAAAAATCTTATCCGGGTGGGAGATAAAAGTGAGTAGATCAAGGCCATGTTCCAGCCCAACAGCAGACCTAAGAAATGAACTGGGATCTGATCAGAGGAATGAGCCAGGATAACATACCGTTGCCCCCCACACTGTGCTGGCTTAGAGAAGGGAAAACCATGATGGAAAGAATATTCTTCACCCCAGACTGTTAAATAGTCCATGCTGTTTCCTATAAGCCTGAACAATTGAGTAATACTATTCACCAGAGATCTTCAATAAAGTCTGGGTAACTGGAGATATACCTGTAAACTCATCTTCTGTACCCTTGCCTCTTCAATCCGTCATTCAGTATTTGTTTGAATACAAGCCCTTCTTTTGCATGCTCTTGCACAGGAATTGTGCTTCTCTGGCTTTTATGTCACAGCGATTAAGTCAGGATAGATAATTTAAAAATAAGCTACAAGTCTGCATTATGGTAGCAGAGATCTTTGTCCAGTTTATGACTTACAAGAACACAAAGAGGATGAATGGCGAAAAGGAAGGGGCTGCTGAAGGCAAACGTGCTCTTCTCAAAAGTGCCATATTCAGTATGTAAATGCAAGCCTCCAGTTTTGAGCTTCCAACTATTGTAACCACAAAACAAACAAACAAACAAACAAAATCAGACTGTTGGCAGTATGAGTGCACTGCCTGAATGTAGAACTGTTCTCCTTTTTCAAGCCTATCTCTATGTTTCACAGACTGCACCTGCTGTCCAGGACAGCAAGATCTGTGTCACCAGAAGCAAGCAGGCCTGATCTCATCCCATTTCTGTCTTGCAAGGGACTGGGATGGCTGGAGAATGGGGAAAATCCTCCAAGGTAGCTGGTTTACACCAAAAGCATGGTCTTTGGAAGCAAAATGAGATCATCTCTCTGGGGTTTCCTTTATCTTCTCTTTGCTGCCAGAACTAATTTCCTGATTTCTAACCCCTCCTTGAGATATGCGCAGACACATTTTAATGAGCTTTTGGGAGATAGTGCTCTTATTCCCCTCTTCAGAGAGGGCTGGATCCCATTCTGTTCTTGCTTGCTATTAAGTTCTTCAGCCTTTAATTACTTGTTGGTTTCCTTTGTGACTTTCCAGACTATTCCCCCCACCATCACACATACAGACACACGCACACACAGAACAGTCCCTAATTCCCTGGAAACCCTGTCAATCCACAGAATTTGCTTCCCCTCATTTGAGATTTCAATGGTGTACCAAGTAGTATCTTGGAGTTCAGGAGCTTCGATATAGACACACAAGTCAGGATGAAAATAAATTATTTTTCAGAAGGAATGGAGGAAATGTGAACAGTAAAGTCCACAGCTATGTGTCGTCAAATCAGATGTCCATGCAAATTTCCCCTGAGCAGCCTGCCATGAAAGCTTGGCTTGGCAAGATTCGTCTTGGACTGGAGGACTGACTGGGCTCATGGATCTGTTTCTATATCTAAAGCGAAGATTTTCATTTCAGCACTATAGAAGCTTACATTAAACTCACATATTTTCCTGACCAAGTCTTTATATGAGAACAAACCTGGGACCCCAGAGCAGTAGCGAAGTCTGGTTGATCCCCTTGGCCATTACTGGTGGACAGTAGCCCTGTCCACAGTTGTCCTTCAGATAGCGAAGGAGAGCTAAAGCTGTGCTGTGCTGCAAGCACCTCCCCGTGTCAATAAGCAGAACTGAAAAACACCAGGCAATTTCACAGATTCCACTAGAGACCGTTTCAGACAAGTCAGTGGGCTTGATAATGTTGATTTACATAGCGGTAAAGCTTCGCTCCGCTGTGGGAATTGCTGGGTGGAATTCTCTGGCCTGTGTGATACAGTAGGTCAGACTGCTGATCAGAATGGTCCCATCTGGCCTGAAAATCTATAAATTCAGATCTGGATGAAATTGGGCAATTTTGGATTTGGATAAGCATTCATGAATTTAAATGAATAAATAATAATATAATAATAAATCATTCATCTCACTGTCTAGTGTGTGAGTCCCCTCAAAGACCTACAGTTCAGATGCAGACAGAGTTTGACTACCTCTGCAATTAGAGCCAATGAATTTAAGATGAGGGGGAGGCAAGGAGAAAAACAAGAGAAATGAAATGTTTGTTGGGAACATCTATCTAAAATGACTTCCTCCTCCCTGCAAGTTGTACAAGGACCAGATGCTAAAAAGCTTGCATCTCTGCCAGCTCAGGATTAGCAGCAACAGTGAGAGTTGCCATCTCCCACTATGTATACTCACGACAAGCAGGGTCCATAAACCCAACTAGTCCCAGATCTGTCATGATGACAGAAAGCTTGCTGTCTTCACAGCTAGAATCCCTGATTCAGTCTCAGGCTATGATGCCGAGCAAGTACTTGTCCTTTTGGTCAGTTATCATGCAAAAGAGCTCTGAGCAGTAGCATATATTGTTGCAAAAGCCGTAGCAAAAGGCCCCTTACCAGGCCAGAGGACCATACTATGCACAGCACAGATTGAGGCTGTTTCCCCCTTCCTCCCCCTGAGTTGAGCAAAATTATGGGCAGGCACCACAATGGAGAGCAGACAAAAGGCTGGACTACATTAATACAAACAAAGTGCATGTGATCTCTTCCTACCAAAGGCTGCCCCTCCATTCCTACCAATGGACCTTTACCAGCTGCTCCCTGCAATCCAAATAGCTAGCACTGCATTTTCCTCCTTCTTGTCTACTTCCCAGCTCCCCTCAGTTATATTCTCTTGAATCATCCCCAAGCCAATTCTGTTCCGAGTCTCCCTTCTGTGTTGCTGCCCTCCCCAAACCTTTGTATTTTATTTTCGCTGTCTAAACCTGCTCTTGCAGCTTCCCCCAGTTTAGCCTCCTCCACTCATTTCATTAGCATGCTGTTTACTTCTGCTTGTAGATCATTAGCAACAATATTAAACAACTGGCAATTTGCCCAGGAGGCTGCTATCTCTGGGTTGATGACTTGTTTTATTTTCCCTCTCTGAGATAGCAGCAAAAGCTGCAGAAATGGGTGGACCTGGAAAGGCCTGAGCCACGGACAGAGATGAGATGCAGCTTTCTTCCCTGTATCAGTGAATCTCCACTCGTTTTTCTTTCTAATTTGTTTGCTCAAAGTACTCCAAACAGGTCATCCTCTCATGGACACGATCCACGTTTATGTGGATCTTTCATTTGAAACAAGACCCTGCCATCTTTTTGCCACTCTTGTTTTAAAAACTCTTTAAAAAAAAAAAAAAAAACCTCTTGTCTAAAATCTCTTGTTTTAGACTCTAAGAGTTTGTATGTAGGACAGAGTTTTAGGGGAATGTCTCTCCAGCCTCCTTCTATTACAAATCCTTCCTGCTTTACAGGTGAGAGCTGAGTCAAAAACAAAACAAACAAAACTCCAAAAACAAACAAAGCCACAAAAAACCCACTTACTGAGTAATTATAGCCCATCATCTAACCTGGTCTTCATCAAGGATTTAAGTCTTTGCAAGGAAACCAACCTGCACTATTCATATTCTTTAGGTTTCCATAGCCCTCCCTCACGCAAATTCCTCTAAAGAGTTTTTCTAAGATGCAGAAAAGTTTAAGTTCAGCTCAGGAACAGAGTAAATCTTTAGAGGAACCTAGACTGAGTCTGAAATGAACCCAAGTCAATCTGCAGAGGGAAGAGGAAGCTTAAACAAGGGCTAGGCAGCTGGTGTTCTGCAATGGCTCTTCTGTTGTGAACTGAGAAGAGAACTGGCTGCAAATTTTCATTAAATATTCATCCCCTTTCTTTCAAATATGAATACTTTGGCCAGAGAAGCTGGAGGGAAGGAGGAGGTGAAGCGAAAATGGCACATTCAAAATCATGCAATATTTGGCAAAAAAATGTTAACAAAACAGTCACTGGAAAATTTTGACCATCTCAGAATGATCATGATCTTCTGAATGTTGCCCCAGCCTGAGGGGCCTCAGGCTGTTGTTCATCTTCTCTTTGTATGCTTAGACAAAAAGTACTACCCAAATAGGACCTTCAGAGACCTGATGTTTAACCTGTCTAGCCCCCTGTTACCACCATAATCGTTTCCAATGCTAATCCAGGGCCATTTTAAGACTGTATTCCTTCTTCACTCATTTCTTGTTTCTTTAGGACAAAACTGTTCCCAGCCGTCCCCAGAAAAGAGACTGCTTCTAGGTTCCAGCTCTCAGTACAGACCAGTTCTCCCTAGTTTGTTTCTGCTTTAGCATTGCCATAGCCCTTTCCTCTCTCTACCTACAAGGGCACTTAGGATATACCTCTGAATCCCTTCTTGGCTGCTAGTTTGCTACATTAGCCAAGTCAAGCCCTTATGATGCTCTACCACAATTCTCTCCTAATATCTCAATGTTCAACAGTTCTTTCCATTAGGATCTGAGACGGTACCTTCAACTTAAATGCTTTCTTTCCTCGTTTTGTGCAGCCACTTCTCCTTAAACATGTCTATTCTGTTCAAGTAACTCTAGTCTCTCCCTGGTACTTTGCAATTATTTCAAACATGCTTAGTAGTGTTTTACACCCAAAGGCCTTCCATCAAAAGTCACATACGTGGGGCACATATTTTTTGCAGTGTCATTTTTCAGCATTAATAATGTCTTCTACTTTCTTCCGTACCTCACTGCCAGCCTTTACAATACCTTTTATGACCCAGGGCATCACACTATTCCAGCTGTATGCTCCCATGTCCATCACCCTGGGGACATAGACTGCCGAGTCCCCACTTTCAGCACTTTACCAATGGACTGCAAATGGAAGTTGAATTTGTTTTTCATGTCCACCCAGAGGTACGTGGGTGCCCTAGGATGGCCTTATATCTCTACTGCCCTGCCCATTTGTATTCCTTCAAGTTATTCCCAAGGCAAATGTCAAGATATAATTCCCTGCTTGCTTTTATAACCTCCTCAAACTGTTTTGTTTTATTTCTTCTGTCCAAACCAGACCCTCTAGCTCCTCCCAGATTAGCTCACCCACACATTCCATAACACGCTGTTTACTGCCACTTGTAGATGATTAACGGAGGTACTAAGTGACTGGCAATCTGCCCAGAGAGACCATTACTTTGATGTTGAAAACTTGCTTTATGCTTCTTTCCTCAGAATGATGAGAGCAGTAGGCAATGGGCAGGTTTGGAAACTCCCAAGCCAGGGAGAGAGATCCTGAAGCAACCCTACATCTTGCCGTTTGCGTTTGCCACTTTAAGTCCACCTGCAGGCTGGTGCTTTCACCCACCACCACACAGGGTGATCAATGGGGTCTGACAAAATCCTAAGAAAAGGTCTCAGTGGTCTCTCAGCTGATGGCAGATGGACATGAAGAACAGATCTAGGAGATGGTGCTACTATTTACCTCTCTGCTCCCCAAAACTAGTTAAAAAAGGAGGGTGGCAGCTAAACAAAAACATGCAGCACGTCTTAGCCACGATGTTCTGGCTATGAGGACACTCTTAGCCAGGCAAAATGTGCTTCTATGGTCCCTAGCTCCTATGGTCTCTAGCAGTTGGGAACAACACAGCACAGAAGGACAGTTGGTCAAGAAAGCTCAGCTCATCCTCCTGATCCCATGAGGGTGGCAGGATCTTGCAAGCTCCGAGCAAGGAGTGCGGTTTCAGCTCTGGTTGGATGTGAAATCAAGCATTTATAGAATTTACATTTAGAGAAATTACATCCATCACGGAATTTTATTTACAAGACACAAATGTCTACCCAAGACCCAGGGAATCAGGTAGAACTTAGAGCCTTCCGGCCTTCACAATCTTCTGTATTCCAGAAGTGCAAACTCCAGCAGGCTCCTTGACTTGCGATCTGGGCTTCTATGTCACTTCTACTTCTCTTCCAGCAGGAAAGACACTTTGCTATGGAAGATCTCACCTTGCCAAACCCCAACTCGAGACTGAAAATCATCTCTAAGACAACTTGCAACTATGGAACCTGTTTCCTATGGTCACCCTGACTTGATTCAGTGATCTTTGGAGCCTTTTCAGCCTGCAATATTAGTGTGGATTGGCAAGGGAGTGTCTCTGAGTAATGATTTTGATGAGGAGCTTTCAGTACCACACTGTTTCCAGAGCTTTTCCACAAGTGAAGACTCCCATTTTCACTAGCCACATCAATTCTGTGCAAGGATACTCGTCACCCTTTCAGAAAAGCACTCTCTTCATTTTTTTTTGCTTTTTTTTCAAGAAATACAGATCTTACCTGCCTTTTATGCTCTTTTAAAGAACAACATGCAAAGTGAGCTCTTCCCCAATGAATAAAATCACTGAATTGAGAAAGGAAAATGTACCAGGTGGCTCCCACTCTTTCCCACCTTAATGAAAAAAAAATATAAAAAAGTCTTTGAGCTGTTCTTCAAAGGCTGTCTGATTTGCTTTGAATAATATAAAATGATGATGGAGGGAAAAAAGGGAATATTAAACTCACGGCTGTAAAAGCTCTGAGCTCAGTCTCAGCCACTGAAAAAGATCCACGTACACTTTTCATAAAATAACCACAATAATCTCTTATTTTCTCTGTAACAGCTGGAGAATAAGTGGCAAAGCAGATCTGGGTCCAAACACGGAATGAATAACAAAAGCCAGGATGCTTTTTTCTTGGGGGATGTCTCCCCTAGCTGTGCCTAAGTTCATCTCGTGTGCCCCACACCTTGCTGAGAATTCCTTCCTCAGCCCTCCCAGCAAGGTCCCTTCCCAGAGAAGAGCTCCCAGGAGTGGGAGGGGGACAAGCTGAATGCAAAGAAGAGGGGAAGAAGAAAGAGCAAGAAGGAAAGAATGAATGAAAAAGTTTTCTTCTTCTGAGCTCCCCAGAGAAAATTAGTGTGAAGCAGGAAGGAGCTGATTGCTGTCAAAGCCTGCCAGAACCCAGATAGCCAGCTGCAGTCCCCAGGCACAAATGTGATAATAGCCAACAAGCTAAAATCATTAACAGTAACGATTGCCTCTGAAAAGACCCCAGCACCTAGACGGAAAAATCAGTGACAGGAGGGGAAGAAAAAAATGAAGAAAAAAGGAACAATTGGCATTTCCTTTTAACATTTCTGCACCCTGCTTTCTGTAACGCTCTGATCCCAGTAAGTCCTGCTCACCCAGCTACAGCCAGTCAGCCTTTCCAGAGCTGTCACTTCTACCATTTTTTGTTCTTCCTATATTTGCTGGGGAAAGAGGTAGGAGAGGACAAAGGATGGAAATATTTAGTGCAAACAGCCATCAAACTCAGTGAGCTTTTGGAGGATGATGCCCCTTTAAAAGCGATCTTACAGCTCTTAAACAACTGACCCCAGACCACATGGTAATAGCCCAGGTTGTGCACATGCCCCATGACATGTCTGAACTGGACCGGGCTCTGGAGCAGAGCAAAAGCACCATCCTGCTTTTCATTTAGATCCAAGGTAGGTGAGAGAGTGTGAAGATCATGGCCCCTGGCACTGAACAGATGTTGCCACCTCAGAAAATCTGCCATAGAAATATCACGGCTTGGGGGACAACATTGCAATGAGGCAACACAGAAAGCTTTCCAGTAGCAACCTGGAATTGCTTTGGAGACCTTGCAGGTGACCCTGAACAGGCAGAGATCTACCTGTCTGGAAAGCAGAGGAGCTCAAGATTTAACCTATCTCCCTTTATCAACGTGGAGCTCCAGCGGCCAGAGAGTAGCGGATATCACTGACTTCAATATTCTCGTATCCGAACTATGACATTATGATGGTTGGATCACTATGATGGTTGGACAAGCATAAAAGTAAAAAAAAATAGTTGAATGGCTGTGCCCAGAAAGTCAAAGTGAATGGGTGAAGCTCTACACTGATGCCACTGCAGGGCATCCTAGACCTGTCCTGGTCAACTTCTTTGGCAATAACCTGGAGGAGGCAACAGAGTTTGCAGATGACAGCAATCCACAGGAACAAGTCAACATTCTCTGGTTGCCCTTTGGAGGGACCTTGGCAGGCTGGATGAACGGGCCAAGAGGAACCTTGTAAAATTCTGTATAAAAAAATGACTTCAGGTACTCCATATTTTGCATAGTCCCCTTAAAATTGGCAATTCATATTACCAACTCTAGAGAAGTTCAAAGAATTTCTTCTTATTTTTCAACTTCTTACCTTATCAAGGCTTGCTCTTTTTTTCATTCTTCTCTCAAAGCAAACGTCATCTGAGCAGCTGTTGGTTAATCAAATGCTTCTGCAAGGAAAAGAAAACAATATTAGCTTTTAAAAGGGAAAACAACAGACTTATGTTCCTGTTTATTTTGTGAGAACATTTTTTCTGGCACTGAAAGATGTGAATGCATATTTTATCTTGGGATACTCCCAGGCGGTTGCATCCATCCAGGGATAGATATACCTGGGATGTGAAGACGTAAAATTGTGAGGCTACTCCTAAATCATATGCTCAGAGCATACTCTGCTAATGCTGGGAGGGAGAGCATGGCCCTCCAATAATCTCCAGTAAATGTAGCCTCACATTATACTGTGTTCCCTTTGAATCCACTTGCCTCATTGCAAACAACGCTCTGCAAAGCCTGTGCCGCCAACGTTCAGGAAAGAGCAATGAAGCAGAGCACCAGAAGTTTTTTGCACCGGCCACTGAACCCATTGCTAAGCTGCTTTGTGCAGGAGCTACAGAAATCACATGCCACACTGATGCTCACCTTCCAGGGTTGTAAGTGGGAGGAATGGCTTTTCTTCCAAAGATTGTCAGGGCTCAGAAAAGCATTTCGTAAAGCCATCCTGAAAGCTATCCTGTTTGGATGCACTGGAGTTTGTAAAATGGGACCCTTCTTCCAAAATTAATTTCTGGCTTTGGATTTGTCTGATGCAAAGAGTTTAATTTTTCAGCTCAGAAATCTCTGTGTTGTTCCTTCAGTGAAGGGCTAGGAAATGCCCCTTGTCCAATTCCAGCAAAAACACAATTCCCAGGCTGTTTCTGGAATGTTTCCTCCTGCAGCTTGTCTGCCCCACAGGATGACTCGAGATGTCCATACACCCAGGTTCAGTTCTCTACTAGGAGCACTTTTCTACAAAGGTGGGAGGCAAATCCACATGCAGGTGGATTTGGGGACCATGTGGTGCTTTTTGGAACTCATCCCTCTTTAATTAGACATTACATTGAGATCTTGAAAGCCTGTTGGCAAGTTCATAACAGGTGGAGCTAGAGCTTAAGTTCCTCAGGAACATCAAGGAATGGTCTTCAGATGCCCAGCATGCACCAAGACTCATGAACTTAACCAAATTTGTTTAGAAATTAGGAAAAAATCTATACAAAGGTGCATTAGTTCAAGATTTAGCAGAAACATTTCATGAGAATCTCCTGCTCTCACCCTCTGAACTCCTCTAAACCCCTCACAACAGATGAGTTAGTTTTCTATAAACAAGAAATGTCCATGGACAATTACTGGCTCTGAGACATCGAAAGCAACTCAAGAATCACATCCCAAAGTTGAAATGATCTGATTTTCAGAATAAAACAAGGGAGAAAAGAAACATAATAGTAAATGGAAGACTTGGAACAAAAAGGCTGAGAAATCCCATATCACCAACTCCATCTGGAAATTCTGGCAGGGGCATTTTGAGACACCAGACTTTACAACCAAGTAACTTATGGCAGGAGTAAGAATAAGAATGTGTCAGCAGTAGAGATAACACACACTTCATCTTGGTATCTAAATTAGCTAAGTGAGTTGGACTCTTCATTCAAAAGTAAACTCTTCCCAATACTCAAAAAAAAAAGCTGATTAAACTTTAAAGAACATGGTAAACCAGACACTCAGTCCAATATAATTTTGGAGAGAACTCGCTCAAAATTGTAGACATTTTGGGGCCATTATTTCAAGTTTAATTTCTCTTTTGTGATTTTCCATCTCACTGCAAAATCTGCAATCTGTATTTCTCAAGAATATTTCGGGGCAACTGCACAGTCAATGAAAGCACCAGTGCAGGAGTGTGGTTCCTTATTGCTGCATGTTGGAGATCGACAGAAATCTGTTACAGGCATAATTGTCATGCTAATGATTTGATTGAAAGCTTGATGATAAAGTGGAAAGGTCTCAGCTCTTGGCCTCAAGTGGTAGAATGAGATTCTCCTCCACATTGTAAGCTTATAGCTTTTGCAAACATTTAAAAAAGGCTTTAAATTTTAATTATTAACACACATTCAATAAAAATATAAAACACATTAGCATTTTTTTAATCACTCTTTTTCATATTTGTGGTTAGAAATATTACATTCAATAACATCTGCAAGATGCTAAGTACTATTTGAACAGATCAAATGCTTAGGAAGGGAGCCAGGTAAATGTTCATAAAAAAATTACCAGTCCTTAAATTTAATTACAAATCCAGAACTAAGACTGTGTTCGATGAAATGCACCTACTATGGTGGGTACAGTAGAGATGGGTCTGAGCCAAAAGGTAGCAAAGAGGCAAATCCGAACCTCAAATATATGTCTCAGGCTCTGAGCTCTGAATTTCACAGCTATGCAATAAGACTGAAAAACCCAGATTTGAGCACCGCTTAGTTTAGAGAACTCAAAGTCTGGGTCAGTCCTAAAGTTAAAGTGCATTCTGTTGAATAAGTCTGACTTGCTTTCACATAAAGTGGGACAAACTAACAAGTTAAAAGTCAGATGAGACTCATCAACTTTGGCTGCATTTCATAACAACTCTCCACTTTCCAGAAGACACAGTTAAATTTTGCAAACTATTCTCTGACTCCAATTCACATGATNTGCATTCTGTTGAATAAGCCTGGCTTGCTTTCACATAAAGTGGGAGGAACTAACAAGTTAAAGTCAGATGAGACTCATCAGCTTTGGCTACATTTCATAACAACTCTCCACTTTCCAGAAGAAACAGTTAAATTTTGAAAACTATTCTCTGACCCCAATTCACATGATATGCAGTACCCATTAGTCATATTGCTTATCACGAGTCTATACCATAATATACTGAATCATCCTTACTTTTTGACAGGAGCAGTGTTATTTTCTGTATGCCCAATAGAAGCAAACAGGCACTTGCTCAGTTTGAGTGCAGTTTGTCTTCCAGGTGCATTTGGTCACCCAGGATGATATCCAGCTGGGAAGAGCATTTTCAGAACCAAGGGGCGCACTGCAAACCCAGGTGCAATGTTTGCAGCTCCCTCCTTCCTGCAGATACTACCACGAGCTTCACCAGCATTTTCCAGGGCCAGTTCAAAACTGAAGTTCGGCCGCACACACACACATGCACCAAGTGGGAGGACAAATGAGATCTGGCACATACTTGCAAATCCACACTGAGGCTGGCAAAATACTTTTGCATGGATTCTTGGCAAACAAAATCTGACTTTTCTTGGCTATCTTCCTTTCCCCACCTCTCCAATACCTGCCCACCTCTCACCCAGCCACAAGCTCCCAAAGTCTTGAGTCACTGCAAGAATAAATCTCTTTTTTTATTTTCTCACTTTCTCTCTACATTAGATCTCATCAGTGTTTGGCAGCATCTCTGTTCGGGGGAATCAAAAAAAAAAAGAAAATGAAAAATCCCATATAGCCACCCCTGCCNCTATCTTCCTTTCCCCACCTCTCCAATACCTGCCCACCTCTCACCCAGCCACAAGCTCCCAAAGTCTTGAGTCACTGCAAGAATAAATCTCTTTTTTTATTTTCTCACTTTCTCTCTACATTAGATCTCATCAGTGTTTGGCAGCATCTCTGTTCGGGGGAATCAAAAA
>VWPW01029891.1:0-12998 GCA_013389825.1 Crypturellus undulatus
TCCCCATCCTCATGGCACAGCAGGACCAGGGTGACACGGGGCATGGACAGAGGTGCCCTCGCTCCTGCCTTCCCCATCCTCATGGCACAGCAGGACCAGGGTGACACGGGGCATGGACAGAGGTGCCCTCGCTCCTGCCTTCCCCATCCTCGTGGCACAGCAGGACCGGGGTGACACGGGGCCCACAATGTTGGCAGCCACTGCTGCCCGCCCAGTTAATGGATTTAAGTCTGGTTTAAAGTTAATGACGGCTCAGGGCAGCGTCGCCTCCTTCCTGCTGGGCTTGTCTCGCCGCAGGTTTCCCGGGAGCTGTAGGGACAAGGTGGGAGCCGCCGGGCACGCACCGTGTCCCGGTGCTGTGTCCCTGCCGTTCCCCCACGATGCTGAACGCGGTTCCATGGCCACAGGGGCAGGGACTTTGCCGGGACAGCGGGACTGTTATTAAACGGCCCTTGGGAAAAGAGCAGGGTTGCGCGGCGGGAGGTTGTGTTTGTGCCCAAACACTGGGTATCCAGCAGCCCGGGCAGCGCCTAGAGATCAAGTGTACAGCGGCCTTCGGGAGAGCGGGAGAGGGGTTGGCGTGGGACACGGTGACCTGGGAGGTGTCACCAAGTACACTAAACAATGCATTAAATATTAATACAAGAGGGGGCTTTGCAGGTTTTAAATTTGTCGATTGATTTCAGGCTATTGCCTATATTGCACATACTGCTTAGGAACATTTGCAATTTTTGCCGCCTGTGAGAAAATGCAAGGAGCAAAGAAAAGTTTTCTGTGGATTTATAGGTGGATTGGAAGGAAGAGGAACTGAAACGATGACAAAGGCAAGTCAGCTGGTCACACTGGTTGGAAAAACGGGAAGGCAGAGAGGGTAAGCATGAAAAATTAAAAAAAAATCTTTATTCTTAATACCAAGTTTTACTTTACCTGGCTGAAAAAATAAAAAGGGAGCAAGCAAGGGGAGGAGGAATTTATGAAAACTCTTCACAGTAACCGGATATCTAATTTGGAAATGTTATGAACATGTTGCTGGCTTTCCTCAGCTCTGGAGTCACTTACCAACCTCAGTGCAGTCAGGAGCTCTCCCACCGCCCTTCCCGCTGGAAGCAGAGGGCTCTGCGAGGCTGGACCCGTTCCCGCGACCGGGCCCGCTCGGGAAGGACGGGATCCTGCCAGTGCCCTGCTTAGGAAGGATGGGATCCTCCCAGTACCTTGCTCGGGAAGGACAGGATCCCGTTCAGTGCCCTGCTTGGGAAGGACGGGATCCTGCCAGTGCCCTGCTTGGGAAGGACAGGATCCCGATCAGTGCCTCAATCTTTCTTAAATCCACAAATCCAGTGCAGAAATTAGCAAAAAGGGGTAATTTATGTCTGCCAGCCCTTGGACACGTAGCTCCCTGGAAGATACAGACCAGGCATTACTGTAAATAAGCACAGTGATAGCACGCAGCCGTATAAAGCCCTGAGATAAAGAGGCGGGTGGTTTTAGGTAGCCTGTGATCTTTCTAGTGCTGCTTTGTAGCCTGCTCCCGCCGGCAGTCACATCTAGGCAGGGGCCTCTTCTTACGTATCTGTGCTTGCAATGTGCTTGCAACACCCTCGGGAATACCGGTGTCCTGCAGCCCGAAGGGAAAAATAATGGATGGGATCAAAATGGTGAAACAAGGTATAGTGCCAAAGCAGTAAAGCAAGAATAACTTGGTTTATTTATTTTCCAAACAAAAATGCCTTGGTTTTGTTAAAAGCAAGCACAGTTTATTTTACACCCCCAGCTAAGCCCCTTCCCCCCGTCCCTTCCCCAAAACACCTTTATCCACTCAGCCTCATCTACAGTCACCCCTGCCATGTTTCGTCACACACATTGCTTCTATCACTTAAAAAATACTACTAAATATTCCCCAACTGGCAGCAACCTTTAAGTTTCAGATCTATCAAACACAAGGGCCTGAATAAAGGCGGGACAGGAGCTCGTCCGTTCACCTTTTGTGTTTGATTCTATATCATGAGCTGCTCTCAGTTCAATAATATGTATAGTTTAATCTTTCCTGATTAATTCCTGAGTGCCTGATTAATCTTTAGGAATGGAAAGGCTCTGGATAAGAGAATATACCGCACCTGGCAGATTTTGAATGGGGCCTTTGGGCAATCATGTCATTACAACCTTCAAGGCAATGTGAGCAAGCTTTTAATTTTACAAAAGCGCCCGTGTTTCAGTACTTAAAAAAAAATATGTTAAGTATTTTTTCAAAGGCACTGATGTTCATTTTTCTGTTCTGGTGAGGAACAGCACACAGAGGTGCGAGAGAGAAATTTCCTCTTGGGAGAGGCATTTGCATTCTCATCATTGTTGCTTTATCCTGGAGCACGAAATCAAGAAGTGTGATGCTCCACAGATAGAAGTCAAAGCACCGAATCTCCTCGGATGGGCACAACAAGACAGATTACTGCCTGCTCAGTACCTGTCACATAGAAAGGTAACGGTAAAAAGTGCAGACCAGAGGAGACGTGAAAATGAAGCAACGGAAAGAATAGCAAAGGAAAAAAAAAGTAAATTTAAAAAACGTAGTTTGCATGAGTGAAGGGCATCTTTGCTTCATCCCAGAAGCAGGGAGAGGATCTACATGTGTAGGAACAAGTGGTGCTCTCCTGGGGACCGGGAGCAATTCCAAGGGGTTTCACTGGTCCCAGGATTACCGCTCTGAATTACACTGCTGTGGGAGACGCAGTTTTGGCTGGTGGAATTTGGCGGGGTACAGTCAAGGTCACCATACAGCTGTAGCCTCTGCAGTGCCAGGAGAAGGTGCCCAGGTTCAAGATGCATGGTTGCCTTAAAGGAACGTGCAGGTGCACGGTGCAAACTTTCCTGCACCCAACCCCGATGAAAGGGCGAGATGGAGACCTATTCTGATGCCCGTCCTAAAGTGACTCCCCCCCAGATTACAAGATCTTGCTTAACACGAGTATTTAGTTTCACAGAATGTCTTCGTTTCTCTCCAGCTCTTATTCAGTCTTTGCCGCTCTTGGCTCGGGGTTGTCCTTCCAGATGCGGATGGTGAGGCACGTCGCCATGGCCAGCCAGCCCAGGTAGGGCACCATGAGCAGCGTTGCTGCCTTGTTGATGCGGTACCACGAGCACATTGTGCCTATCACCAGGCCGTCTAAGCACAGAATGTCAATCAGGGCCTGCAAGCAGAGAGAGGAAGATCACTCGGTTGCTCGCTCGAAACTCCTAAAGCAGAGAGGTAGGACAGCTCGCAGGCAAAGGGAGCACTCAAAAGCCACCTCGCTAAGTCCTAGACCCCAGCACCTTGTCTCTGAACACCCAGCAGTGACACCTGAACGCATCACACTAGGAAACAAGGCCAGTGTTAATCCTTGTTGTCGAGTTCCGTGGGTTAATGGATAGTTGATGATGATCAGCAGCCCCTTTTATTGATACCACTCATGTACACACATCCGCAGCATGCCCGTGATGGCACGAGTAGCTATTATCACTTCGCAGGCTTTCCAAACGCACCTTGCATGCACAGAGAGGCAAAACTCTGAGAGAAGCGTAAGCCCTGCTCTGCGTCTCCATAATCCCCAGGCCTTGACGCCCGAGCTGAGCGCTCTCTGAGCACAGCACGAGCGCCGGGTCCCGCTGCGGGGCTCTCCGCTGCGTTTCCTCCCCGTGACCCTGCCGTGCGCGCTGCGTTGCGCTGCCTGATAAGGCGCTCGTAGCTGACGCCCTGCGGCGACAGCAGCTTTGCAGCGTGCGCGGGGAGGGTGTGACACCCACGGGGACTTATCTGCCACCCTGAATCCTTAACTGGGAGAGGCAGCGGCCGCCCTGGGGGCTCCCCGCTCTGCCGCCCCGCTGCAGCAGAGCCACCCAAGCGACACGAACAGAGGGAGAAATGCAGGGGCCTGATACCATTGCCTGGGCCAGGTGCAGCATGAGCTATATCTCAGAAAAGCCCTCTTGCCGCTTTGTTTACGCTCCTATATTTTATAACGCTGCTTAGAAACCCGCCAAACAACCCGCAGGGCAGAGGCAGGGACACCAGCAAACAAATCTGCAGCAGATGAATATGTGTCTAGATACATTACCATCTTTAAGTTGTGTATTCCGAAGAACAAGGGAGGCCAAGCCCAGTTCAAGGCCAGCTGAGCCCCGTAGAGGCCAAGCGGGATGATGGCTTTGCTGTTGCAGCCCCCCAGGTCATTCCAGATCAGATACGAGGCGTAGCTGTGGAGAGGAAAACCCGCATGAGTGTCCTGCAGCCCGTTCTGCTTCCAGAGATTGGGATTATTGCAATTTAATATCAAGGGGCATTCTAAATCAAGACAACTCTATGAATGTAACTGCAATGCTTGCAAACCTCCAACACAAGAGCTGTTTTCATGAAGTGTCTTGCAAGGCGGGTCTGCATGAGAGTTTTATTTGAACGGAAGCCAGCTGCATCCACGTCCCTCACTACTCTCAAGCCCATGGTTTTTGTCATACTACACGGCCCCATTTTCCCCATGGCGTGGCTGACGGCCCAGAAGTGGCTCAGGCTGCACTTCATCCTCTGGGAATGTCTACCTGACGTGTCTTGCTGGAGCAAGGAAACGGGGTATCCTACAATCCCCGTGAATGAAGGAAGAGCCTGAAATGACTTCTCTGGAAGGGATCAAACCAGCAGGACAAGGGATGGAGCGCTCTGCAGAACTTACCCCATGCCAGTGTACAGCACGGTCCAAGCAACAGGGAATATTTTGCGGGACGGACACCAGGAAGGTTTCTTTAGCCTCTCGTACCACGCGGGCATGTCTTTGCGACTGAGGACCCAGCCGATGAGTCCTCCAACGTGAGGCAGCACAGTAAATCCAACGGTGTACGTCCACATCCTTGTGGGGCGAGCTGAAGTGGGCTTTTGCCTGTTGTAAATTAAGAGCAATAATTGATCATCACTTAGAATGAACATTTCTTCCCACCCTGGTCTTTCAGGCTCTCTCTAATTGCCTATATATCACTTTAGTGGCCAAGCCAGAGGTAAGCGTTTAAAATTGTATTCAGCTCTGCCACAGACTCCCCTCTGTCCTTTTGCCTGCCTGTGACATAAGGGAAATCATTTTTGTCATGATTATGCTTTCTCTTTGGTCTACTAAGCAAACTGGCTCCTACTTGCTATTTTACGGTTTCTTATAATGTATATGTGACAGGGTTCACCTAAGGTGGTTATATCCTTAGAAGGCAAGACTGCAGTTACTTTTATCATTCCGCTTCTGAGTGCATAAGTCAGTGCACAAACTTTAATGCACGTTGGTGGAGGCTGTGCATCTCCGCAGAGCTGTTATCTCGGCTCTGCATGCTCCTCTGAGCAGGGCAAACTCAGGCGCAACATGCCCAGGCACCCAACTCTATTCTGACTGCAGCTAATTTTTCACTGTGGATTTATATTTTAAATGATGTCTACACCGAGACAATTTTTTTACCCAATTCTGAGTGATCTATGAACCCCGTTTCATCCTCTCCTCCTCCTAGCCTGCAGAGGAGGATTCTGCATCACCAGTGGGTAAGCTGAGACATACCAGCAGTTTTTTGACTTCCTCACAGTCTTACAACTTCATTGCATAAAAGGAAGGAACATTTGCTTTAATAACATTATGCTCCCGCACAAGACAGCTGAGATAAGGATAACATCTAGCATTTCATTCTGTCCCATATCTTCCCCTGCCATCATGAATAGGCTTCTGAACCTATTAGTGTTGTGTCCTTCCTCCATCTGCCACTATATTGGCTTTCCCTTTTGATCCATTCATGAACTGAGGCTGGATTAGCATTCCGCTGGGATAGCAGACAGGATGCTCCAGGAGCGCAGCCGTTCTGTACTTGCTGTCAGCATCACTCCTAAAGGCACCTGAGCAAATGCACCAGGGGAAGATTGTTGCTTTTAGCAGTGCAAGAGCAGAGAAGCGGACTCAGAAAATTCCCTTGTCCTGAAAAAATGTCCCTGAGAAGCTGGTGCTCTGAATGCTGGTCAGAGAAGCAGAGAGCAGGAGGAAGGAGCTGATCTGCATAGTTATTTCTATTTGGGATTTTAATTCACAATTAATGCATTGCTATATCCTGTGCTAATTATTATTATTATCATCACACTACAGAGCATTTTGCTTTAGAAACAACACATCAGCAGTACGAGCCAATTTACACATCAATAAGGGACAAATACTCCAGACACCATCTCTAACAACTCCTTTACCAGACAATTTATAGTACTATTAAGGTGTCTGTGGGACCAGAAAATCCAGCCAACACTGAGCAAAATAATAGCTGCCAGTTCTGTATTTAAAATGTAAACCAGCATTGTGATATTGCATCTATAGCAAAGTAAAATGGAAAAAGTAGACTTTTTGCCCCCTCCCAACTCCTTTGTAGTTGCCAAACTAGCCTGTCAGTAACTAAGAAGTAACTACAGGTTGAAAATACATTATGATAATACCCTGTTTTGGCTCACCGCTGCTATAACTGACAGGGTTTGAGCTATAAAAACCTTACCGTCTCTTACTGCCTTCCCCTCTCTTGCAAAGAAAATGGGTTGGGTTTCCAAGGCCAGCTCCTGTCTTTGTGCTGGTGCTTCTATACAGTGAGGAAATTCTCAGCTGAGTTTTACCTAAATAGCAGGAAAAAGGGTGTGTGTGTGTGTGTGTCTCTATCAGATTACACAACGGAGCCCACGCTGCAAGACCGCAGGGACCTTGTGCTGGAGCCCAGGGCCCCCGTGCGCACAGGGGGGACCCAGCTCCAGCCTGGCCTCGCTGCCCTGTCCATGGGGCAGAGCGTGGCCGTAGTCCCTGCTTTCCGATCGGGGAGCTCATTGCACCGGAGAAAGTAGGTGCTAGATGTGTGCAAGACAACACGGTGCAAGGTGCGGGCTGATGTGTCGGGGTGGTTGTATAGGTGCAGCCCGACGTGGCTCTGGGCACGCGGCAGGGCTGTCGTCGCCGCACGGGGATGGTGCCACCGTGTCCCCTGCTCGGCCACGCGCTCCCCGCGCTCCCCTTTTGGCTAAACTCACTGGAAACCGTCCGAATCTAAAATAAAGACATTGCATAGGCATGTTCAGTGAAAAAGAAAGAAGCCAGAAATCAATTTCCATTAGTAAGCTGTCGGCAAGGAATGGGGAATTAAACACTAATTTACTTCAGTTATGGGTCATTACCTGAATTTCATGGCCAAGGGCAGGATTTTGGATTCCTAACAGAACATAATATTACAGTTATAACATAGAACCAATGAGTTCTTTTACTTTATTGTACTCAGAAGAAAATTATTTTTTTGTGGGAGGACAGAGACAAAAAACTGTGTAAAGGGCCAGATTTTCAGTCACCATAAAATCAATGTAGCGCTGTGGAGATGGTGTGTTTTTATAGTGTAATTGCCACTTTGGAACAACAGATGCAACACGCATTAATCAAGCAGTAGCCACCTGCATATCCTTGCAGTCTGTTGCTGTTTGCAATTAGAAACTTCTGTCATGCAACAGTGCAGCTCCTGGATGGAACCGAGTGGTTTCACTTGCTGCTGGCTGCCCGTTGAATTGGGCAGATTGTGGGCAATGTCAATGCAGTAGTTTTTAGCGTTTCCTTTGAGTGCAAAACCACGATCACTCAGTATAACCTACTTGCTATATAGAAGCGAAATTTCCATGCCACTTTGGAATCTGATATGCTGGATGAATTCAAAATTAAGGGTCAAATCACCCGTGTAAACGGGTGAAATTGGGAATGATGTTTCCTGAGTGGGGACTCGCGGGTGCAAGGAGATAATAATTAACAGAGACTGTTAGAGGCTGAACAGTCCCTCAGTCTTGCTTGAGCTTTACTGCAAAGGAAGGGGCAGCTGCTGGCACGGGGCAACACGGAGTAACTCTGCCTCGGCGCTGCTGGGCAGCATCTGTTTGCTGAACAGAACACAGACACCTCCCTTGTCCGCGTTTCTGCGTCGCATCTCTTGTGATGTTTATTAGGTAACAACTAAGCCGAAGAAGATGCGGGGCTGTGGGGTAGCTCAAGGCAGCAAGAAGGAGCCTTGAAAGACAAGGATCAGCTTTGGGAAGAGGCCTCGGCAGTGCTGACCAGGACGGATGTGAGCACGTCCCGCACCAGGCAGCCCCGGGGTGAGCGATGCCCGAGACCCCTTTGCACAGAACTATCCTGCTCTGCAAGAACCAAGTTGCAACAAAACGGAAGGGCTTTCTCTACCACCGTGGTGTTTCTCTTCTGTTGCCACAGATTTATGTCTCAATATTCCTGGTTTGAATCATTTTCCTGTAACGCAGGATGAGGTAATACTACGTCTCAGTAAAATCATCTCTGTCCTGCACCAGGCTATATTTCTGCACACTTCAGTAACGCTGGTGCTGGGTTTTAGATCACTACCGTATCACTGCAATATGTTTCCATAAGGAAAGAAAAGAGGGAGAACTGAGTTATACAACTGTTTGTTTTCCTCTTCTTAGCAACCTTTCCATGTTATCCCGAGAGGTTTTCAGTCAATGCAAGATTAATTTCTCAAATATAAAAGCCCTGTTAACCTGAATATATTATTGAAAAACAGCATATTTCAATCTGCCCTAGTTTTGAAAATAGAGATGCTGGGTCAACTCTTGGCATAAATCCGCAGTGCTCCATGGAGTGAGCAGAACTTCCTTGATTTACACCAGTAATAAACCCAGCCTGTCTTGTCTGGCTGCCGTCGGGCAGGGAGGATGTTCGCAGAGTTGCACCAAGGACACCGAGGTGGCCGGGGCCACCTTGGTGACACTGCCCGTGTGTGTGAAAAATTCGAAGTGTTGATACTGCAAAATAATGCCTTTTGGGTTTCGGTCTGAAAGGGCTTTTTTTCTATTTTTATGAAAACAAACTTACATTGAAAGGTTTTCCATTACACTGAGATAACAAATGGGGACAGCAGGAAGCGGTCTGACTGCTTGGTTGTTCCTTTCCCCGCTGCACCCAGCGCGGGGATGGGGCTTGCTTGGCTACCAGCACCTGCAGCTTGAATTTCCAGCCTGTCTCCACTAGAGGGAATTTTAAACCAGACTTTTCTTAGGATCAAGATGCAATTCCTAGTGTGTTAGGAAGTGTTGGGTGCAGGACACGGGCTGGGTAGAGCCTGGGCTCTGTCTGGGTGTGTGGGGACCCTTCCCATTTTGTACAAGATTTTGCTCCTGGTCACAGCAGCAAACTGTGCTGTNAGATAACAACTGGGGACAGCAGGAAGCGGTCTGAGCTGCTCGGTTGTTCCTTTCCCCACTGCACCCAGCACGGGGATGGGGCTCACTTGGCTCCCGGCACCTGCAGGTTGAATTTCCAGCCTGTCTCCACTAGAGGGAATTTTAAACCAGACTTTTCTTAGGATCAAGATGCAATTCCTAGTGTGTTAGGAAGTGTTGGGTGCAGGACACGGGCTGGGTAGAGCCTGGGCTCTGTCTGGGTGTGTGGGGACCCTTCCCATTTTGTACAAGATTTTGCTCCTGGTCACAGCAGCAAACTGTGCTGTGAGATGAATAATGGGAATCAGCTCTGGAGCTCAGCTCAGCTCAGGATTTTTGCCTTCCTACAGGGGGTCCTCCCTGCTCCCACCTTGTGCTGCTCCGAGGCTCCGGCTTTGGGGAGCCGCGTTCCCCTGCTCCAAGGGGCCGTGCTCGTGCCTAGCTCTGCCCTGGGCGGCCAGACCGGGTTTCGAGGCAGGGCTGAATATTGGGGCCCCCAGGGCATTGCCTGTTTGTTGGTAACATCCCTAGCGAGGGCCAGAGGGCTGCCCGCTCGCGATAACGGCGAGCGCGACGGGTCGGCCTTATCTCTATGCAGAAGTTGCACCTCAGTCGCCAGGCAAACAAGTGCCAACGGATACACTTCAAAGCCCGCTCTCATTTTAAGAATAGCTTAGCATGAGGATGGACAGACGATAGCGAACAGTCGAGTTACTGCAGCTTAGCACATTACTGCTCTCCAGCCGAGCGTCTTTAATTAACCATGTGCCCAGACCGAGCCCAGCACTAATGCGACAAAATATTTTGCCTTCAAGTACCACGAGCAGCAATTCTTGCTTTACCAGAGCACTGGGGAGCGCTCCGGCGGAGCCAGGAGTGCCCATAACACGGGGACCCTGGTGTCCTGGCCGCGTTCTGCCCTGTCCTCAAAGAGTTTTGCTCCAGGGCATGGCAGGATGCTGGACTTCGGGCACTGCCGCGGTGCCATGCGGTGCCCCAGGCTGCCTTTTTGTCCCTGGGCACTTGGCCTTTGCCTAAAAAAGCTGCAGAGCGGCACAAAGCGGCGCACAGGGTGCTGAGCGGCGCTGAGAGCGGCTCAGCTGCTCAGCCCCGTCTCCCTGCGGCACGGGCTTGCCCGCTGGATTTGCATCGGATCCGGGATATCAAGTTTAAAGCAGACAGCAGTAACAGTGTTCACAAAGGATTTTATATTGTCTTAATATAGCAGTATAACGCGCATCTCAAGGTCTCTCCTACACGCAGTTATTTGAGAAAAGCTATTGCACTTTCAAGTGATGCTCTGACTTAAATGGAGCTCCCTTGCACATGCTGACGTGCCCTGAATTACACCAGGGCCAGTTTCTAGCCTGGCAAGGCTTTGGAGCGAGGGCCTGCTGCTTACCAGTTAAAACACAATCTGGGGTGGGCGTTTTCTGGAGTTTTCTGGCATTTTCTGGCATTTTTCTGGCCTGGAGCAGCACCGAGCGCTCGCATTGCCCCAGCACGTGCACACTGTGCACATGAGGAGATGGGTCTGCGCCTTAGGGAGACCCCAAGGTTTTATTGCCGGGGATAACGCGTGAAGAGGAAAGGGACCAGCTGTCTCATTGCTCTCAGCAGAAACAGCTTTCTACCGTAATTTATTAAAGCAAGGCTGCCACCCAAGCTGAGAAGTTAACATTAGCACTAGATCCGCCTTAATTATTGACTCTTTGTAGTTTGGGCAAAAATTAGTTTGGCTGTGAAAATTGTGTCAAAGTTTTTCTGTTCTTTTAATGAAAGTGCCCTTTTTCCATTTATTTCTTGTGAAGCATGCATCCTTTTCTTTAGCTGAACAGCTTTAACCCTGGTTTTACTATTATTTTGGACCTCTACTTCTTTATTAGTGTATCGTTACAATTCTGTCTCTCTCGTTTATAGTTTTTCCAGCTGTAGAGATGGCTGAACAAAGTGAATATTGCCTCGTGTGGGACCCTGGAAAACCCTTTCCCCAGAAGGCAGTTGTGAAGGCAACGGATTGCTCCCATCTGAGCAACTTCCAGGCGGAATCGGGAATGGGAGCACAGGAGAAGGACCATCCTGTGCCGCCCTTCCCGGGGCACTCGCAAGGTCAATTCCAGCGCCCCTGGGGCTGCCCTGCTGCTGGCACCGTGTCCCGGTCCCAGCCCTCCCCTGTCCCCTTCGTGTTCGGTGGCAGCGAGATGCCAGGGCGAAGCCTGGGAGCGACGGAGCCCGGCGCTCCGCGGGCAGCGACGCTCCGTCGTGTTCTCCCCCCGACAACATCCGCACCGGTGAGTAACAGAGACGGGGAGCAGCAGCAGTAACGCTGCTTGCAGATAACAAAACGAGCAACTAGGAACGGCTCTAAGGACAAGGCGCAAAGTCTGTCTGAACAAGCTGCAGAGCGGCACCAGCTGCAAAAAATGACTCATCTCGGAGAGCTGTCAGGCTGCTTGGCAGAGCCGTGCTGCTTGCTGCCTTGATGGCTCGCTTCGGTTTTTAAGGAAAGGCAGCCGAACCGTGACCATTATATTTGTTGTTCTTGTTCAACTACAAAGAGATTTCTGCAAGAAGTTCCCCAGGAAAAAAGGCTGTGAAACATCTTGTGCCGTTCCTGTGGCGTTTGAACAGGGCATCAGCCGAGCTCTCTGCTCCTCATCTGGTTTCTGCTTTCTGCCCTTTGGTGCTGGTGCTGCAGAGTACGAGCCCACCTAGATAGGGGGTGTAAATCCCCCCAAACGAGCACCGTCAGCCTGTGCTAAATGCCAAGGGTCTCCCCTCAACTGTTCTGGAGAACAAGGGCAGGGACGTTGCACAGCCAAACGTGAGGGCCTTTTTGCAGAGAGGGAGTTCTGAGTTAGAAACACGACTTGTACAAACACAGTGTTATAGTTTGGTCTCTGCTAATGACTGAGATAAGGAGAAATGTGAATCTGCTGCTTGCTGTGCGCCCCCTCAAGCCTTCTAACTTTCTCAATCCAAGGGCACTGAATTACTGCAGTGCTCCCCATGGCCATCTGATAATACGGGCTTGTCTAAACAGTGTTTTGCTTGCAGACAGGCACTTGCTCAGCCAGAGCTCTTGATACGTGGACACACAGCAGCTTCGCTCCCAGGAGCTCTACAGAGCAAAACTCCCCTCCAGCCCCGTAGAGCATCCTCAGGGCTGTCTCCTCCTGAGCCTGCCCAGACCACGATTCATCAGGGAGATTATGCAGCGCAAGGCGGTTAGATCTGTGGAAAAGGAGTGAACTGAGAAGAGCCTGGCTCTGCTGGCTGCCAGTTCGCACATGCAGGAAGCATTGGCTCTGTAAACACTTTCCTGTAAGTTATTCTCACAGCGCTGTCACAAAGGCGCCAGCGCTGTCAGGGAGCCTGGTGACAGTTCACGTCAATCGTGGCGCTTTCCTGCTGTTCGTGCTCTCATTTCAGATGGGAGATCAAGGTTTGTTTCCTTCCATCGGCTGTGTCGAGGCAGCTCCCGTGTGAAATCGCAGGCATCGGCGGTGGGATGATGCACGACATGAATGAGCGTGAGCAGCCCCGGGAGGCACCGCGGCCCTGACGTTGCAGTGACAACGCTGCTGACTCTGAGCCAAAGGCTGCAAATCTTTAAAACACACACCAGAAGAAGGAGACCTGTCTGGGAGCTGAGTATTTATATTTAAAAATATATATATTTTAAAAGCAAGTGTGATTTCCCAGGTCCTGCCCACCCTTTTTGACACACTGGAAACCAACTAGAAAAAAAAAAAAA
>VWPW01029990.1:0-61423 GCA_013389825.1 Crypturellus undulatus
AGAGCACATAGCCTTCCACGGCAGCACAGTAACTACTGTCAATGATATTTTTTGCAAAAAGAGGAAGGCAACAAAACTGGCAGAGACATTTCTTATTCCAAGATAAATATAACCCATTTATTCATGCATGTATACGTACAGGCACACACTAAGGTGTATAAGATATATATATAAACTCAATAATCACTATGAAAGTCTCATATAGGAGAGGATACATGATGCCATTTAAGTCCTATAAAAAAGGAGGGAAAAGTATTCTTTTTTTTTTAGCCTCTGCCTAACTATGGCAAGGTTTAGATAAAGGGGATAAAGGGTCATCAAGCCATTCCAATCTTCTAGTCTTGATCTTTTCTTTTCCCTCATCGTTAGTGTCGTTGCAACTGGGAAGTTATTAAATATTCATTGTGCAGAGCACAGCTGAATTTCTCTTTCCTTGCAGTTCAAAGGCCTGTTTTTTCCTTGCTTTGTATCTGTTCAGCCATTTACAACTGAGCACATTGTATGGGAAATACTACTACTGATCTGAATAGAAAAAAATGACCTAGTAATGTTTATTTTTTCATCCATAACGTAAATATATGCATAGAATGCAATGCAGTAACTACACATCAAAGCATCCTTTCCTGATCTATATATTTCACACATTATTTACTCTTTTCCTTCCTAGATATCCTCTTAACATATACATATATATGAACACAAATGCACATATATTTATACACACACATAGGTACACAGGTATATGCATATATATGTGGGTGTACACACACAATATGTGTGTGTATTTGTACATATAGATACATCTGTATCTATATAACATATGCACATAGACATTTATATACACACAGACACATATGTATGTTTCTTAGACAGTAAGTTTACCTGAATATTCTGTTTGTATACCACTGCAGATTTCAGTGATATTGTATGATATAATAATGATATTCCATTATCTCTGATGTTTCAGACTATGTAACGTACCCTAGCAGAATTTGAAAGCATGCATGACTTAGGGTTGTGATAAATGGGGCCAAGTCTAGTTGGAGGCCTGTGGCTAGTGGTGTCCTGCAGGGGTCAGTACTGGGCCCGGTGCTATTCAACTTACTCGTGAATGACTTGGATGAGGGCACAGAGTGCACCCTCAGCAAGTTTGCAGATGATACCAAAGTGGGTGGGGTGGCTGACACTCCCAAGGGCTGTGCTGCCATTCAGAGGGTCCTGGAGAGGATGGAGAGTTGGGTAGAGAGGAACCTCATGAGGTTCAGCAAGGACAAATGCAGGGTCCTGCACCCCTGGAGAGGAATAACCCCAGGCACCAGTACAGATTAGGGGTTGACCTGCTGCAAAGCAGCTTTGTGGAGGGGGCTTCAGGAGTCCTGATTGGCAAGTTAACCATGAGGTAGCAATGTGCTTTTGTGGCCTGAAGGCCACTGGGATCCTCACCTGCATCAGGAGGAGCATTGCCAGCAGGTTGAGGGAGGTGATCCTGCCCCTCTCCTGAGCTCTGGTGAGGCTGCCCCTGGGGTATCGTGTGCAGTTCTGGGCTGCCCAGTACAAGAGGGACAGGGAGCTTCTAGAGAGGGTCCAGCCTACAGCGACAAAGATGATTAAGGGACTGGAAAATCTGTCTTATGAGGAAAGACTAAGTGAGCTGGGCCTGGAGAAGAGAAGATTGAGAGGGGATCTCATCAATATGTATAAGTACCTGAGGGAAAATGTAGGGAGGATGAGGCCAAACTCTTCTCGGTGGGGGCTAGCGACAGGACAAGGGGTAAAAGATACAAACTGAAACACAGAAAGTTCCATCTTCATGTGAGAAGGAACTTCATTACTGTGGGGAGACAGAGCCCTGGAACAGGCTACCCAGAGGTTGTGGAGTCTGCTTCTCTGGAGATCTTCCAGACCTGCCCGGATGCCACTCTGTGCCACGTGCTGTAGGTGTCCCTGCTGGAGCAGGGGGGTTGGACTGGATGTTCTCCAGAGGTCCCTTCCAACCTCAACCATTCTGTGATTCTGTGATAAACTACGTATTATAGAAACAGATACATTCACTATTTCTTCAATACATATAGTTTTATATTATTTTAAGCAGTTTGCATACTTAAAAATAGCTTATGCATACCCTTTTCTCTTATTAAATTCTTGTGATTTTTTATTTGTACATTTGCTTTTCTAGCATTGCGCAGCTTTGTTTGATTACAGAGACCAGAATTCAGGTATTAAATGGAATGGGATTGGAATAACCTTATATCAGCAGAACAGTTCTTTTATGGTAAATTGATATTAATATTTGAAATCAGGAGCCGATAGTAAACAGAAGCTGTCTACTTGAAATTGGTAGATTAGAAGTGGTGAAGCAAATTCAAATATTCAAAACATTAAATCATCATCAGCCATAAACAAGCTGCTATGTAAACTAGTGCCTATATTAGTACCAATCCCATAGTGAAATGTGGATTTGTATATAACTATTTTTTTTTTTTTGAATTTGCAACTTCAGTTCATCCTTACTGTAGTATTCTTTAAAGTAACAAATTGTGTGGGATCTGATTTTTGGTTTGTTGTTTGAAAAGTGAATCATACAATCATAGAAAGATTTAGGTTGGAAGGGGTGTATGGAGGTCATTTAGTCCAAGAAAAGATACAGACACAGTGTAACATGGCAGTGGTGTGCCGCTGACTTTACTTGATTATTGTCCTTCCAGCTTAGCACTGCTGAAAATCAATGAGATGATTTACAGCTTCAATAATAATTTGTAGTTGCAGGACTGTGAGAATTTAAGAGTGCTGTTCATAAGTAAAACTTAAAATATCCCAAAGAGTCAGATGAATAACATTCCCTTTTGACATAAAGAGAATTAAGAAATAAGGTAGTTAAATGACTTTTCAGAATTCTTACAAGAATTCCAGACCAGTACACTGAGCAGAACCAAAGCCATGTATTCCCCATCGAACTAACACCACTGCTGTGAGCTCTTGTATTAGAGTTATTTTACATTGTGATCCACGGTCTCACTGAAAGCTGCAGTAGTAATGTGTTCAGCACCGTGCAGACAAAAAGGAGGACAACTTCAGTCATGATACTTCATTCTGTGTTCATACTGTTTAGAGTTAGCCACATCCATGTCTCCTGTATGATTCCTTGTAAATATGCCAAATTGTGTATATATTCTTCTGACATTTAGAAATGGTGACCCAGTCTCTTCAGATAAAATTAATGGTTCTTAAAATAGAACTTTCACTTTAATATGAGTTTATTTAACAAGTGTCAGAATCACAGTCATTTAAGATACAACACAGATTTGTTAAAAGGCTAGTGCTGGGAATGTGGAGGCTTTTCATGCTGTTGAACTTGCTATCTGTGAAGTTATTGGTAAAACTTCCATTGATTTTATTGGTAGCAGGATTAGACATTGTGCAAAGATTCATGTTGTGTAGAAAACAGTACAACTGTTCTTCAGTAGATCTGGAAACATTTTCAGTTAGGGCTAGTGAAAGATTGTAGTTCAATCTGCTAGGTTTCAGCAGGTTAGAATAGCTGGATTTTGGTTAATTCTACAGTTTTCTGCTTGATTTAACTCTGGATTACTTCAATTTGATGGTGATGTTCTTCTAGTGAAATTTCTGGTGATATGGTCTCTAAAAATTACAAGTTATCACATGTTATTGTTATTGCACTGAATTAAGTTTAGGGTTCAGTACTTTCAGTTCTCTCTTACACACAGACCTTATTTTTGTGAATATTTATTCACTTTGGTAGAATAATAAATAAAACTGCTTAGCAAAGTGTTAAAAATAATGTCTCAAAACTAAACCATTCTTTTGAGTTTTTTTTTCCTTCTGTGACGTTCGCAACAGCATTTTTTTTAAGAAATATGTACTGTTATGGAGGCATATAACTATGGTATTTACAGCAAAAGGTAAGAATTTAAACATTTCTGACTCTTTTTTTGTTTCTATTATCATTATTTTTATTGTCAACTTTGCCTGACCTTGGAAAAATTGAAGCCCGGGACTGGTTTCCTTGATGGACATCCACAGAATTGCCAGTGTTCCTACATGCTTGCAGGTTGTAGGTCATATTGTGCTGTACTCTGCTTCTATCTAACAAGAGTGCTACTGCTAATACAGTACTGAAGGTATATGTCAGTATCATACTGAATTCTAGTGTTTGGGCTGTTGTTCCTGTTTTAAGAGTGCAATTGTTATTTAGTGTACTTATTCTTCTCAATAACAAAAACACTTTTTTATATGTACACCTGTCTTTCTTACATATTTCTCTTGTAATGAAGTAATACCTCTTGGTTATTCCAAAATGCCTGTCTGCCTGTACTCTTGTTCCCCTCGCATGAGACGGAAATACACATTTGTGTGTGTAGACATATACTCGCAAAAAAAAAAAATGAGGCATGAGAACTGCTTACAGCTGTGATTAATGATTCATTTCACTACCCTTAGTTGCCCCTTAGGTAATCTGCACTTGTGTTTACCTGTTTTCTCTGGAGATAGAGAAAATCTGCCCCTACCTAGTCTTTGGCCTGAATAGGATTTCTCACAGTGTCATAATGAGTCTCCCTTTTAACAACTTCAATATAAATTCAGATTACCTATACCTAATTAAAACAACTTTATTTGTTTGAACCTAATACACTTTGGATTTGAAGTATTCAGACAAAAGGTTATATGGCCTTTCAGAAACCCTTTTTAATGCAGTATTTATTGCCAGCTTTTCTCTTCTGATTTCTATCAGCTTATCCTCAGTTTTCATTCAAGCAGTTATATTGCCATTGGGAAAATTAAAATAAGAAAGGCAAGTCATAAATGATCAACAAGACCATGTATTCCTCATTATACGTACATGGATTGTTTGATATCATTCAAGTTTTATTATATCAGTTGAGTGCAAACATTCATTCAATAAATCTCTTTTTTTGCTGCTTTCTGCCTTGTCCCCGTGGGATCATTCTTCTGTCTATGAATTTTACACTTTCTCCTGCCCACATAGTATTACCACAAAAACAGAGTACTAAAATCTCTGTCCTAGTCATATAACGACATATTCAACAAAAAAGAAAGAAGGTGTTCTCCTTAATGTTAATGCTAATGATTCTTCTTTAGTATTTCCTCTTAGTAAAGAGCTGCTTGTAATTTATTGCAAATTTTAAAGGATTTTAAAGGATTATGCCACACTCAGAGAGCTAAATCAATATTTTCATGTTAAACTTCTAGGAAGTAGGTGGGAAAAATGCAAAACAGTGTCAATTAAGGACATCATACTCTGATTTTTGTTTTTATTTTTAAGAACCCTTAGAAGTCAATGAGAAATCTCCTTACATACGGAGATTCTCCATAGACATTTTTCTTTGGGTTGGACTAAGGATTCTTTATTGTAAACTAAAATTTATTGTGTCTATCTACTATGGTATTATAAAGAGCAGGCTGACTAATTTGGCATTAGTATAATAGCAACTTTCAAGGGTCTTAGAAAATTTCTATTTCTTATGATTACTTTGAGAAGTATGTAATCTTATGATTATATTTTGAAGTATCTTCATTCTTAGGGTCATACAGTCCAAGATAGAAACTTTTCTTTGACTTACATGTATGTGTGTGTTTACCTAATTATATATTTTGTATGTTTAGAAAAACTGTTAGCTACAGTCTATTCTATATCTTGGGAAACGTATTTAAGGATGATACACCATGAGTAACAGTAGACTTACCAAAATGCTGAGCAAAACAATGGCAAGTTCTCATGTGAATTCCTTTTCAGATCCTTGATCTGAAAAAGTATTATTTATTAGGCATTTATCAGGAAATTGATAGCATAATTTAACTTTTTATTTGCTAGTAAAATTGATAAGAAGTACATAAAAAGATGGACCTCATTATGGAGGGAATAATAAAAAATAAAAGGTTAATTTAAAGTTTTTTAAAAGGTCATCAGTGTAAAGACTTTTTAACATTGTCTTCTGTGGTATGAACTCTTGGCAAGTTTTGTAGCTTTACTTGCTCCAGGTCTGCAGAGCAGAGGACTAAATTAGCCAGCATGCTCATACTTCTCTGTCCCATTTGTGTAAAGCAGTCAAACCTTTAAAATTAGAGCCATGACTCAAACTCATCATTTAAACAGCATGTTAAATTCTCTTTCTCTAGTTGGTGCTACATGTGTGGTGTGTTAATGTTATGGAAAGAATATACTTATTTAGTGCATTACTTTTTTTATTTATTTAGTTATTTATTTAAACACACGATTGTCCAAAACCCAGTGGTGCAGCCCCCACAAAAAGGCTTGTGCTTAGGGCTTTCTTTAGGTGCTGCTTAAGTGCTACAGTCATTAAAACCACACCACATTCTCAGCATAATCTCTGAATTTGGGAATTCAGTTCTTTATGCAATAAATGTAGAGAGGTAGATATCTTTGAGGAACACTGCAGTGTTTCTGCGCGTTAAGTAGTGAAAAATCTGAATGCCAGAAAGAAAAAGCAGACACAGCAAATACATACTATTTGTTCAGGCCCTTATGTGCTTGATTTGAGACTTCATGAAACCATTGGGATTAATTCAACCAGGTAACTTTCTTTATAGGCAGTGGCAAGAGAGAGGCACTTCCAGGGGTGCCTGCAAATTCATTCTCCCGAAGCTGTTGGCCTGAGATCTGAGTTTGCTCAGGCTTCTCAGCACCATGACCTGACTTGCTTCTGTCCATAGGACTTAAAATTGAGCATCTGCTATGTTTTTCAGTGGGATTATTTCTTTTCAAAGCTAGTAAAATGTTCAAAATCATTGAACATTGTTTCCTCCCTGGATTTCCATGCTTCTTCAATAACTGTTCTTTCTTCAATAACTGTATTCTTTCCTTTTGGAGTATTACTAAGATAAGTTTTTACTTCCACGTACTTATGAACAAGCTGGTGTATTCAGACATTCCTCAGGCAGTGCAGTACTACAGACCACAAAGTCACGAGAGACTGTTTTGAATGGAGAATTTTTATTCACTCTTTCCGTGAAAACTGCCAAAAGATTGATTTCAGTTGCTGGAACACTTTATTCGCTAATCATCTAGTGAGTTTAGGGCACATCTGCCACCTACATTACCAAAAATATATAATGCTTATTTTGGATTAAAATAGCCGTGAAGAACAGGTAGTTTCGGTTTATATTTAGTTTAGCAGCTTAAAATAAAACCTCCAGGGGCAAGTGAAATGAACTTAATTTTAAACACAAAAAGCATCTTGTTCCCTCATTGCTTAATCCAAATTAGCAACACAAGAAAACATTTCCTGCACTGCATCATTGCCATCAGTGAGTGGACAGACAGTACATACTTGTGTCATGGCTTTTGCAAAAGGGAAGAACGGTGTCATAGGCAATAGGCAAAATAAACAGGTTTATTTTAAAGAAATTACTCAGATTTGTTATGTGTATAATTGATGATTTAGTGTATTTTCCCTACTAAAATGACAACTTTTCCAGAAAACTTTTGGATAATTTGAATGTGGTCATTAGAATCTTTGCTTCATTCACAGGTATTACATAGCATGTGACATGTCTACAAGGCTAAAATATGAGGCAGCAGTTGTTTTTCACAGAGTACGTTTTGTTTTTCACAGTACGTTTTGGCCTTCTAGTTTTCAAAACATTGTTGCAGACACTGCGTAATTGCAGTGTTCTTGTTGGGTAGGCTCTACCTTTCTTCCTGCTTGATGATAATCAAAACTTGTGAGTTATTACTTCTATAGAGGTTTAAGGGCTAAGAAAGATTGACAAGATTTAATGAAATAAAATTTCCCATGTGACCTCCACTGAACCATATTTTACCTCAAGTTTATTATTTATCTCAGGATCTTATCCACAGTAGAACTTGATGCCAATAGGAAAGGCACTTATATGATTTTTGATGTGTGTGTTGTATGTCTAGTTTTCATGTTATCCTAAAATAATAAATAGGTCGTCAAAAAAAAAAAAGAAAAAAAAAGATCATCTGAGAAGTTAAAAACACAGTTTACCTATGCTGCTCCCACATTTTACCTTCTGTCTACCTATGCTGTGCAACTTGGTATGCATGTTCCCTTTAACTGACTTCATGCTCCCTGCAGTGACATATTTTGCTAACATGACAGATTTGTTCTTTCACTATATATGGCTTCTGGCTCCAACAAATGCCAGTGACATTTTAGGCAAACTTGTGCTTTTATTCCTGTTTTTCTCAAGAGAAATATCAACATTTCACCCAATAACATCTTTTCCTTGTGGCTATTCCATTTGTTTTTTAAGCAGGTTACCTTTATTTCACATGCAGGGCTTGGTAAAAACATGTTGGTTTATTTTAACAGCGATTTATTTATCTATCTATTTATTTATTTTAAAGGAACTATTTATTTAAAGGAACTATTTCTCAGTGTATGTAAATAAACATAGCTGAGTTTAATCCTAAATTCATTCAATTGTTTCCTTTTTTGAAATATTAAGCCTCTATGAACCAGAGCAAACATTAGGCCTTTTGAGCTTTAGATTCTTCTTAGAGGAACTCTGTGTTCATGAGATTTACAGTTCTTACCAAGAGTTGCAGTATTTCTTTAAAGAAAGAAGAAGAATTTGCATGAGTCTCTCTAAACAGTGCTGCAGCAATATGTATATGTACATTTTTGTGTGTGTATGCGTGAAACGCAGCATTATCAAATATGCTGGTGGTCACATAATACTAATTAGGAATCTAAGAAATGACGCGGCCATTTTTTAAGTCCACTGAATCAATATGAGTTTTTTTAAATACTGTGCTGAATAAGAAAATGAAAACTAGCCTTGTGTATAGAGAATATTTTTTCCTTATTTATTTACACATCATTGATCTGTTTACCTTGGCCTTTTATAGCTGAAATTTCCCTTTGTATCAATTCTGAATGAGAAACATCTTTAGAAACCAGTCCTTTATGTTTAAATTTTGGGATTAAATTTGTTTCTTCCTTTGTTGTTGTTATATTCTAAATAATAAGTTTTACAGGGTTTTATGTCTAATTTAAAACAAAACATTGCTATGTACTATAACAATATCAGATGCAATAAGTTAGGGCATTAGTCTTATCTGGAAAAAAAAATCTCAGAATGGATAGGTTAATCTTCTGAGTGAATTCTGAATCTTTGCAGACTTTATTTTCTTTCCTGTGTAATTTCTTTCCTCTTAATATCTGTGCTGTTTATGTTCTTGAGATGGCTAAGTGGTAGCCTGAAAATTGCAGTAAGATTAGTAATTACTAAGGGGACATAATGTACTGTTTCATCACAGTGGAACTCTGAAAATACTTAAACTAACTCTTGAGAAAGTATTCATCATAGTTTCCCCTGTTATTCATAATATTTACTTCACTATGAGTTCTACAGTGTGTTTTTTTCATAGCATATGCACTAAAAACACATGCATTAAGTCAAATTCTGTTCTTTTACACCACTAAAATCCAGAATTACTGCTTTTAAGATTGGGAAGATACAGCAATCACATGGTAAGGTTGATTGCAGCAGAATATGACTTGAACATGAAACAGAACATGAAGGATCTGAAAAACTCAAATGTTTTCAACTCATTAGGACACCTGTGGGTTACATGAGTAAATTAGGATTATCATCTGAATTTTTTTTTCCCAATAAGAATAACATCTATCCCCTATTGGCAGCATAATAATACCCTCAAGCAAAAACATTAAATACTTTTTTGAAAAATGTTCTATAAGTGTACAACCATGAGGAATTGATGTGTGCGATCTGTTAATTAAATAGCCACAACATCTCTATGTCCCAGTAAACAGATTTGCATCTTAAATGATTTAGTAAGCATCTTTGCTTTCTATGTCAGAGACTTCTGTAACCAAAACCTGTATTTGAATGAATATATTATACTGAAAGAATGAAATACTCTTGCATGGCAGAAATTAGGATTGGAACAATGTTCTTATTTGGAATTTATTCGGAAATCATGATGATACATTTGAACATAATTTTCCTGTACTGAGTTACAGAAGCCGAGCCAATTCTACTGTTACTTTAGATTAGATAAGTTTTTTCAGACACTTTGTTGGAGTTGCTTGCTCATTTATACTACTTGAAGTTCAACAAATTTTGCTGTTGTAGCTGAGAAGTGTGGGTCTTTAGGACAGACCAATTCTTTGTCATAATCTCTCTCATTCTGAACTAAAATTGAAAAAGGTAATTGGACTGCCTGAAATTGGATGATGTTCAAGGAAAGGCATCTTGTTTCAGGACATTTTTCATAGGAAGGATATATAATTTGAAAATATCCAAGTCCTCCTTAAACACATACTTTTCCAAGTGAAAATAAACAAATAATAAATATTTGATATTTTGTTATGCAAATAATGAGAGATACAAAGTCCTTACATTCTCACTTATTTCTATAGAAATGGTGGGTATTCAGCTCTCCTTAGGAGCTGGCATGGTGCTGTTGTCAGAAAGACTTCAGTATTGTTAGAGAAAACTGCTGAATGTATTCCTATGATCTGATTCTGAAACAGCTCCTGCATTGTGTTCAGCCACAAAACAGTGGTGGAACCTAGCTAAGATTTTTAATAACATTTAACTTTATGCATTTTGAACTAAAAGAGCTTGTGTTGCTAGGCATAAAATTGGTAGTGCGTGGAAAAATTTTTCAGTGAAACTACAAAATAAGCCTGCATGTACAATTCAGAAGTAGAATTCCTGGATGAACATGGAAGCCAAAGTCCTAGAAAGAGCCATCTCCTTAGATCAACTAGAAAGAGCCATCTCCTTAGATCAATTTTTATTTCCATTGTGTCCACAGATCCAAGGAGATGTTCATCTGATTTTGTTTCTTTAAATGAATTTGAGGAAAAATCTGCAGATTTTCAGTATGCATCAATTAAACATTCATAATATATACAACTTGCTTGCTGTAATCAATATGGATTAGCTGGATTTTATTTTCTGTTATAGAACAGGGATGTTTTCCTCCACAGAAAATTAAAATGTCATCCTATATACCCTCCATGTTCTATTTGAAAGTTATACCTATGACAGATAATAAGCATCTTTCAAGACCTTTGTACTTTCAACCATGGCAAATCATTAATAGCTGATTTCAGAAATATGTATAAAAATACATATTTCATTTTACATTTTCAGTAAGAAGACATTGTTTTTTTTTCCTTTCAAGAAGTACTGAGATCTTTTAAATATATAATTTTATCTTGAGATATTTCCTGTATCACGTGTTAAATTTATATTCGTGAACTCACTGATTCGTAAGACTTCTCTGAAAGTTTGGGGGCTGAGAAGGGATATATATTTTGGGGAGTTAAGAATTAAATATAACATTGCAGAAGAGAATGGAAGAACCTGAGTTGTTTCTCTGCTTTGTAATCACATGGTGACAACATAAAATCAATTAATTTCCTATGAGATCTTCATTACTGAAATAGACTTATAATAAATAAAATATAAAACTGAAAAAGGAAAAAAAAGAGAGAGAGAGAAAACTTATTTGCTTGGAAATATGCATCATTACAACTCTGAAAGATCTCTATGCTAGGTCCATAAATTAAAAAAAAAAATGATGTTTTGTCTTGGAAAAGAATTTTCAGGCAAGGATGAAAAGGATGTGATGAATCAGAGCTTCTGATAATGCTTGCCTCATTTTCCTCAGATTGTTTCATTCAGGATGGCTGGTGGTGAATTGCTTTGTTTATTGCAAGTACATAAATAAGATATTCCAGTGGTATTGAGTCTTTATGATGGTTCCATAGACTGTCGCCCTTAAATCTCTTGACTGGAAGAGTTCCAGGGAAACTCTGTCACTGTCTTCAGATTCTTCTCTGCACTTAGGAGCAGAAATGAAGAATATTCAAAGGGTCACAGAAAAATTGTCCTTTGTTATTAATATCCTTGACCAGGAAGTATTTATGTGATGGAAATGGGAAGAGCTGTTGCAGCTCAACAGTAACTACAAACTCTGTTTTGCTACAGGACTAAGAGTGGTGAAGGAAAAGTGATCTTAAAAACAAAAACAACAGCAACAAAAATTATGGAAATGCTGAGTTTTTTTTTTTTTTTAAATAGCTGCATGAAGTTCGGTGAAAGGCAGTGTGGCATTATCATTGTGTCTCTAATTACTCTCAGCTATCCCCATTTTCCAAGTTCCTCAAAAAATGAAGGATGGCATTGTGTCTGGAAGAAATTATCGTCTGTGAAAATGAACAAAAGAAACAGCTAAAACCAAAAACAAATAACAAATCACCCAGCTGACTCAACTTGAGACTATGTAGAACTAAAACTGGGCAGGTTCAGAAGCCGACAGGTGATTTGTAGACATGGGTGCTGTTTCTGTTTCTTGGAAAGCTTTTGCATTCAGCAATTATCTTGACATAATGCTTCAATGTCCTTTCCCTCTGAGTTTAGTTTCTACTCACCTTCACCATGCTGTAAAACATGATCCTTTCACAGAGATGGGGTTTAACACAGTGATCTGCATGCACCTCAGTCCTTGTCTGTATTACGATTTACTCTGTCTTTTAGGGAAGGTGTAAGAACTTCCAGATGGTGAGGAATATGGTGGTCCATGCTCCCAGAAGTGCATACGCATATCACATCTATGCTTTCACTTTTTCTTTGGTTTCCATTCAATTTATATTCTCCATGCAGGATCTTAATCATAATGTTCAAATGCCTAAGGCGTCAAGATCTAAATACATCTCTGACTGGGTCTTCTTAACATGATCTACTAAGACAGCTCCAGTTCTTGGGAGTAATACATCCCCTGCAACCCAGAATGAAATATTTTGGGATGGGGGGAGGGAAGAATGCTTTTACAATATGTTTCTGTTTTGTTTTGTTTTAGTTTGTTTTTTTTTGTTTTTTTTTTTTGTTTTTTAAATCATGTGCCATTTGGATTCTTGGTAAACCTTTGCTTCATAACCCAGGGTCTCTGAGGATGCGTAGTTTTAAAAAAAAAAAAAAACATGTAACTTATCATCAGTATGTTTATTCTGTGTTTTTGTCTGTTAACAAAATAGGTGGAAAAGAGCAGAAGGTTAGAAGGTTAATGAAACTCAAGAGATACCTCACCTTACAAGTGTAATTGTCAGGAGCCATCACCCTCTAGGGTGACTTTAGCCTTTAGGATGATTTAAAAGTCTTTCCTACATTAGAAATGCCTAATGTCTGTTAACTATATATGTCATATATTTGCATGTGTATGTACTTTGTTTGATGTTTGTCTTTGTATTGAAGTGTAGGAGCTAGAGCAATATAAAATGTAGGTGGCTTAGCAGGGTGCTTTTGATGGCCCACAGTATTTTGCTACTTGGACACTTCCAAAAGAGAATAAAACAATAGGAAATATCATATGCTGATTCCAAAAAGAATGTTGTAGTAAAATTGTATTTTAAATGAAAAAAAAAAGGTAGAATGTAGAAATATTATTACACTTTTAGAAGTTTGTGTTTCTTTATGTTTGATTTTTGGTTTAAAAATAGATTTTAAATTAAAAATGTCCAGGGTATATCTCAATAATTTTGATGTTTTCAATAGTGTTACTGTGAATATTATTTACAATCATAACAGCAGAATATTTCATTTTTTTATAATCTTTAAGTTTTATATAAAAAAAGATACAGTCAGTGATTTGTAGGCATATTTTTCATATATTCACTTGAATTGATTGCTTATAAAGTGAAAAACCCAATAAAAAATCTATTACTGTACCATCCAGAAGTGATACCATAATACATATGCTCAATGTGAAGTTATTTTCAGTCTTAGTTAGCACTGAAATTCAATAATGTATCTTTCAGTAGTACCAGAGGTACATCATTTTAAATGTGTGATTTTCACCTCAGAGTAATTTTCTAAAATATTCATTTTTAATTTCCTATTTTGTCTTTTACAGCATGATCAAATTTCTAAATGAGATAGTATGGATTTTCTTAGTATTCAGAAAAAGCAATGTATATTAGAGAAGTCAATAAAAGCAGAAAGTGTTACTGAGCTAATCAGGTAGTGCTATTTTACTGTCATTTGCAACCCCGTTTTGCAGTTAACCATGGTTACATGGTAAATATACTAAAAAGGAAAAAAAAAAGCTACTTCCAGTACGAGTCAGGTCAGGAATGAATTATTGTTATGGTTAGATTAGGTAAGGGCCAAAGGACTGACAATCATCTGATCAAATGTGGGCCTAATGTGTTGTAAAGGTATCTTTGCAAAACATCATGCAAAGCAATTAATACAATTATATTTGTGGACATTTGGGGAAGGACTTTCAATATTTTGTATTTTTTCTATTGCCCATATATTTACCCATTGCTATTCAGAAGGTGCATCAATCCCAAACCTTTTAAATCCCACTGCTGTAGAATCAGGTTGTTCCTTTACCTAGCTGACATAAACGTGAATGTCACCAGTGCGACCTCGAGTCTCCAGCTTTTATGGAACAGTAATCGTTTTCTGACAGAAAAGGTTTTCAAGGTTTTCATATATCCACCACAAAGAAAAATTGTATGTCATCTTGGGTGTATGGTATCCATCAGCTGGCTTCCCATTTGCGGTGGAGCCGTAGGGCCACGGCTCTGTTCGGTAGTGACGGATTGCCTGGAGTGCATTCAGTGACGCTGGTACCTGTTGCTGGTTCTTTTTCCAGGTCACCTGGCTGCAGGTACATGTGAGATTGTTACTTTGGACAGAGATAGCAGTCAGCCCCGAAGGACTATAGCCCGACAAACAGCTCGCTGTGCATGTAAAAAAGGACAGATTGCCGGTACAACAAGAGCAAGGCCAGCCTGTGTTGATGGTAAGAAGTAAAGATCTATTTGAATAAGTTTCTACAGATAAAAGGGTGGTTGCAGCTGGTAGAGTCCCATCAAGTAATTAATTTCTCCACAGCAGAAATTTTTATAAGTCCCAAATAGTAGTGCTAATACAATTGAAGTTCCCAAAACAGAGAGTGACTAATAGTATGGTTATTTCAGTGACAATGTTTTTATTTGCATTTTCTCTTTTGTTTTATCACAATATGCACTTGAATGTTAAGGGCATGATACTGGTACATTTGTATGTGATCACTGGATCAGCAGTGAAACAGCATGCTTTTCCCCTAACTTTTATTCTGTGTAACATTTAGGAAAAAAAATGCAAAAGATTCTCAAAGATTTTATGCCCCTAGGAGCTTATGTGGCCACTTCTGTGTGAGAGTTAATGTTGTTAGGGAAAATACTAACTCTGTGCTTGAATGTAGTGTCTGAAATTATCTTACATGCCCAGCATTCTTTCTCTCTTTAAAATGATGATTCTGTATGATTCACTGCAGATGCAGTGGTAGTGTGCAGTCTGGAAAAGTGCTGACATAGAGCACATAGAGCATAGAGTATAAAAATATTTCATTTTTAAATCATTTTGTGAGACAAATGGATGCCGGTGTTACTGCTAAATACGCCATTAACAACGATGCAATCTTCAAGGCAAGTCTGCCAGTGCAAGCTTATTAACAAGCATTCATATTATAATTAAAAGTAAAATTAGAGATATATTGAAAACAGTTGATGAAAAATGGCATGTATTGATCGAGACTTTGTTAACAGCACTAAAAAGAAGATGCTTTTAAATTCACCAATTGCCTTTGAATACTTAGTGGACTTGAGTATAAAAATATTGTGTAGCCCACCCTACCATTGCTTCAGAATTTGATTTTGCCCAGTGACTATCAAAGTAGACAGCTCAAAGGGGATTTCAGAGCCTACCTGCAAAGCTAAATATAGAACATCATACACATTCTGTTTTTATATTTTGCTTTCCCTGTTTTTGGTACTCTGTAAGAGTGTTTGTTTTTCCTATCTATCTTAATGTGAGACAGTATCTAGTAATTCTCTTTTTTATTTTTGTTTAATTATAAGATCATAAGATTTAATTGCCTAAGAAAGGATTGTTTTAATGTGTCATTTAGAACTGCAACTTTAGCAAAACTACTTGTTAGCAATTAAATAATTCAACATATATTTCCCATTTTAAAACAAAGTTATGAGGGAAATATAGGATTTCCTTCATTTGACTGGAATTAACACTTTTTTCCTGAGTCAGTTATGGGTCTAGTCTAGGGTGAGATTCATTTGCTGTAACTTAGATGTCCCAAGATAGCTGTCCAACCTAATCACTCCAAGTTTTCTTTATACTCAGTGGAGAGCAAGGAGACCTTCTCAGAGTAATTCATGTCATCCTGAGATCAGCTGTACTGTTCTCTGGTACTCACTGTTTCATTTCCTTGCTTTAAAAGATGCCCATGGTGACTAAATCAGACTTCAGACAGCTAAAATCTATGTTTGTTAATAAGAAGAGATGACTTCCCCTACCTTCCACTTTTTATATTAGCTTAGTTTCCAAGTAGAGAAGGTATGAAGTCATTTAATATTTAAATGGTGTTTTTCTTTTCTTTCTCTCTTTCCCTCTTTCTTTCTCTCTCTCTCTCTCTCTCTCTCTCTCTCTCTCTCTCTCTCTCTCTCTCTCTCTCTCTCTCTCTCTCTCTCTCTCTCTCTCTCTCTCTCTCTCTCTCTCTCTCTCTCTCTCTCTCTCTCTCTCTCTCTCTCTCTCTCTCTCTCTCTCTGTCTTTCTCTCTCTCTTTCTCTCTTTCTTTCTTTCTTTCTTTTTCTTTGTTTCGTTCTTTTTCTTTCTTTCGTTCTTTCGTTCTTTCTCTTTCCTTTCGTTTTATCTGGAATTCCAGGAATGGAGCAATTTCAAATTCTGCTTTCAGTGTACATGATCATCATTTTATGCAAATAGAGAGCTAGATGATTGGACTAATGGTTAGGTGGTGTTGTATAATCAGAGAGGGTTCTTTGTAATGCTTCACTTTTGAAAAATAGTGGGAAGTACATCAGTTGAAAAATAGAGCTGAAAATTAACTTGTGTGTCCACATATTAGCCATCATTTAAAAACTTATATCCGTATTGCTAATAAAGTGTAACCATCCTGTTCTTTATTATAATAATTAGGGTGTTAACATAATTAGGATGTTGAGTCTTTTACTAAGAATGATAACCACAAGATGAGTAGGGCACGATATTTTTGCTTTCCTGGATACTGGAAAGTAAAGCTCAAAAAGCTTAATGGTACTTCGAGCTGCGTAGCAACTAAGTTAAAAAGCACAGAACCAATCTTTGGTCTGTGATTTTTACTTATTATGGTTATTATGAAAACATAGAGAGGTTTTACATGCAAACAGGCCATTAGCAAAATAATAATTTGCATTACAGACAGTAACATAGGAAAGAGCAAGCAAGCACTTTCTCGTCTCTAATTTTCTTCTGTGAAATGAAGATCTAGATAAACTGGTCATTAACTAGCAAATAAATATTAATATGTGAATTGGCCAGGTTTAGAGAATAGTTAAAAGAATGCAAGCTAGAATTCTTGCCTTCAGAGTTTTGAGACTGATTTTTTCCATCCTGTTTATTTCTTGAGTGTTTCAAATATTACTCTTAAATGCCTTCTGCTGGCCAGAACATGAAATCTATATAAATTCATGACTCGAAAAGCTAGTTTTGTTTCTGATCTTAAAGTCATAAGCTGCTGTTTTTGCAATGCAACAACTGAGCACAGATTTTTCTTACAATTAAGAAAAATATTTTCACCAATACTAGTCTTCCACTAAGCAGATATTTATACAAAATCTCATTGGCCTAACAAACAAGCAAATGCTTCTTCCAGCTTTTTAAAGTACACACCTAAGTGTATATTTGCCAATTTTAATTAATTACTTTTTATAGCATAGTTGTAATAAGAATAAGAATGTAATTCTGTACTATTTGAGATTTCGCTTCTGCTGTGAAAAAGCAGAAAATCTAATTGGGAAGATTTTTTAATGCCTGTTTGTTTTCGAATTTTGGTTATCCTAGTTTTATTCTTTATAGGATATTGATTTTAATGAGATTATTTTAGAAGGGGAGGAGAATTAGACCTTAAATCTTTAATAATTAATGCAAAGGCAATGAATGTGAAGTAAGCAGGCATAGTAAGCATGACCTGCTAACCTACTAACAAGAACACATTAGTTGGGTTACAACTTCTGGCCGGTGAGTATTTTGAAGCTTCAGTAGCAAAGCTAGCAATTTTTTGAACCTAAGTATGCATCGCATTTTACCTGGCTACCACTTGTTCATTGTTTCATCGTGAAAAATACCTTACAATATATTCAGGTATGCTGTATATTTTTTGGAGCACAGAAATACATGTCAATTATTACAGCAAAGAAAAGAGTAATTTAAGGGCTCTCAAGCCTTCAAAAGCATTTTGTGAGCTTGCACTTCATGACAGAGGTCTTAAAATAAGTCCTGAGTTGATTACCAAAATCCACTCTGATTTCTACTGCTGCATGAACGAGGGTCTTTTTTTGGGAAGTGTGAGACAGTATGTGTCAGAACTGGAATTCTTAAAAATGACTGCACACTGTTTTAAGTTTTGATCTACACAGAGCTTTTCTTGAAAAAAAAATTCTATTTCTTATTTTCTGTTTTCTTTCTGTTTGTTTGTTTGCTTGCTTGTTTTGTTTTCTTTAACAGCCTTTAAGTATGACAGACTGCTAATGTAGCCTGAGAAAATAACATCAATATTTAGCCTGGGTTCAAGCTTGTTTTATTGCTGGTTGTGTCATTCTTAGATGAAAAACAACTTGTTATGTATATTTGGTATATTTGATTGTGAACTATTTTGTACTTGTGCATGTTGATTTTGTGATGTTATGGTGCTATTTGCCTGCACTTAGTTGTGTTTTTGTTATTTAGAACTTCATGCCCTGGTCCCCTTTTCTGAGATCAAATTCCATAGTAATGACCTCAGGTGTGCTACTCCAATATATAATATATTTTGGTATAGCATCTAATATAGAGTAATTTGCCTGAATGTGAACACTTCAGTGTTTTTTAAGCTGGAGCCCATGAGAGATAGCAATTGGAAGATAGCAATTACTGGTAATTTATGTCCAGGACTGATTTTGGACTTGTTTTAAAGCAAGTGACAAAAAGTTTTTGATAATAGTGTGTGTGTATATATGCACTCATGTGAAATGTATAGTTTGTGTTTGTATTTCAGGAGATGTAAGTACATTAACTGAGAAAAATTGGTTGATCTTTTAAATACCCAGTGCTAAATATTCAATGCTATTAGTAATTTGAATAGCTCAAATTAAACAGCAGTTTTCTCCAAAACACAGAATCAGTGTATGAGAAGAAAAGGGGGCATTGGAGAAGTGGGTGGTTAATAGCCTAAGAAAACTAGAATAACATGTCTATTTGCCTACCTGACTTCTGTTATTAGAAGATTTGGCTGACTTATATCAAGGAATCCCCAGATATTGACTTCCCCTGACTTCCCCCTGACTTCCAAGATTCCTGAATTCTAAAAAGACAGAGCTTAGGTAATTCAAACCTTCAGAGTGTTTTCACCTTTTTTTAATATATATATATATTTTTTTTCCTTTTTTATTCTTCTCTTTTTGCAAGTGTTCTAACAGTATTATAATCTATAGAATCCCACTTGGTATAGATTGTTTATATATTATGATTAACATGCTTTTCAGTTGGTATTGATTGATTTTGTTTAATACGGAAACTCAAGATCCTTGAGGAAGCCACATTAGTTTTAATCAATAATTCCCTGCTCTTTTCATTAGCTCTAGGAGTCTATAGGGATGTGTAGGGGTCAGAATTGATCATTAATTGAATCCTAGGTCATGCACTTGAAACAAAACTCTTAACAGCTAGGGACCTAGTGAGCTTTGTCATTCTGAATACCTCTAATGTCTTATCCATGTTTCCCAAAAAGAAAAAAAAAAGATTTTCAGAAATAGAAATTTTAACTTTTCCATTTGGAATATTCCATGTGTTTGTTGCTCGCTTTTATGCAGATAATTACAAATGTTTTCTCACTGTAAATGTTATAAATCCAACATTGTTGCATTTAAGATATCCTCATTTGGCACAAGCAAATCAAAAAGACAAAGTAGGTTATATTTGACATTAAAAGGAGACTGAATATTACTATGTAGATGTTTTGCTGGAACAGTAGCAGTACTCTTTCTTTATAATGTGAATGATTTAAGAGCAGAGTGAGACTGTTTCTCCTTGGATAAATAGTATTAATTACACTGCAGTGCAAGCAAAACAATTACCTATTTTGCTAGCAAGTTAAATAGGTTACAACATGTATTTAGTTTTGGTTGCCTTGTTTTTCATATTGGAAAGGGTAAAAATTACTTCAAACTGAAGGAAATTATGCCTGTAATGAACATTTGGAAAAATATATCCTAGCAAAATATTCTTTTTGTTCACATGAATCCATAATACAATATCATCCATTTTCTGGTTTTCCTTCTATTCTTTTTTTTTTTTTTCCTGGATAGGCAGACCCTTCCCAGTACCCCCAGTATAGCCATTAAAATTAACAGTACACCATCCTGAAAAAGTCAATTCTCACCACAGCTTTGGAGTTTGGATGCTAATATGTGTTGGCAACTAGGGACTAGTGAGGCTTTAGCCTCCCTGAATAGAGAATTTTACTTGGAAGACATTTTTATTTACATAGAGAGCACACATATCACAAACCACAATCAATACTAATAATTCAGTGGTAGAATCAGAGCTAAGATTAGAACTATTACATTTTCAAGCACTTTCACTAAATGGTGAACTCATTACATGTCCACTGGCTGCAGAGCTCCTGTCTAAGACATGTCTAGCACCTTTCAAAGCTTAATTTGTAAGTACTCAATATTCTATACCTGAGTGCGAGGACAAATGGACTAGTAAAGGAATATGTATGCAATGATTTAAAATTTGCTTGGGAAAGCAGGGAGTGATCCTAAGTTTACAGAGAATAAAACTATTTTGTTTATGATCAGTTTTTTTTTAATTATTCCTATTCCTCTCTTAAATCAGTGGTCACATTTAATGCAGAGTATGCTATTTTTAGGATATTATAATGTATTGCAATAGTAAAATATCTTTCAAGAAATTGAAAAACACAATATTTATAAGAAATATGGAAAGATAAATTACGTTTTCCCTCTTGACTGGAGATCTGCAGTAGGAATATACTGAAGACATGACAAAAAATATTGCTTAGAAATGTAGCAGGCAGATCTGAGAAAAGAATGATTAATAGGAATATTATCATCAAGAACAAGTGTAAGAGCTGCACTATATTGGAAGTGTTTGGTACCTATACTCTAAGGAACTGGCGGTAGCATAAAGATGCAGAGCAAGATTTTTCAAAATGCCTGGTGATTTATATAGCATAATTCATTCTGTAGCAGTAAGATTGCAGAAAGTGAGTGCTAATAAGCTTGAAAGTCAGGCACATTATGGGTTCTCAGACTGAACACCCAAAATAATTCATCATTAAAAAAAAAAAAAGGAAATCCACAACCATCTATTATATATATATATATATCTAAAAAAGGAAAAGATAAAACCTGCTTTTTGTTGTTGTTGTAGAGGTTGCTGCTTTCTATTGACAAGTAGCTCTGTGATCTTCTTCCACCATCTAAGAACATTTATGGAGAAATGTATCAGAGACTTCGAGAAATGAGGGTTAAGTACTTACAGAATCATTTAGAAGATTATTTGCTATGAGACTCTGAAGGGTAGAAGAAACACCACAAACTGTAAGGAAACACTGTTAATGGAGCCAACATAATGGAGCCAGATATGGGAGAAGAGTCAATATAATTAAACTAAAAATAAAATATTTTGTAAGCCTTGCATCTATAACAATTTGTGACAAACTTCAACCAGAAATTATTTTTCACTTGCCAGCACCCTCCTTTGAGGTTGTAACTGGCATCATTTGCAGGTTAAGAGATGACTCTCTGTCTAAACGATAGTGCAGGGAAATATTTAAGAAAGCAGAATTTAATTATGTGATTTGGAAGGTGGCCAGGAACCAGGGGTTAACACTGGTACTGTTGCAAAGAGTGCTGAGAAAACTTTAATTGCCTCTAATGCTTAGTGCCTTGCTTTCACATTTCATTTAAAAGACAACACCTTCAGCCTCCCCGTGCTTCATTGGATGCATTAGTTCATCAGTGCCAGCAGCTTCATTTCCTTTAGTTCCTAGCTGCTTCTGAGCAGTCACCCATGTAGTCAAATCCTCTTTCATCTACATCTGCTGATGGCAGCTCCAGCACAGAAAGATGGTTGGAGGTTATGTGGCATTAGATTGTGGAACAATTTTCAGAGGGAGTGGCTGGAAGCCTAATTACTACAGACATTTTAAATTGCACTAGATATAATAGTAGGGAATGTATTATGTATTATGCATTTGCATAAGGGTGCACTGCATCAACGGGTGGCATTTCCAGATCTGTGCTGCCCGTCTCCCTGCGTTCCTAGTTGAGGAGCGTGGTCACTGCCAGCTGCCCCTGGGGACAGGGAGGGAAGAGCCGCACGTGGGAGGGTGAGTAGTGCCAAAGCTGGCATCATCTTCCATAAGCTCTGCTATTTCTCTCTCTTTTGGGATTAAAGAGAACATCGGGTAACAAGCAGAGGAGGTTTTCTGCTTCAGTGTAATGTGTGTAAACACTTCAGGCTATCAGCTGCTCCCATTGCCTCCTGGAAGAGCCACTGTCTTCACAGATTAGAGGCAGTTTAAGAAGAAAAAAAACATAATGTTTTTACATTTCCCCCTCTGCTTGTCATCTCAGGTTCTCTTTATCTCCAGAATAGGGGAAAAGGAGGGGAACTTTCAAAATGATTCAGGTGTGAAGGTGAGCTTTTGTGAGGAGAACATATTTTTAACAGAATCTGGAGATATGAGTTTTTGTAAAACCCCTTTAGATACCTGCAGTAAATTCATGCTGCCAATTCATGCCCAAATTTAAGTGGGATAGAACTATAGCTGAATGGCATTTGGGACACATGTGAAAGTAGTGTGGTGAAAGAGTGCCCCACTCCCCACCCCCCTGTTCTTTTCTTCTTCCCCTATATAATCCCCTTTAGCAAAGAAAACCACTGTTTCGTTAAAGTGAATCAAGGGTGTAATATGCCTCAAAATGTAATTTTACAGTCATATACCACTTTATTTTTAACTTACATTAGATTTAATACCTATGATGGTGTCAGAAGACTCATAGAAAATGTTAAAATTGATTGCCAAATTAGTGGCAACATTAATAGCACTACTACATCCAGCACCTGGAACACAGTCATTAATGCTAAACATTTTTGTATGCCTCTTACAGGACACTCTGCACAGGGCTGATTCAGAGAAAATATCCTCCTTGAGAGGAAACCTTAGCAAGCTACCTTTTAAGGTGATGCAAAGGAGTTGGATGTTTTTAGGGATTGACATTGTACTATAGCATGAGAAAAAGACTGTTGCATTAAATCTGTTGTCTTCATATCATAACTACACTTTGGATAGGACTGTGTTTGTGGTTTGCCTACCTTTTGTGTAGGATTTACCATTGTTTTATTTTGGCAATACCATGTATATGCAAAAAGCTTCACAAATAGCTACAATATAGTCCTTGGCTAAAAGCAGTAATGACACAGTAATGACAAATATGAGTCCTTGCTTGTGTCACTATGCAAGGAAGTTAGAATATTTTGACCTTTTTTTTTTTCAGGGGATTAGGATAAAGACAAAAGCCCTCCAAAATGCTTTGCAGTTTCAAATGAAGTAAAAGTAGGAAACTTGAGGTAAAAGTGGGAAACTTAAATTTGCCTCCAGTTGCTTCAAGGTATTTCTCTGAGAGTTTTAATCTTTTTCCTCATCATCCTCTTTAGGGAATACACTAAGGGAATACACATACACTAAGGGTAGAGGGAAGGCCTCTACCCTTACTTACCTCTTTTGGAAAGGCCAAGGTTAAACTCCAGCTGAATGTGATGGAAGAGCATATATCCCTAGGCAAAGGGACTAGGTGGGAAAGAAATGAAAAGGACTGAAGGAAAAAAAAATATCTCTCATTAAAGGAAAAGGGGGGAGATATCAGAGCTAGGTTATAATCGGCAAGAAAAATAAGTGGTGGTATGAAAGTCAAGAAGACTTTGAACTGGCACAATAAAGATGAGTCACTATGAAATAGATTGTCATTTGAAGAGAGGGTGGCACAAATGACAAGGAGGGAGCAGAAGTACAAACAGAATAGGGAGCAGAAGTACAAACAGAATAGAGATACAGAACTCAGATAAACCAGAAGATGGCAATAATTTGATTATACTTCCCATATTTTCCAAAGTATCCATGAAATACCTTATTTATTCTGTAATGGTATGGTAGGTTCATTTTATGTAAAGAAATAAATGAAACTAACAATTACTGACCTCCTTGACTCTAACTCAACTTTCAGTCAATTAATTCCCACCTCATTCCTTGAACTTCCTACCCCTACAACAAACCATAAAGAACTTTTTCATCACAAAAGGTTAGACAGATGTGTTAAGATGCATGTAGCCTGCTCCCCACATACCCTGTATGAGTTATTCAGTACTCAGAATATATATATGTGTGTGTGTATCTGTGTGTGTATATACTTAAGCTATTCAGTGTGGACCATAAGACCAGCACGAGGACTGCGAAGAGCTGTGAGGCAACATATTCCCGAAAGGGAATATGAGATTTCAGGAAGGACATGACAAGTGTGGAGCACAGCCGTGATGGAGACATAGTGACACAGAGCTACTTAACTGAGCGGTTGGAGAGAACTAGAAGTGGTAAAAGGCAGAGATGGCAAGGAGATGGCAAGACAGAGTTATGTAGGATGAGCCAGCTGTTGGAGACAGCTCAAAGACCAAAAGTTGCTCACCCCAGCTAGGAAGAGATGTACTAGTCCAGATGTAGATGCGCCAGACACAGTGCCATCTGCCATCACGCACCGAGCTGCTGGAATCTGACTTTGCTGTAAGGTACAACAGGATCAGGGATGCACCATGTGTCAGTGCTTTCTGTGTCTTTTTTATCTCCAAGGACTCAGGAACTCCCATGGGTGTCTTTTTATTCTTTTTTTTTTTCCTTTCATTTTTCTTTTCTAAGTATCTATTTCTGCAATAAAAAAAATCCAATGCTGTTGGATGCTGTTACATGGCATTAGTGTAAATAAATTAGGAACTGAAAGTCCACAAAACTTTTTCACCAACAGTGCCTGAACAAGGATGACTTAGCAAGTAAAAAATCTTTATGGAAGAAACTGGACAGTTCTTTGCAAGGTAACCTATCAACTGTAATTGTCTTTATGCTAAACTGTTAATTATACCCATGACAGTAGCTTCCAGGAGAAGCCAGAGGACTTGACTCAGGTTTAAACAGTGTAAGAGGCCTTCCGTCTATTACAATGGCTAAACTAATTTATTATGAATTAAATGGTGCCAGTTCTTTGTGTAAGAAATCCTAAAATGACATTGTGTCCAGTGTGCAAACAAAGATTATGGAAAAGTTTCTCTACTTGAAGTAGTTTTTGCTTCTGTCTTAGATGTTGATGAGTTTAACTGGAAAATGAATGTAAGTTTAGATCCTATTACAGAATTAATAAAAAGCCTGCTCAGACAGGGAGACATGATTCTTATCTTGAGATTCTTATAATTTAAAGTTCACATACTTTAACCTCTTAGTCAAATTAAGAATGCTATGGAAGCTAATGAACTTATTTCCTTGAATTTAAATTTACTGGATCAGTACTCTTTTGGATAGGTAGATATAATAAAAAATGATGGAATCAGTGCAGTGACATGCTTCCCGTAAGAAATGTATTTGGGGAAGAGATCTGGATTCATGTATAAAATAGATTTAATTTTGCAAATCTTTTTGTTAATGGTTTTCATTCTTTTTATGACAGTTAATTTAAATAATTAGTAAATTTTTCACTTTAAAGAAACAATCTGTTGCAGACATTTGTTTGGAATTGAGAGGAAAATAATACACAGGCACACCTATGAAAACTTGGCATCACTTCTAGATCTAATGTCCTAGATGAGCTTAGATGAAAACCAGAAATCAAAATCAGGAGACTTTGTTCTTTTTACAGTGGGATTAATGAAGTTTTGTTTTCTCTAGGGATGTGACCATGATCTCTAAACCCTCGCCACAGAAAAGTTAGATCCCTACACATGTTTCTTACTGATCTGACTTTAGAATAGTTTCTTTCTGAGGTCATATTTCATTTGGACAAAATTATTTCTCCTTTCCTCTAAGTATGTATATACATACATACTTCTGGAATATAACAGAGTTAACTCACTAAATTCTCATTTGTTCTACCTTGTATGTGCAGATGGGCTTTTCATGGCTACCCATTACAAACTAGACACAAGGAGCAGCTCTTGCTATACAATACAGATGATGCAAGGGAGATGTTAAAACTGTAAAACTATCTTTTACAGATACATATTACAAATGCTTAGTCTGTGTGAAAGTAAAGTTCATCTATGAAACGATTAGCAAGTGTATGTTAGAATATGTATAAATGCCTTGACATTAGCATATATTTTTATCACTGGCATTAAGACATTTGTATTTTTAATTTCCATACCCTTACCATGTAAAACAAAAAACACATGAATAACCTTTTAAAACTTTATAGCAATTTAAGGAACATAATTTTAAGTTGTCTGTGAGAATGGACAAAGCTTCTTTCTAGAAAAGTTAAGATGTCCTTTTTCTCTCTTTTCCCTAACCTGTCCACTCTTGGACAGTAATGGTCTCTTTAGAATACCCAAGTATGCCTTTCACAAAGCCTCTTATATCCCAGAACTGTTGAATCTAAATACTGTATTATATCAGCTAGAAAATAGACCTTGGCATTTGGCAACCTCTAGCCTTGATAACCATCTGTGTCTATAATACTTCCATTAATAGGATGTACTGTCCTCATAGCAGAATTTCATTACGCTGTAGAGACAGAGTGGCTGAGTAAGTATAGATAACAAGCAGTCTATAGGAGTTCCATTAACAACAAACAGAGATATTTTGAGAAAAATCAGACGTAATTATTTTCAAGGGCACTTCCTGTTTTCTGTGAGATATTCAGTAGCTGATGAAAGCAAATAGTTATCATTTTGTATGCTTTATAAGGATACTTTAGGTACCAAAGTTTATTATTATTATTTATCATTATTATTATTCATTGATTGCAGTAGAGAATCATATTGATGAGTACAAGGCTTTTCCATAAGTGGAGCATAGCTGCTGGATTCCTCTATATCAGCGTTCCACTGACATAACAACAAAATAATACTTCTATATGCAGAAAAAGCTTTGGACTGGAACAGTGTTCGGTTGCATTTTTGCATTAGTTTTGGTAAATGCATTTTAAGAAGAGCAATGGAGTGCTCATAATTTAGTCTATTATTTTTGTTCTTTTATTGTCAAAAGTGTGCCTCATCCCGTACAGATAAATTAGACCAGGTTCAAAGCAAAGGATTTGACTTCTTAAACAAGTTAAAATGAGTAATGACAGAAAAAAAGAGTGAATGTACTTATAAATAAATGACTGGCAAGATTCTTGCTGTTATTATTACTCAAGAGTATTATGGTGTTGCACAAGGACACACAGTAATAGTCCTTTGTTATGCCAGACACTATAGAAATACAAAAGAGTAGTTAGTCCCTGTGCTTAAAGTGAAATAGATAGTTAATGAGAAGATGGATAAAGGGTCAGAACTTACCAGTCATAGCAGCAAATATCTTTTTACTGTCCAATTTATTTATTTAATTTGATAGCTTTGTAGAAAAGGAGAGTTTTAATGACAGATGATAAAGCTAGACAGTAAGAATGTATGATGGGAAGAAATGCTGAAGGGAAAAGGGGTGGAGGGAATACAGAGAGGGTTTGTGAGCTTGCAGTGAACCTGAAGCTAACATGTAAGAGTTACATTGACCTTAGAGTCAATACAGAACAGAGAAAGTCCTACTAACATTGTAACAATATATTTGAATGTTCAAAGATCCTTTCTTGAGGTGTTTATATTTTTACTTATGATTGAGTTAGGATATTATATTACATTATGGGGCTTTCTCTATGTCTTCTTTCCTTTCTCTTTCTACTTATTTGTCATTATGTAGACAATAATATTTAAAGCAGTACTACCGTATTTTTATAAAAAGAGGGATAGTAGGAGAAGAAGGGAAGATATGGAGGGACACAAAGCATGAGAAGAGAGTGTAGACAAGGACAAGAAGCTAAGTACTATGGCCTGTTTAAGTAAAATTAGAGGTTGGCTAATGAGGTGAATCAAAAGGCAATACAGAGGAACTAAATAATTGCAGTAGCAATAGCACAATTTCCAGGAGAGTAAAAGCTGTAATTAGCTTTGAATCAACTGTAGTAAAGAGAATAGATGTAGATTCACCTGTAGACAAAGACAGAAGCCCATTTTGTTCTCATATTTGTTATGGATGTTAGAATCTTAACCAGGAAGGTGAAACAGAAGAAATCAGTATTTCTACACATCTCTGAAAATATTCTTCATTCTGTCTTCCACTGATCATCTTTTTATGTTTTTTTTTTTATTAGAACAATACAGTTTCTTTTTGACCACCATGCATGTTCCAATCAAATGGACTAGTCAATCTTTGAAAGAAAGACATTAGAAAGCTCGATAAGTTAGTCATGTTGATACAGCTCCAGAGTTTCCTAATCACAGGCTGTTTATTTTTTAAAATGTTACTTCTTCAGCCTTAATTTCAGTGCTCATGCCAGGAGTTTTTAACTACATTCACCAGAAAAAAAGAGAAAAAAATGATAAAAATGAAAAATGATGAATGAAAAAAATGATAATAGCTAATCTAAAGTGCATTATTATGTATGTACAGTTTTTCCATGTGTTACTCCGTTTTTATTGACTTTGGATGTGTTCTGCCATTTGATCATCTAGTTTAACAGCAGTGTAAGATCTTCTTGTAGCTTTCACAATTTTCTTTTTATCATTCAGAATAATCTAGTTCCATCAGCATGCACTCCTCATTTACAGATCAATAAACACAATGATATCAGATTGTTGGGCATTCTGATTTTTGTTAACCTATGTTTGTTTGCTGTTTGTTTCTTTTACCTTTTTACTTTTTCTTAGTATAACTAAATAAGCTTTACAATTTTAAGGATTTCTCAGTTTAAGAAAGATTTTGGACTTCACGTTTTCCTTGTCATTTTTCCACCTGTTCCTACAGCAAGGGTACTACAAGTAGAGAGAGTATACTTGTGATAAGTTATTGAACTTGTATACAGAGAAAATATTGCTTCCTTCTCTCTGAAAGAAGGGATTTCTGGTATGTGTGTACATATATATTTATATATATATATATGTATATATATCTATACACACACACACACAAACACATATATATATTTAAAGAATGTATTCCTTTCAGCTCCAGAATCAGAACTTTTGACACCCCCTTCCACCCTCCCTTTTCTTTTTTTCCTGGGCTGGTGTTGGTAGTCAAAAGCTGTTGGAAGATTTCTTCTTCTTGGAAAATTATCAGTTGAATATGCAGACCAGCATTTTACCTGCTTGCTTTTCACCATGTGATGTGTTTAGTTTAGTTTACTTTTGTTTTACTGATTGGTTGGTTAAAGAAAAGAGACTTTTAATTGATTGTAAAGTTCAGAGGATTTGCAGTTCAATTCAGTTGTTAAGTGGTTGGAAATACACATCAGAATGTCTCTAAGATATAACAGTTCATTGAAAATTCACACACACACTAAAAAAAGTTGTCTGGCTCCAAGAATCCCTATCCATTAATAAAGATTCTATACCTGCCAATTCCATAGCAACGACAGGAATCCTACTTCAAAACCTTTCAAATTAGGATTGTTTCTTTTCTACTAAATCATAATGCCCTGAGGTTGTAGGATTTTTGATCAGCAGAAAAGTTATAAATTATCTCACAATCTATTAAGTGCCTGGGTAAAATAATTGATTCTGTAAATCTGTGCTTCTAGCCAAAATGACTTCTGACCCCAAATCTCTAATATGGCATGTTGTCGTATTTCAAACGGCAAGTTTGAAAGTACAAGTGTGTATTCCAAAAAAAAAAAAAAAAATTCCTCCCTAGGATTCTAGGACGTTTTATTGTTGATATTTTTTGTACTTTTAAAATATATATTCCACTATTCTTACATTATAACAATGTAAAGAGTATTATTTTATTTCTGTTAGTCTAGAAAGGTAAGTTTTATAGATGCTTTGGAGAGGCATTACAATTATTTTGTATTTCATTATTACTGATTTTTTGCACTCCTTTTTCAGATTTTTAGATAGTTTTTTGTTCATTACTGAATTAATGGTATTATAAGTCATTTTTGGCTTGTTGAAGCTATTACCTATTACTTTTGTGGCATCATCATTTATCGCAGCTGATTAACAAAGATTAATATTATTTTAAATTATAATTTAATTAGATATCAAATAATACAAACAGGAAGTCAGGTCATATGTATACTATTAATGTAATTGAATGTCAAACTCATTACATGGTATTATAATTTTGCCACATTTAGGGTAACTTTGAGAAGAAACACTTGAAATTTAGAGCACATCTTATGTCTGTGCCTTTAGGCATAGCCTAAGGCTCAGAGCATTTTTAGCAAGTGGAACTCTAATAGAATCTATTTTCATAAATAAAAACAGAATTTGAGTTCCTCTTCCTGGGGATTAGCTATCTGGGACTATTCAGGAATGTATTTATATTAGTGTTAATTTCCTTAGCATGCTAATTTGATTTTATTTCACATTTGTATGCTCAAGTAGAAACTCCTCCAGGACCATTCCTGCGTCAATCAGCACATGCAAATACTTTCTTTGGTTCTGTTTAAGCTACTCTTGAAAGAAGTTCAGAAAAGTAGATCTATAAAGTGTTTCCAAGGGATTTTATTTTTCAGTAGTTAGCTTTACATTTGCTATACATATTAACAAAGTAACATAGTCATGTATTCCAATAAGCTTATCTTAATTTTATATACGATGTTGGAAAATATGGGCCTCTTAAATCATTATGAAATGAAATAGCTTACTTATTATAGTTGATAAGAAAAATTAGTCCCATGAATCTCCTTCCAAGTATTGTGTCTTGTAGAAATCCTTTGACAATCCCATTTTTCCAGCAGTGGGGATGATTTAGATGGGACACAGGTTTCTTTCTGAATATTAATATGGATTTCAAGTAACTCTTTGGTTAGCAGGCGTATTCCTCATGTGTTTTAGGTAACTGGTAGCATTTCCAATCCCATTTGTAAGACAGTGAATGTCTAATAAGGTTGAAGGTGCAACTTTTAGAAAAGATAGTTAGATACACAAATAAGAGGAAATATTTCATGAAAAATAATTTTTTAAAAAGCACAGAAAAGACACCATGTTGTGTTTTAGATATTGTAATTCAATAAATATAAAAGACAGTATTCAAAAAATAAGATGCAGTAAGTCACATGCAGAAACAAATTCTAGGCAATAAGTTGGGAATGTGGAGTGTTCCTATTAGCATCACTTAGATGCATGTGAACTCAACAAGTCTGCAAATAAGATGTGGATATCAGAGCTATAACCATGATAAAGTGAATACTAGTAACCCGCAAAATATAAGAATTTAAAGATCTGGACGGAAAAAGTGATAGTACAGTTATTTGGCTTTCTTCGTCAATGTATTAATTTGTGTTATCTCTTGGTACTTACTTTCTTGTGACTATATATTAAGTAGATTTTCCAAGAACTTTCTTTTTTACATAGAAGTCCTTATGTATTTAGTCTTCTTCAAAAGATTGCTGTCATCCCCGTTTTCCTGTCATTTTTTGTAAACCCCAAAAGCTGGTGTTTGAAACAGAGAACCTTGTTTTCTTCAGTCTCCTAGTTGTATAACTAATCTATGAAATACATCTTGAACTCCTAAATATGTGTCACTGAACATCACGCAGAACAGTCCAGCAACTTGCTGAATTACTGCTCAGAAGAAACACCACAGTTTCTTCTATGATGTAGCATGAAACGTAAATGATGCAGAAATGTCTGCTCATTGTTAAAATTTTACCCAAAGATCGACACCCAAGGATCATATCCCCAGCTTTGGACATTGGTACAACAGAACTGCCACCTAATTACTCCTTATTCCTCACAGGAGTTATGACCCCAGAGATATTCTCAGCCTGCATTTTCACTCTTTTCCCCCAACAGATGGAGGCGGGATGAAAGGAGCAGGGCATTTTCTATTTTTTAATTCAAAGACTAAAAAGGTCTTGACTCCACATTTTTTTTAATTCATAAAGAACAGATTTTAAAGATGTCTCCAGTGTCAAAAAAAAGAAAAAGAAAAATACCACTCCTCTAACATCTCTAATGTTGTCAGAGCCAGAAAACTGGATAACACATCTTTATCAGTCTGTCTCATTGTTTCAGAAAACCTTTGTTTCAGAAAACTCGTTGCGTTTTCTCTTGAAATGAAACCATTTTTTTAAAATTATGTTTCTATAGTTCTGTAACAGCTCTCATGTTGGCTTTGAAATATTAGTCTGTTTCTGTAAAATAATAATGCTTGATCTTTGATAATGATGAATGTTGAAATTACTGGGCAGAGTCTCCCTACATATATGATAAGCTTTACATATGGACTGTAACTTTATTGCCAAACACTATGAAGGCAGGGCAGGCTTTACACTTCAGAACAACTTTGCTCAAAGATATGCACGTGATAAAGGGATCCTCTCTATGCAGATTCCATTTCCTGTGCAGTAGAATCCCCCTGTTTTACTTTTACCCTCTCTATGCAATACAAAATTCTCATGTGAGAATAGTGGGAAACACTTGCCTGATCCATACCTATTTTCTTCTCTTTCAATACTTTCCTGAAATCATTTGTATTGTCAGACTCACTGTATTTGCAAAGATTGTTCATTGTCTTTATATGCAAAATGAGCTAAAAATGCTATAAGTTTTAAATAATACAGAAGAAAATATAGTACAAATTTGGTAGGATTTGAAATGTTTCATTCAGTTTGGAGCACTTTCCTTATTGGAGAAACACAAGTAATGTTTTTAAATGAAAGATGAATGGTCTGTCCTTTGAAAGATGGAATGATCTGCCTGACTGTCAGTAGCTAGAATGTTATAATATTGCCATAAATCTCATTATAGAATAACTATCCGAGATTGGGATTTCCTGATAATATTGATTACTGCTTCATCCCTATTACCACAGTTGCTTGTTTGGGAGACTATAACAATCTGTCAATGAGTTATCAGGATTCATCAGTCAAAATGAACCACAGTTTTTGATGGATAAGGTAATATTAATGCTCATGTTGTTTTATTTTAAAACATAGAATTATTTTAATGTTTCTAACATTTTTTCTTGTTTTCAAATATTTTAACATATTTGATTGTTTGTATACTGGATTAAGTATGATTCAATCTATGATACATGCTGAAGTGTAATTGTCTGTAAGAGCAAAGAAAATTTAACACAATAATAGAGGACAGTCTCATCTAGCATTAGTTTTATTGGGTGAAATAATTATATTTCCCAACATTATTCATGCTCAGATCCTTCATAAACAAATTAGATCTGGGCATATGCAACAGTTAAACCCTTTTTTCATGCTGTTAGATTTCATTTTAGAATCTCAGAATTTAGGATATAGAAACACTGAATATGAAAATTTCTTTTATTGTTAATTGATTACATCAATTGAGATGGTGGGTGTTGAGATGAATCAAGATATCTTACAGCAGACAATGTTCTTCTGGAATTGGTAGGACTGGTATCATGCTGCTGGGGCAAAATATTTAACAATAACAGATACCTTGGTTCTGAAGCCAGAGGTACAGTGAACAGCAAAACAAAGCACTTGGCAATCATCATATGTTCCATTTTCAGTTCTCTAAGGAGATATTACAAACAAGAAAGAGGGAATAAAAACTATGTATAGGAATTATCAGTGTCGTTGTAGAAGAAAGACATGAACACCTATCTGCAATAGCAATATGTGCAGCAGCACCTGCTTACTTGGAGCATTTATGCTTTCTGTTTCAGTTGGGTATGTTTTTGTTTGTTTTTCAGTTGTCACTGCCAGTTGTGAGTGATTAAAATTTCTCCTTAAGTTTAATGTATTTGCTAATAGGGCTGGATTTTATCAGGTGGTTTAGGGAGCATTCTCTTGGTCAACTGAACCATCAGTTAGATTGAAGTGTCACTCTGCAACTGCACTGATTTTCAGAAGTGTCACTCAGGTTGCTTAAGACAGAATCGAGGCAGTTAGAGGAAGAGGGTGAGCGAGGTTTCTATAAATGCAGTGCAAGGAAGTCATCATGTCTCAGCACTGCCCAGATTAGCACACAGCTCACCTTTTACACAAAGTGAATGCCGTTTAGAGTGAACCCTGCTTCTCCTATTGCCAAGGACTGCAATGCAAACAAAGCCAGCAAGGCAGCTGGAGCCATTTAATCAGATCTGTGTCTCATCTAACCTTCGCCAGAGGTGCCACATAAACAGAGCTGAATTGTGAAGAATAAGAGGAAGGGCAAAATCCTATTTAAACAATTTTTTTTAGCTCTACAGAAATACTATTATTTTTACACCGCATCAATGGCATTAGCTACAAGGCATAAATGCAAAAATTACTGTGCTTCCAAATGAGAGTGGGATTACTATGTATTGTGTGAAAAAACAACAATTTCTTTGAGCTTGATGCAGCACTATCTTTACTCATTTTAATATTGAGTCTATTTAGTTTAATGCTCATAGCTAAAACCTCTAATCTCTGATTGAAAACTGAAATATCTGAACAATTTCCTAACGTAATATGATATTGATAACATTATGGCTATTCAGACTTATCAGCTGGTACAGCATTCAGTTAAGGTAGACATTTCCATTATAAGAATCAAAATATTTCCTGTAATGTCCAATGCAATAGAAATGAGAACAGGTAATTTTCATTCAGTGCATTTGTGGAAAAACAGATGAACTTATTATCACTTTTCTTTCCTTACCATTTATGTCTCTTGCTGCAATGAAGTATTTATTACTCTTATTCTTTCCATGTATTGTCCAGCGAAAGAGCTAAGTATATCATAATACTAGTGGTTTCTTAACCAGATTATTACAGACAGGTTGCAGAAAGCCAGGTTATATTATAGTAATTTGTCTTGAATTTCATACCTCTGAAAAGGATTGAAATAACCTTAGTATAATTGTATTCATATGTTCTCTATGGGGTCACGCTTTATGATGTGAACAGAAATTCACTCTTGGATTAAATCATTACAGTACCCTCATACATGGTTTGAAAACTGAGACTGAAGTTCTTGGTGAAAGTATACATTAAAGTAATGCTAGCTTCAGTAAACCATGGTATCTAAAATCAACTTTTTGTTTTATGACTTTGTGTATGTGGTAACAGGATTTCCTGAGCAATCTTACAATTTATGAGTAATTTACAATTACTCAAAGAAGTAAGGCTAGAAAGAATAAGGATACACAGTAAGTACAGGAGGTTATCTAGAGAATGCAAGTTCTTCACAGCAGTGTAAAGCAGGAGGACAATTGAAATGGTAATAGTTAAGACAAGATATAAGGAGAATTTTTTCCATGTGAAGACATTCAGGAAGTGGAATAGGTTGCTGGGAGGGTTTATGCAATCTCTCTTCTTCCTCGGAGGTTTTCAAGGCCTTACTTGATAAAGCCCTAAGCTGCCTGACTTCAGAGCTGACCCTGCTTTGAGACAGAGGTTGGACTAGAGACCTCATGAGGTCCCTTCAAGTCTGAATTATCCTGTGATCCTATGAAATCCTACCAGCTTATCTATATGCCTTCTTTGACTCATAAGGAAGCCTCAGATTTAGTCATGTAAACTTGTATAAATCTATTACAACATGTGATGAATTCCAGTCTTACTTTTTTAACATAACTATCCCTGAAAAGCTTTAGGGGTTATTTAACATTTAACTAATCTTACTTAAAGTTAACTGTTTAAAACCTAGAACTAATTATCCTGGTTTATATTCACTGTTGAAAATCAGGAACCTCCAGAAGTCTCACCTATTTTAGCAAGCTGTTGTATGTAATGCATTGGTCTTGGAGGGGTTTTTTTCTCTCCAGGCATAAGTAATTGATAAAAGTATTTTAGACTAGGTGTCAAATTTTATATGGCTTCAAAGTAAGATGAGATGAATTCTCACTTCAGTCTGTTCTGTTTACTCTTACTCCCCCTTCCCTCTTTGTCCTATTGCACTTGATAAATCTAGTTTGAACTTTGCCAACAGCTAAGGCTGTAGTAATAACATTAGAATTTTTAATTTAAATACTAAAGAATTTTGCTTACCAGATTATCATAGAGGGAAAGGAATAGAAGAAGGTTGGGTTGATGCATTTATTTTGGTTTAAGATATTTCCTTTTTTGCCAATTAAAATAGTGCAAAATATTTTAAAAGGAAAATATGATATATATAATTAAGAAATCATCTTTTGCTTTTTAATAATTTGAACTTTGAAATTCAAAAGCAAAGAAAGGAATAATATAAAAGATTTTACTTCAAAGATGTTTAAGAAATGTGTATTTTTTTCCCAAATGAGGGTAGAATAACTTCTAAATCAATAGAAAAAAACACAGTTTGGCTTCAGAACACTGGATACTTCATGAATATACCAATAAGTCACTCAACTTCAGAAATACTAAATTACATTAATATACTACAGAAGATACATTAATACATTAATATACATTAATATGTATCTTCTGTAGTATAAAAAATAAACAATAACAAAAAATATAAACAACTTAGGAATGTTACTTTCATATTGCTGTTCTACAATTCTGTTTTTGAGTTTTTGATGCTCTGTAGCCCACTGAAATGTTTTGATCCACTGAGTTAGCGCTATAGACATCTTTCAAATTATTTTCTAGGAATAAGATTATACCAGTCACCCTAAACCTCTGATGGGAACACTTTAGAGAGAAAAACAGAGATGGTACTGACATTATGCTAACATTATCTTATCAAAGTAATTCCATACCAAGAGCTGTCATGTGTAAAAGGTTACAGATACCTGACACAAAAAAATGTCTTTTGATAAAACAAATTGCCTTAGAATTTTAAAGCAGTAATCACTGAGAATCAGATTGTCACCCAAGAAAGGTCATTTCTATATCTTTTTGGCCTGTAATCAATCTTTGCACGCAATCCAATTCTGTAAGAAGGTTTGAGGTATACAAGTAATGCTTAATTCAAAACACTATAACCATTCCATGATATGAACTAAATAGGGTAGCGGTATTCCAAATCTGACAAATTAAAAAATTTGGTCATCCTTCTATAACTTTTACCTTTACTGTTTACTTCCTGGATTTTAACTAGGTCTCAGAAATTTCACATCTTTGTTTTAATCTCTTTACCATCTTAATCAGTCATTAACTGGACACAGTTGTTCACCAAAATGAGTATCATTCATTCCTAAACAATGTGAGATACTTGTATCTTTCTCTTTTGTCTCACATTCGGAGTCTATTTTCTGGACATAAGAAAAATGAGTCTGCTTGTCTCTTGTGGACAGTAGTCCACATCATAAAGCATCATGAATTATTCAGTTAAACTGGCAGACCTTTGGCAAGACAGCCTAAATCCTAGCCAGCAGACAAGCTGATTTACTTCATAGGTACATTCAGGACACCTGCAGTATAATGATATTAAGTGTATTGAAGGAGCTTATCCTTTCTTATATGCAGAAGTGAAATATAGATATATGCGAGATTCTGTTTCCATCATTCTTAGCTCTGTAAACTTAATTAAAACTAAGTAATTCATAAGCTCCTGGCAGGTTGCTGATCACTTTCTACTTAACATTTCTTTAAAATCTGTTTGAGGTTTTGTATTTTAATTATTGCCTTTAATAAAATAATTCTACAGAAAATAAAATAAAAGGACATAAAAATCTGAAGGACACCAACACAGGAATTCAGGCTTTTCCTACTAGTAAAGTTGTAACTTTCTTGTTTATTTGCTTTCCCTGTCATTTGTCTTCAGTCTGTCTTTCTCAAAGACATCTGTCTTTATTCGAGATCAGGTGTAATAGGTTTTGATCAAATCACCTCTCTAAATGCCAAAGTTTAGAAGAGACGAAAGAAAATATTGAGAACCATAAAAACATGAGAACAATCATTTCCGACACAGTAACATGTTTCAGATTTCAATTTTCTACTCTGAAGTCTAGAAGTAATGTAAACATAGGAAGTGAAAAGTAAATGAGAGTCAAGCCTTACTGATGAGGGTATTTTTTTTACTGAGAGAGTGCTTTAAAGTAAGTTGGCCAGAGCGGGTTGACACTGAACAAACTCATGTTCTATGGGTTCCTTAAGCATTCAGAACCATTTTTTTATTAATCTTAAAGTTAACTATTTCATTTAATAATATAATATTAATTATTTTCTTAGCAAAGTGGAAGCAATCTTGCTATCAGAATGATCAGAAACTTAGAGTATGACTTATGAAGACAGTCTGAGTAAGCTAAGGGGCAATCTAATGGAAGCCTATGGGTACTTGAACAAGAATTACAGAGATTAGAGACTGAAACCTGTCTCAGTAGCATCTCAGTAGTAGATTGGAGTGGAATAGGTCATCCCGAGAGACTGCAGAATCTCTATCCTTCAGTATTTTCAACATTAAGATACATAAAGCCACAAGTGATCTGATCTAGTGATGATGAGATCAGGAGCAGACCTGAAGCAGGAGGTTGAATTGTTCTGTGTAGGAAATAGCTAGAGAGAGATTCTCCAAGAGGCACAGTATTTGAAAACTCTTTAGGCAAATCAAATCTAGCTTAGCACAGTTTCTCTTTCCACTAGGCAAGTCTACAATATTTATGTCTGTGTTTTCATGCTCCAGCAAAACTTTCCTGCAAGGTGTTGTCACACTTCTTTCGCTCTTTTAGCCAAGTAGTGGAAGAACAAAATGGATTAACTTGAGTATAGAATACTATACAGAGTTTAACAGTCTTTAAGAAAGATGATAGTCTCTATTTAACTCCGTAGGTGTGAATAGTACTATATTAAATTCCTCTCCAACATTTTTCCTTTTGGCTTCCTTTATTTCGTTCAGTAGTTGTAGTTGTTGTCATTATTATTATTATTTGTTTGTCTATTTGCCTTCTTCCTGTAAGAGACTGCACTAATGCACTGACTGTGTTTCCCAGGGGTATTCTCTGTAGGTGCTAAATACTTCATGGCTAGTAATTAGTTTACCAGGCAACACTGATGTTTATTTAATAGCTTATCCATTGAGAGGCAGTCATTCCTGGGCAGTCATTCCCAATTCCCATTACATACACTACAGCACCTCAAATTATTTTCTTCTCCCAATATTGGCAATTTGACTTTTATAATACTACAGGTGATTGGGTCTACGCAGTAGAATGTTGTGTATTTTTTTCTCTTTTCATTAATATCCCTTGTCTATTTTTTCAGAAGTATCCTTCCGCTACTTCTAAGAGGTAAGAAATCTCTTTAAAAAATATATGCTTTGCCATCTGCACAAAAAGGTACCTGTACAATACCTGTTAACAATTGAAATAACATTCAATGAAAGTGCAGCAATACACTCACAGCAACCTGACAGAGATTGATAAAATTTTTAAGGAATACCAAGTTAAAAGAGAGAGTTAAGCATATCAGTCTGTATGCAGATGTATCAATTAAATGTTCAGATGCAAACTGCTTTTTTATGCATCAAAGTCAGTCTGTGTGTTAGGCTCAAGAGAGTGTATGGGAGTAATAATCAGGACTTTCTGACTTTTTTTCTTCCTCTCTTTTCATTAGACTTCCATAAAAGTCCCTTTTAGATCAGACCTTTCAACCATACTCAATAAGCTTCTCCAAGGCAGGAAAAAATATCGGAGATAGTAATGGCTCAGCACCATTCTGTGATGGCTAATATGGAAGAAACAGAGCTATGTAAGAATAATAACATGTATTTTTGTTTTTTGAACTAGTATAATTGATTATACTAGTTAAGAGGTTGATTATTCCCCAGTCTGAGGATCTAAGCTGGCATACTGCAGCTACCATCTAAATAAAAAAAAATCAATACTCGTTTACTGAATTAATTTAATTAAAGGAACTATTTACTGGTCTATATATGCTGTGAAACAATGTTATCCTCTTACTTAAAGAAGCGTAACTCCTGACAGATGTATACACCCCATAACATCCATCAGCTTTTCCAGCTTTCACCTGAATGAGCTGTGGATGTCAAAGCTCGGCTGGTGCTTCCATTAGATGACTCCATCCTCCTGTGCAGTGAGAGTTCCCTGAAATGCTCTGCCTGCATCCATGCAGCAGGCACTACCACAAAAGCAACCTCACTGGCTTCCAAATACTCCTCTTGGAGTGCGTCCAGCTCGGGAGTGGTGCCCATTCCTGAATCATTGCAACATTTGCTCGGTCTATCTGAGGAACCATCTGCAGCCATCCACACAGAATTGCTATTGAAGGACAAAGCAGAGCTGAGTGTGTGCAGTAGTCGGCTCCTGTGTGTTACAAGTGCCCAGAAACACCGTGGTGCTGGCTAGCACATCCAATGGCTGGACACATGGTTTGCAGGAGAATCATGGTCTTGGCTTATGAGACAATGTAAAACATAGGCTGCTACAGCCAAGACTGAACTTCACTAAAATCCAAAATTGGTAAAATCTCAGGTAAACCTGAGATGAATTCTAGCAGGACAGTGAGACCGTAATTATTTTACCCTTATCCTGATACAGTAGAAAGAAAATAATGTTCTTCTCCAATCCTCATTTGAAACAATATCTATAGTACACAGAATTATGTAATATTTTCTTTATTGTCTTTCTGAAACAAACTATACTTCCCATTCAAGAATATGATGATCACATTTTTTTTCTGTTAACTTTCAGCTTTAGAGAGAAAATATATGAAAGCCAGTATGCTAAATTTGGATTAATATTTGGATTAAAACACAATTCTTGATAATTTTCCTTAGTTTTTAAAATTTATTTTTTTCCTTTTTGTCGCAAGTAATTTCAAGTTTAAAAGAAAAAAAAAGATGGAAGTAGAGGGTTTGATCTCTTTTAAGTGAATAAAAAGAAATGTTCATATGGTATTTCTGTTCCAGCATAGAATAGAAAGACTGAAAAACTGTTCAATGGACGAAGAGAAAGCTTAGGATTGCTTAAGGATCTGTAGATTCTTATTCCTTACTTTGTTGAATACAAAGTACTGATAACTTATTTAATACAAAACTATGCTTTTGTTGATTTCCAGTTTCTTACTGTAAATGTAGGTGATATTTAGAAGCCAGTACACAAAATCATTATCGCCACGGAAAGAATAATTTGTTTGCATAGCTGTCTTTTTTTTTGGAGACACACATTTGAGTACGGGTATGGTAGGAAGGGATAAAATCAGAGAAGAAATTGGGCAGTCCTGTGAGAGGACAGGGTAGAGAAATATCATCTCTAACATTTTTGCCCACCTTAAAGTAGGAAAGTTTCAAAGTAGAAGACAATGCTCACTGGCAGATTAACTTGTACAGAGCTCATGCTTGTAATGCTTCTAATACTAGGCCTTGTTCAGAGCTAGTTTAAATATATTCATATAACACGTCGGTGAGCTGTGTGAATACCCTGTTGAATGCAGAGCTCCATGGCACTCAGTGAGATTCTTAATGAACAATTATGTCCCAGCTGCTTTCACAGATCCAGGCTCACCTGCTGAGCACGCGGCATTTGGCAGAATTGCAGTGTAAAGCGGAATGGCTGAGGCCATCCTTTCTCTTGAAAAAGGCTCAGCATGGATTTTTTTTTTTCCATCAGATGCTATCTGTAATTGGGAAACTGATAAATACTTACATAATCCTGATTTAGAAGTTCTCTTAAGAGAACTTGGGGGTTAAACAGATACAAATCAGCAAACAAAATGCAATTAACAAGGTGACTTATAATTAAACAGATACATTCCAGTTTTTTCTAGGCAGTAAAAAAAAAAGGAAATAAAGGTGACAATCTGATGTTTGCTCACTGGATGACAAACCACCACTGCCACCGTCCTCCATAGGGCCGGCCTTAAAAGAATGGGGAGATCAGAAAGTCCAGAAAACAGATGGCTGGCTGCTATAAACACAGGCTCTGGAGAGGTAGGCCATAATGTAGATGACTTGCAACATCTGCCCGCTAACTTTAGACTTATCACGCAGGTACAACATACTGTGCCCAGAGAGAGCATGTTTTGTGGAAAGCCATTATTAATAACATCCTTAACTGTAGCTATATGCAGTGTAGAAACTCAGAGTTTAAATTATCCTGAAATAACATGCTTAGTAGATTGAGTTCACCCAAACATGGAGTAGGTGGGAAGGTGCTCTGTGGTTTTCCCCGCTCATAACATTCCTTCTGGAAGTTTGGGTGCTGTATTTAACTTTGCACACTTTTATTACATCTGCAAAAACAGCAAGAAAGCAGTGAAGTGCCCTCCTTTTCGCACATTACTAGTAGAAGGTGTGTGATGCTCTTCCAGAAAAGGTCACAGTCTATAACTAATTGAGTGACCTAAGTGTTGCTGAGACACCCACAGTAGCTCTCAATGCTTAGTTCCCACTGCAAGCAAGATAGCTGTCTTTCTGTGGCTTTCCAGCCAATCTAATTTATCTTCCTGGGGCACTCTGTTCGTTTTGATGTGTGGAAATGCTCAGAGTACAACCACTCTGCACAGTCACAGATGGAATAGCAAATTCACCAGCAGAGCCTTTAAAATGATTCCCTCAGTTTCAGCAGTTGCTTGTGATTTTGCGTGTCCAATTTGAGGAATTCTGAGAAAACAAAAGATTAACTTCCAAAATATATCAGCATTAACTGTCTGAATTGTAAGAGCTATGTCAGAAGTTAAGCATTTGATCATTACTAACACAAGATTCAAATTATAGAATCATGTAGTTTTAAGTTTATGTGATAATAGTGCCTTGCAATAGCCTGGGTTACACTAAGAGATATACGACATAAATACGTAAGGATAATATCAGTATTCCTTTTAGCAATTCAGTTTCTAAAAAAAGCACAGAAGCTCTATTACAAGTATATTTTGTTTTAGCCTTTTCCCCCATATGCTGTGGAACACACCTGGCAGAATGCCAGAGACAAATGCAGTGTGTCCATTGTTACAGTAACCAACGCTCGACTATGCTGCCCTACCTGGGATTAAAATGAAGGAAGGAAAGAACATGAAGTACTTCATTTTTAAGGCAGCTCAGCTGAATAAGAAATTCCAGTTTATTTTCTTATTTTCTTCTCACCTACCACAATAGTAGTTTATCATTTATATAGAGCATTAAAGGACACAGCAGGTTGCACAAGAGGTAACATCAAAGGCTCACTTTCAGTGAAACGAAGCCATGATACTCAGCAATGCCCTCTCTGCTGCGGAAGGTCAGTTATTTTAGACTCATACAAATTTGCTGCCTTTTCGTTTCTATTATTCAAAACAGTTTTGACCAAAACCACAGTGAAATGCTTGAATGCTGCATGCAGCAAATGCATAATCCCCTAAGCAGTTTTGGCATCTACCACATTTAATACTTTTAAGCCTAATTTTGGATCTCAAATACATCTATGCCCTTGGAACATCTGGTGAGCACCTCAGTTTCCATTTACTTCATTTTTCTGAGGCTCTTCATTACTTAGGAGGATCAGAAACAACATCCTTTCTTAACTGTCATGTGATTTACCAAGGCTGCTCATGGTCTGTTTGCAGAAAAAAAAATGATTTCTTAGGAACAAAGACCATCTTCGTAGTGTTGTTAATAGAAGTGGCCTTTAGTTCTGGAAATCCTTAAGCAAATTCAATGGCTCGTGTTAACAGAGTTGAGTGAGGGTAGCAAGAGAAAATAATCCAAATGTGCTGGTGAGCAAGAAAGTCGATACCTATCATAACATAGGTCTACAAGCGCTGATGTTGGGTCCATTAAACAAACCGCTGGCTGATAAAAACAGTATGTATTGACATATGCCAGCACATAAATCTGATCAGATGATAGAAATGTTTGTAAACTGGCTTGAGTATCTAGTGCACAAACTGAGTATTTACTAAAAAACATAAGTACTGAGAACATGTCTTTGCCATTTAGGATTTTTGTTTACATCTCTTCCTTTTTCTCCCACCACTGATCTTTGCAACAAATACACTTTCAAAACACACAGAGAAAAGAACAAATCTGTGAAAAATGTGAGAGTTCTGCTTATAAAGATATCCATATACAAAAAGCTTGACCTGTTTTATTTGGTTCTCATACTTTATACAGCAATTTTATTTCAAAAGTGTGTCATAGACAAAGGGCAAATGTCTAGTGCTTTGAAAAACTTGGTTATAACAAATGTTTATGTGTTTTGTAAGGGAGCTGGTAAGAAATAGTCTCAGCATTTTGTAGTGGTGGTGGATGCATCATTTTGATTTGGGTTTTCAAGAGTGTATTTCATGTACAGAAAATGAATTCAAAATATTTGAAAATATGCTGCCAATGCGCTTTTGCAATTTATCTTTCAAAACTAGTATGCTCCCTCTCCACCAGATTATATAAAGTGAAAGCACAAATGATAAAAGTGATTTATGGACAAAGAATGGAGAAATGAGTTCAGAGTTATTGTTTCGTGTCCATCCACCAATGTGAGCAAATGACTATGAAGATTTTAGTTATTATTCTCAGTCAGTTGTAGCTCTATAGGGCAGTTTTTTATTAATTGCCTTAAGGTTATGATGGGAAAATGAGTAATTTCTTAGAAATGCTCTTTGGAAGCATTTGGAGTTTTTATGATTGAAAAGCCTGTGCTTTACAACAGACCAAATAGGATGTTTTCCAAATAGATTGTCTTTTATAGAATAGTTTCTTTCAGCGTTGAATTTATCTAAAATAATAGCTTCTTTCTCCATGTTTAAGGAAAAAAAAAGGTTTTACTGAAATTTCAAGTTGACTGCTGAGATTTTTATGAAGACTCATTCAATATTTTTCAAGTTTTTTATTTAATCAGTCTTTCTAGTGTCTATTTTGGGTCATATCAACTGTGGATCAGGTATATGCATTATAGCGGTGTATTTAAATTGGGAAGTTGTTCAAAAAATATTTAATATTTGGCATATATAGTAAGCAAGAATTAATTTATAACTGATACAATAATTGCATGTAGAATGCTCATCTGAAGGGATATACTGAGGAAAAGTGATTACTATTTTAGCCTCTTCGCTGTGAGATAAAAAAAATCAGATTGTATGTGCTGTGCAGAGATATCTGGGCTCCTTACACATCTCCCTTCCTCTGTGGATTCCCTCCACATACACCTGACTTTTTTTGTTGTTGTTGTTATTTTTCTCTATGTTTGTGCTTTATAAGAAGTCCTGAGAATTCCAGTAGTTATTCACATTAGGTTGTGAACACTTGTAATCCATGTTTGCTTATTTTCCATGCTTCCAGAAGCAGGAAAAAATTCAGTGTGAAATTAGTTTAATCTAATAATGAATTGTAAAAAATATGCCAAGAGGAGATGAAAGAGGTAGTTCACATCTCTGAGAAAACTGGAATCACTTTCTTTCCAGACTTAGGTTTCAGGAAATATACTTGGTTTATATCTTGGAAGTTTTTATTGCACTATAGCTTTTAGGGCAGATTTGATGCTGATTTCAGGTTTTAAATTAGAACTGAATTTCAGAGGTGTAAAATTCTAACTTAAAGGTAGAAACAGTTTTTATCTGAGCCTCTGCCCATCCTTGAGTTTCTTACATGTACTTTTAAAAACTGCTACATTTCCCAAGTTGGGAATATTATGAGATAAAATATTTGTAATTTATAAATATCATAATTTATGTAATATTACTAAATTTCACAAACATTACCAATTTACTAAAATGGCTTTCATACCTTTTAGTCCCCTTAACATAATTCCATTGTGTAATGCCATCTGGTTTATGAGATAATCCTAGTGCATTCATGAGAATGCAGATTACCAAGAAGACAATGAAAATTGAACATGTAGACCATTAGCAACCTGTGTCTCATTGACATGCTGTGGAAAGTAAGGAAGGGAAATGTTTTTAAGATATAGCAAAGCTAAAGCATTCTTTTAGCAATATGAGGCAGCGTGGCACTCGGCCGGGCCCCCGAGCCCCTGGATGTAATTAGTCCGGGGCCCTCGGGCCTTACGGTCTGCTAAGGCCCGCCGCCGCCTGCCGACGTGTTCTTGATACCGGCGCGCCGCACCACCCGTTCTCACACCTTCCCGCTACCCCGGCAGGGGGCCCCCTCTTAGCACCCCTGGGCCGGTGTCCGCTGAGGGGGGAGCGGCTGATGGCATCATTCCGGCCTGGGTTCCGCCTCATGTTAGGAAGGGCGCTGTCGGGTTAGGCTGCCCAGATCAAGGGCGCCTCGTCTGGAACAGTCAACATAACAACTCCACAGGAGTCAGGGTCAACCATCAAATTTATTCAGGAACTCCATTAACTTATATAGGACAGGTAACAGGGAGGAGACAGGGAGGAGCGAGGAATGAGATTGGGCACATGCTAATTACCTGACCCACGGTGGTTGGTGGAGCTCCGTCGGTGGGCAGTTAGCTGGCCGGAGCAGATCACTCCGGCCCCCACCTTCAGGAGCTCCGGTGCCCACCTGCAGGATTCTGGAGCCTTCTAGTTAGCTGTACTGAGTTGCTCAGTCAGAGCTGCTGGCCTGCCGGCCTGACTGAGCATGCTCTAGTCCCGGGGTCACAGGAGGGTCAAGGATACCCCCTGTACATCCATAAGCATCCCCAATCCTCAAACCTGCATCTCCCTACAGCAATATATGTAAAACCACTTCCTATAAGATCCAATGGATAACATATTCCTTAATTCTTCTATCCTCTCTTACCCTTTTGTGTTCCCTGGTGCAGCTATGAAGTTCTTTTAGTTGAATCTTAGATCCTGAATTTAACGTTCACACTAACTTATATGGGTTTATTACATTCACTGAAGGATGAACTTTATGATGTTCCATTAATTTGATGGTTTTATATATGAAGTATTTAATCTCGACACTTTTGTTCTTCAGTTTTGTAACTTTTTTATGTATAGCAACTTACTGTTTGTCATATCTAATCAGTTTGTTGTTCACCATTCAAGTTTTTACCTTAGCTAGTGCCACACAAGCTGGTCTTTTAAAGGATTAAAAACAAAATTCAGTGCATTAAAGCTCAGATCATTAGTATGTGCAGGTCAATGATGACTGTGAACTTCTTCTGTATTAATCTCCTTACATTGTTTAATGTGAGATTCAGTTTTTGTCTTAGTTTGCATAGGTATAAAATTAATATTTCTCCTAAGTTTTTCCAGTCCACATAAAAATCTTCCCCCAGTGCTTTCTTCTACTGTTGTGAGAGACTGGATTTAACATCTGATTGTACCAACTGGTTTCACATTGTTTTAAGAAGGGTGGTCTTGGTTCAGAGAAATCTACTTTCATTTTCCCCAGTTTGTGGGCAAGTATGATAAAAGAATAACTGATTTTTTTATACAAGATCCTTTTTTTTTCCTATTTATAATAAATTATCTCAATTCTTATGTCAGTACTGCCAAATATTTGTCCTATTTAGCAGTTCACTCAAAAACATGCTGAAGAGGAAATAAGTGTTATTTATTCTATAGTGTGCAAAGATTTCTTTGACTTTGGAGAATTGCAGGGAAGGGTTTGGAGCATTAGGTAATTTGTGAAGCAGAAAAAGGTGGGTTTTTTCCCCCTTTTTGATGATGTTATCCTCCTTGTAATTTTTCTCTTTTTTAAAACGTTTTCAGAATATATTTCCTGTAGCTGTGTTTATTACTTTTGTTTATTTGGGTTTTTTATGCTAAGCTAATTGTAGTGTCCAATTACAAAATTTCCTTCCAGAAATTTGATTTTGAGTCTACCTTACCCTATATGTGTTGTATTGAATCTTTTATAATGTTATTTTGGTGCCTAAGACTCACAGAGGTGAATCCTTCTTTTCAATTGTTTATAACTTTACTAAATTTTATCCTTTTAGGCTGATTTGTTTGTTTGTTTCTTTAACTCCAGCTGCTTGCTTGAGGCAAAATATGGTTCAGCTGTTCTCAAGAAAGAGGCTAGGGAAATAGTATATTGTTCTGCTTTGTTAAGCATCAGACCAAGGATGTGTAGGAATGGGAGGAAACTTGGCGGTGAAACCAGTGGAGGGAAGATGGGAACTAAGTGAAAAGAATAGGTCAATACTGAAAAGCTAGAAGTTATATAAAAAAAAAAAAAAAAAAAAAAGTGGATGTGATGAAGATAATTAGGCATATGCATTTAATTCTCAGAAAATTGTTAGAAAAATATTATCATACAAAGATGCACATGATTCCCAATCTATTGTTCTTTCTCTATTAGCAGGCATCCGTGAAACTCATTAGAGAATTTCTCATCTGTCTCCAAGTTCTCTGTCTGTCCACCAGGTCTACAGTTGCCATCTCTAAGTTATATCCAAGTTTATATTACAGCAAGGATGTATGTAGTAAGGAAAACAGGGTCTAGGCGTCAGCTTTAGCCCTGATTTGCAATTGTTCATGCTGCTTTTTAGTATGGTATCTTACACATATCTGACTTTAGCCAGCTAATGCTCTTCAAGATGATACCCAGAGGAATATGACAGAACTAAATTTAACTCCCTCTCCAGTTTTCTATCAGTATCTCAACTGGCTTTTCACCATCAAATTACTCACATGCACCCTCATGTTTTATACTTTTCTTGTTATGTACTCATCTATGTTATAGATTGATTTGGTGCTGTACAGTGACATTTCTCATTTTTCTAACTGCTAGTGCTCCTGTTCCCCCCGCCCCCCTAGATTCCCCATCTAAGTAAAATACCTAAGTAAAATACCTAGGACGTTGAACTATGAAGTGAGGTTTCCAAACCAGTCTTCTCTCATGATGGGCTCAACTCTTTCCTTTTATCAGGGCAAGCAGAGTTTCTTTCAGCCAACCAGATGTCTGTTTTCATGATATTTATTGAAACATTTCTTGAAATATTTGCTAACTTTGGCTGAAGTCAGCCAAACAACTTTTGGGTTCAAATGTTGATAGTAGTGTGCTCATTCAGAATTATTTAACAAGCATCATTTATTTCTTTAGGAAGCCAAACTTAAAAAGAGAAAAAAAAGCTAGAAGAATGTTGAGATGGAGAATTTTCTGAGACCAGGTTGCCTGTATGTTTGTCTAGAGGAGTCTGAAATTACAGGAGCCCACACTATCATATTGCAGAATATTCAATGTTGTATTCAATGTCTGAGAATCCCCAGTTCATTTGTGAAGTTAAATCTTCAATATTGAATTAAATAAAGAGAAGGACTATGAAAATAATCGTTTCTTCAGTGATATCTTTGAAAATTGAATTTTATTCCTACCTGTGCCACAAATCTGTAGGTCATTTTAGGCAGGTCACATCAAACTTTTCACAAGCCATTTTTTTTTTTATCTATTCCTTATTTTCTGGATTAGCCTAAAATCCGTGCATGTGCTACTTCTCAGTATGTCAGCCTAACTTCACAGAAGGCTGCCCTGTGCTGGGCAACTCTGAGGCAGAGAGAAGGTGGTAAACTCCAAAGAAGTGATGTTACAAAATAGTAAATTCCAACAATTTACACTGAGAAATTAAAGCAGGTCTCTTCTGTTGATTTCTGTTCAGAGGAAGGGTTTTCTTAACAGTCTTTCTTTTCTCTTTACTAAACCATCTCAGTGTTTCTTTTATCTGCTAGTTGTGGATGTAACTGAGGTGCTGATGAGAGTGTGCGTCTTCCACTGAAATACCTCAGTGGCTTTCATACCCTGGTGGCAAAAAAAAAAAAAGAGTTTTTTCTTACTTCATCCACCAAAACTTTTCAAAATACAGGAGGTTGAATTTATCCATTCATATTCATAATTAACACTTCTGAAAATTGTCTTTCATCTATCCCAGTTATTGGTAAAGAATAAAGTTTCTTAAAGCAATTGGTTTATAAGAATTTGAAAGATCTTTCAAATATTCCTGCTATAACTTTAGCAGTTTACATGTATTTATACATGCTTATACTTTGTCCAAAATACTGATTTCACCTGAAGAGTATTTGAAGAAATCAAAATTTCATATGGGAAGTATCCACTTCAGTGAATCATTAGTTTCTTAAAGACAGTTAATGTCTTCCCTAAATCTGAATAGCTGCTTATAAAAACAGTGTCTCTTTTCCAACAGAATATTCTCTCGAGACTAAAAACATTGTGCTCTCCATGTATGAAATTTTAAAACACTCTTTGAGAGAGAAGTTGGATGCCCTGGACTTCATAAATATCTGTGGTTTATATTTTACAACTGGGTCTTGTCTTATAAGTACATTAATTTGTTTTAATTATTAATTATGTTATATTATTTCATTATTGGTCATTTCCTCTTATAGTCATTAAATGCAACTAATGTGAGATCCTAAAACTTTTTTACTTGAACATCAGGTTCAGAAGGGAAATTAGGAAATACTGTGAGCACTCTTTATTTTCATGTACACTTGATATACCAACAGATGCCTTCAGAATTGATAGTTCCCTTTTTTTTTTTTGCCATTGTGTCACTGATATGTATTTATCATCTTACTAACTTTGCTTGAAAAGAGATAGTTTTCAACAGTTGTACATTGCATTGAAGTCTGCTACACAGTTAATTCAACTCCTGTCACCTTCTGGCTTAGCTGACTAAAGTGATCTACTTTTGGCAGTCAGTAATGCAAAGCTTAAATTGGAAATTCAGATCCTCAGGTCTTAAAAATAATTCCCTAACAATTTAGATCTGCTAATCAGGTTATTGGAATTAGGATTTTGTACACTGTGATGTGGCCTCACCTTGCTCCCCTGATTAACTTACCTTGCCAGATTTTCAAGGAGATTCTGCTGCAGACGAGGTTTAAAGCATTAACTTTAATGGATTAATCAAGATGAAAGTGAGAGAGTGATCTGTGTAAATGTGCATTGCTTCAACACAGAAACATTTAAAAATGAGAATGCTAGTGAGGCCCAGCAGATCTAGATTTATCTGTATATAAAACCTGAGAGACCAGTTCATTCTGAAAATATACTGCCAGATTAGTGGATTAGATGCCATTTTCAAACCCAATTAGATGTGTTCCTCAAACAAATAGAAAGTAATTTCTCTAAGGGCAGATTTTATCAAGTGCTTCTCAATAGTTTCTGGGATTAATGCTAAGTAATAAGTAGATTTATCACATTATTAACATACTAATACTGTATCAAACAAGTATTGCTTTCCTTTGCCCTGCTGTAATAGCTACAAGTCTAATGTCATGCTTATTTTTTTAGGAATGTTAATTAAAATTCCAGGTATAACGATGAGAAAGTCTTCTTGCTTTATTAAGTTGTAGTTTTATTTAAATTGTAGCATCAATTTTCCTAACTTAATGTTATATAACTTTTGTCTCATATACCAAAATGATATTTCTATCTGTGATTGCACTTGCAGTTGAATGTCCAATTTTGCTTTTCGTCAGGGAGGTGGCTGCCTTGCCCTGACTGTCAGTCCTTGTCTCTAAACATGAACTGATCATCAGCCAGTATTAGGAAGAAGAGTAAGAGTTTTTTTTTTGTGATAAAATGTTGCTTAGTTGCCCAAGGGATTAGGAGTGGAAGGAGAAGAGATTTCAAAACTATTTTTCATAACTTTTAGATTCAGGCTGAACTAACAAAAAATAGTTTTGGAGTTTGTATCCTTAGATAAGAAGCTTTCCTTTGAGAAGCATATAGGTTATGAGTTTTTTTAAATAGTTTATAAAGTAGGCAGCCTTCTGTGAGTACTGCTGTTTTACGTTTCAAAAAAATGATTTTTTTACAAGAAGGTGAAGTGCAAAACTGTTTCACAGGAAAGTCAAATTTGATACCCAAGTATATCATTAAATTCATTGGCGGCACACTGGAGATTCCTGGAAAATAATACAATTGATATATTGTACATATATATATATATTTCAGATTTAGGCCAGTTCTCCCTCAGTTTAGAAGATTTAAAAGGTTTTCTTATATTACTATGATATTTTTTAGTAGTCATGAGTCAGAGTAGTATGTCCAGATGTAGCAAACATCTAATGATTCAAAGAAGTTGTTTGCTCTGCTACAAAATATTGTCTATTAACAGTCTTGAGAGATCTAAAAAACAGACAGAAAAATCCAAGAATGGAGGAATGATTAAAATAAATATTTGAGTCCCTAGGACAGCCAAACATTATTTTATTAGGAGGAAAGTAGGAAAATAGATGCCAAGCAGTAGCTCTTCTGCAACAGCGAGAAAGCTTTCTAATATTGTATTTCATGGCTCTGCAATTTTGCCACCTCATTTAGATGCAGAATGTTGATTCTGAGTTACTGATTCTGTATAGTCTGTCAGACACCCAGTATTAATACCTGAATTATATGAATGTATTTTTGTGTAGTAGAAAGCAACTTCTACTAGAGAGTTTTAATTAGTCCTCTGTATCTGTACACTATATATTGCCATAATATAAGTGAAAACAATAGCTGCTTAGTGGGCTGCATGTTTATGGCATAGTGTCTTTCCTGGTTGTGTTTTAGGTATTAATTATGTATTTAAAGGTATAATTTCCTCCCTTTTTAACTCACTGTAGGTTCTCTATTTGACAAATTGTCCTTTCAGGACAAGGTGCTCATCAATATGAGAATCATACTCATGACCATAGCCATCACTGGAGGTATCAGAGGTAGGCCAGGAATATCAGGATATTTTTAATAACATTATTTTGTTTGTTTATCTAGCCTCATAATGGGGCTTTAATTCCCAGCTTCCCTGTCATAGTAATCTGTTATTTTTTAGGACAGCAGTAGCTTTGGGAGGCTTAGGGTAGTGGGTAACTTTTTCTACTAGGTGACGTAAGTTGCATTATTTTCAGCATGGTGACAAGTGATCAACGAAAGGGATGAAGAACATACTGAGGCTATTTTATAAGGTGTCCTGAAGAGCAAATGACATGTTTGAAACATCACAGTCAAGACAAGTGTTTAATCTATACCTGGATGGTTGCAAGACCATGTGTCAAGTGCCATAGTGAGTGCTACACCCAATATTCAGTCTCTCCCACTATCCATTATCCTGTTTTAAAAGAAAATAATAGCCTACATTGCATTTTCCTGGTATTGTGAGATTATACTCATAGATATATGCCTGTGTAGGTGTGTATACACTTGCATGATACGTGTAATACCTAGATTTGCCTTGGAAATACCTGTTGTATCATGTAAGTCAGAATGTTCCGGTTACTTCCTTGGGCCCAGCCCAGTGAGACTTAAGGTTGTTCTTAAGAGACTTTGCTAGTTCCTTTTCTTTTGTTTATCCTGAAGTGGAAATTATCCTCTGAGACTTTCACTTGGAAAGATTATACATTAGCCTTACTATGAAAGCAACTGGGAACTCATTGGAAAATAAGTTTAGATGAATGAATTATAGTGATTATTAATTTATTTTGTCTTGAAGAATGTGTTACCCTCCAATCCCTTTGGAGTACATTAGTTGACATGCTTTTGTTTTGTATGTTTGTTTTTCTTAAGGAACTTGACAGTATTTTAAGCCATTTTGTTCTTTGTAGAGTGATGCTGTAAATCTGTGTGTCTTCATGGTTAGATTTGAGCCATTTTTCTTTGCATCGGTCTTGCTTTTAATCTGCAACATCTTAATGCGTGGCGCTGGAAACACATGATTTATTTGTGATAGTCTACTGCAGTGTAGGGTTTTATTTGCTTTATTAATAGAAACTCATCACCTTTACCTTTGCTGTGGGAGGTGAAAATGCTTAATTCTCTCTGGCTCAAACAGTACTAATCTGCAAACGCAATGGAGGCAGGGGATGCTATTTGTCATTTCTCTGCATAAACTCTCACTGAAAAAAGATGTATATTAATATTTCAAGATAAAAATACCTAACTAGGAGCCTATATTTTTTTTCCTTATTCCCTGAGGAAACTAAAAGCATGTTATATTATGCAGCATTTATGGTTTTGCTTTTTTATTTATTGCCATGACATTAACTGTAATAATAAACTAAAGGTCAGTAAATCAAAAATTCTTACCTTTTCTTGATTAGTTTATGACAATTCTTCTCTCTCAGAGGCTGTGACAGTATGGTGGAGAATGGAAACATCAATTTGTTTGCCATTTTTATTTTCTGAATAACATTCTATAAACCTAATTATGGGAAAGTGACAAATAGAACTGTACATGCTTGTTATGTCTGCGATTAATTTTCAAAGAGAAAAGACAGGAGGGAGAGAGAGAGGAAGGAAAGACAGAAAGAAGAAGGGAGGAAGGAGGGGATGAAATAAACCTAAATCCCATCATTTCTTTGTTGATGTAATAAACTGTCTACCCTCCTTGAAAGGCTGTGCCCAGGTGTGTGTGGAAACTGCTGTTTCCATGCACAAAACATTCATTTAAGGAAAAGAAAAAAAAATAGTTCCTTAAGATTACACAATTTGTGTCTTGGAAAGATATACAAAAAATCTGTATAAAAAACACATGAATTTTAGATACAACATTTCTCACCAGGTAGACAGTCAGGTTTTCTTTTATGTTTCTTTCAAATCTCATTTTCTTCCTGACTGTAAATGCGACAGATACTTTGCTGACTCTGTGTTCTGACACAAACTGGCCCATTTATGATTTTCTCTACCTTGGTTAATTCGTCTTGCACAGAGCTCCTTTTCACCTTTGCTTTTATATAATGTGGCGTCCCAGAGAATTGGCTCAGATAAACAGAACAGTGCAGTTTCAGAGAACGGAAAAAGCATTTCTTGTTGCACATCAGAGTAGTGAAGAAGAGCCAAAAGGATGTGACCCATCCATAAATGCGCAGCTCAAATAACTTCAATTACCAGTATGGATGTCAATTGAGTAGCAGCATTGGATAAGCATCTAAGACTCCTACCCTGTTACTAGAACACTATGTTTATTTTATTGATGTACACATTTTGCAAGTCTGCATTTACTTGTGCATTGATATTTTGACTAATCTATATTAATGAAATTATATAAAGAAAACTATAACTTAATTACATGGTAAGCAGGAATGATGCATTGCAAAGTCATCTTAATGTACTTGCAGGTCCCCCAGACAGTTTTGGCAGCATCTGTTAATTCAGCCACCATTGTATCAGTAGTGATTGGCAAAAAAAACAAGCCCTCCCTCCTATCATTTATATAGTTGTAAGTACATATTGCAGTTTACTTTTACTTTACACATAGAAGAAGCTTGAACTAGAAGTCCATGGTTCCATGGTACATACTTGACTGAAAACTGAAACCTTTTCATACAAAATTTGTTGTGTGTTTGGGGAATAGCTACTAATATTTAGGTTTCTGTCATTAAGCTTCATAGACATATACTGAAAACTTGATATTAAAAAGGATTAGGATCTAACAGAGGTAAATCTAAATTAAACAAAGCGTCTTCAAAAGTCCGTATAAGAGTATACACCACATCATATCACTAATACTCACTTAAAAACAAAATCACAAAGAAAATGGCAGTGATGTAACAGAGAAATCTGAAGTTTGAACTGAATATTTGTATCACCATCTAGGAAATAGGATGGCCAAAAGAAATTAGCAATAGTTCATACTCAACACTTGGCCTATTTTTATTCACTTACCGCGCATATGTACAGAGGATTTCCAAAAGTGGTTTATGATAGAAAACTCTTTTAATATTTGTGGCACATACGTAATCCATAGCCTTGTATTAACTCCAGAAATAGTCATTCACACAGACATGGTGGAACTTTTTGTTTCAAAATGTCCAAATATGAAAATTGTTAGGGATATGTTAATATGGACAAGGTATCTTTCACGTGGCAATATTTTTGCCACTGCACTGTGCAGGATTTCTCTGAAGAAATTTGCAGTATCTGCACTTAAAATGCACTGACAGATACCTCAAGCCTTCTATGTGCTACTGGTCCCAGCCTTGCATAAAGTGGATGCAGGAAAAATAATACATTTTAGGTAAAAACCAAAAAACACTAATGTAAATGTCCCAGAGGAACTGCAGAACCAGGCACTTGGATTCCCACCCTCTTTCTGGGAAATCACAAACTACTTTTATTTTTTTACATTGTCAGTGTCAGGAAAAGCTGAGAAAGCAAGAATATGTCATTAATTTCATTATGCATGGAAGATTGTTTCCCATAATCCACTCAGATTCTGTTTGTCAGAGAGGATGACAGATCTAAAGCTCTTCCCTCAAGAGTGCTCCACATGCTCCCTTTAACTAGCTCTGTCAACTTCCATGGATGTCAGCGCTAGGGATTCTTACAGCTCTGCAGCTATCCAGGGTATTACTTAGTTCTCCTGTAACAAATAGCTTCTTTCTGTCCCTCTGATATCTTCAAATTCTATTTAAGGACCAACAAGCATAATTAAATTAAGGAACCATATCATAAATAATACAGTAATCCTGTAATAAGTTTGAATCTAGTAGGGTGGCAATATTTGAAGGAACTAGATTCCTTATCAAAAACGAAACCAAAAATAAAACAGGACAAAGCCTAAAACAAAAACTATACAATGTTCTGCTAGTGTTGCTATGCTTTTTGGCTTCTGGACTATCAAAATGAGGAGCCTTTTAGCACTTTTGAAGGCTGTCTAGAAGTCACGGTTCTTTGCACTTACCACTGATAAAAAACCTGGTTGAAATCAAATTCAATTTACAGAGGTCAAATTATTTTAACAACTGTCTTCAGAATATTAAATCATTTTATGAGATCATGTTTAGAATGACCAATATCTCATCTGCATTTGAAGATGTATTTCAGCATAGTTTGAATTCAGATACGTTCCAGTTCGATAGTATATCCCTGAACAGTCAAGCTTGCATTGCAGTGACATGTGAGAAAATTAGTAGAGAAAAGTCATAGTTATAAAAACATTTGTGTTATTGAATCTAGAGGTAACTGTGATTGTAGTAGGACCTGATAAACAATAGGGAATTTGGTTTGCTCCTGCCTGATTTACAAGGGCTAAGAGATGAGAGATGCTTATTCTCTCTCTCCTTTTCCATCTCTCTGTCTTTTTATATTTTTAACTTTTTATATTGTCAAAACAATGTTGAAAATTAAAGTACAAAATTACAGACCATCGAGGATAGTTTCCATCTAGGAAACTCTCTATCATTTTATAGTATGTCAGTATGACTGTTAAGTCCATTCTAGAAAAAAAAAAAGTTCTTTTATAACTTGATGATGGCACTATTTATTGTTTCTACACCTATATCTTGACCTCTGTCTTGCTTTTAATTCTTTTTAAACACTGCTGTATTCTGCCTTCCTCAAAGTGATTCTGAGGGCAAATCAAGGTACGTGAAATGAAGAGGATGCTTGTGATAGAGTTCAGCTTGTATAGAATGAGTGTGCATATGAGTCTAAATTAAATACTCATTATACAAACAGAACACGCTGTTTTGAGTTGTTAGAAATAATCATGAAGATTAAAAATGTTACTCATCTCAGAACAGTTCCAGTGTTTTAGTATTCAGAAATACTGCATCTTTTTTTTTTTTTCTCCTTTCTTTCCTTCTTTCTGAGGAAATTACAAGTTTTCTGAAACCGACAGCTTTTATTTACATATCTTTTGGAGACTTGTATCCTTTCAATAGGTGTAGTTCAGAGACAGAATATATTTAATGGGTACTGACATCTGTTCTCAGATTTTAGTGCAGGTGAGTTTCGCAAGAATTTAAAGAACACGATAACAACAAACTCCTTAAGGTGCTATTCTATGAGTTAAATTGTCCTTACAAAAGATTTAAAGGAGCTTTCATCTTTTTAAGCCTTATTACAGGGTAGAGTTGCAGCTTTCCTCGTCTTTTTAGTACTATATAAAGTAAAATCTGTTTCTTAAGAATCAGAAAAAAAATGATGTCACAACTTTGGTTCCCCAGCATGTGCCAAGTTCTGTTGAGTGGAAGGATGAATTATGGCTGTTTTCTCTAAGCATGTGGAGGACAAGAAGGTACTTAGGATGGATTCCCCAAGTGGAAATCATACTTAAGTAACCTGGTAGCCTTATATGATGGAATGACTGGCTGGATAGATGAGGGGAGAGCGGTGGCTGTCATCCATCTCAACTTCAGCAAAACTTTTCACACCGTCCCTCACAGCATCTTCTTGGGCAAACTGCAGAAGTGTGGGTTAGATGAGTGGACAGTGAGGTGGATCGACAACTGGTTGCATGGCAGAGTCCGGAGGCTGGTGATCAGTGCCCCAGAGCTCAGAGAGCTGGAGGCCTACTCAGAGAGTTGGAGGCCATAGCACTGGAACAGATTGCCAAGAGAGATTGTGGAATCTCCTTCTCTGGAGATATTCAAAACTCACTTGGAAGCAATCCTGTGCCACGTGACCCCTGTGATCTAGGTGACCCTGTGTGTGTAAGGGGGGGGTTGGACTAGATGACCTCTAGCCGTCCTTTCCAACCTTAATGATTCTGTGATTCTATGATTCTATGAAATGGTCATTAAGAAATTCTGGAGAACCTGATGCTAAAAAGGATGCAGGGGCTCTGCTACTCTAATTCTGACAGCCCCTGTTAAGATTGTCATAACATATTAGTTAGCTGACACTTGATCTTTGAAGGGGTCCTGAGCAATATATGCTTAATGTAAGTTGAAATTGCTTTGCCACAATTGTATATGCTCATCTTTCACGGCACATGCAAAAATTCTCTTTAACAAAATTTGATATAAATTGAAAGTTTTCAAAAGTACAAACACTGCTATACCATTGACTCTTTCTTTTTAGTCAGACGAATTTATTTCGCCACCTTACTTTCTGGGTGTTGCTGTATACAAAATATAAATCTGAGATGTAGATTGAAATCTCTTTTCAGAGTTCTTAAATGACCGTGGACAAATGGACTTAAAAACAGCCCTCTTCACTTCAGAAGTCTGTATCTTCAGCTAATCATCCTTAGGTCCCACTATTCATTGGAGAGAAATAGGCGCTACTCGGCTTGGTTCATCTGAAGTGTTTTAGACAGCCCCTTTAAGATGACATGAATGTCTGAACTTGCACACGATGTTTTCCATCCTCTTTCTTGCACTATCCTTCAGGGAAATGAACAAAATGGTGCTATTCCGTAACTGTGTTATCAATATTTAAGAAGGGATAAATAATAGCAATAGGTGACTGAACCTTGATAGTCTATCAGACAAAAAAAGGTCCTGATTTATCTGTTCCTATGGATGCACAACAGTACGGGCAATGAGTCAAACAAGAGGGAAGGTTGGATGAGAAATATATGGTGGTAGACCAGGAGATGGATCTAAAGTGCTGATGCACTTGGTGACAGCATAGCAGTATGTGGTAGCTGAAAACTAAAGTGTGGTAGGATTACCACACACCCCCTCCCCTCAACCCCCAAATAAGGATATTTTCATATGAGGAATAATGATACAAGAAGTTGAAATGAATCTGGAAAAGAAGTTGGTATTATAAGCCTTAAATAAGCATTCTGTACAAGCAGAGATTATATTAAAAATATGATAATTTATTATTATATTCAAAAAGGAATTGTGCATATAGTGAATTTTTAAACTTCTACACCTAAGAAAAGTTACTTCTTTGTGTTACGCTGATCACATATATGAATGGCAACAGTCACTGGCCACCGTAAAGTCATGTGTTGCACAATAATGATTATTTCTGACTCTTCGAAAGAGATTATTCTCTATTTGAATACATTCTATTACAAAACTTCTCTCCTAGCTACACTGATTCTCATTACAGAAATCCCCTGTATAGTACTCAACCAAATCTGTCATTTAAAGATTAGCTTTTGGAGATTATTTTTATACGATAAGTTAGAAAGCACTGTTTGTCTGCTCATACGGACAAGTGTTTTATATTAGTTATTTAAAATGAGAATATAGGACCACCTGGAGATCTAATAAAATACCAGTCTTTCAAAGTCTAGAGCATCCTGCAGTCCACATATCAATATATATAATCTCAAAATATATGTATTGCCCTGTACAATGTTTAAATTGGAATGTAATCAAAATCTAATGCTGAGCATAGTGTGAAGACCTGTTGTATGGTATTTCATTTTCATGTATTACTAAGATCTGTACTAACTGACTACATTAAAAACACCGTTCTCATCTATTGATTATCACACGAAACTCCACTATTAAAATGTGCTTTTTCACAGTTGGCCTTAAGTGATAGATATTATTCAATACTAGAAAAAGAGCGAGACCTCCTGAGAATTCATGTGAAAAGAAACCTAAACCTCCTATGTAGTTAATAGAAAGAGGCAGGCTTCTTCAGAGAGTACCACAGAAGATTAGGTCCCACTTTGAGTTATACCCTGGGGGTCTGCTCTCCCCTGGATGGGGAGCGAGATCAGTCTCCCAGCAGAAGAATCTAAAGTTAACAGCCTAAAGCTGAAACTCTTCCTCTTCTTCATGCTTTTGTTTCCCAGTGTTGTGAGAGGCTTTCTCAGCTAGTGCAATGTGCTCCTCAAGGAATATATAGGAAACTGCCAGGGGATCCTGATACTTCTTCTCAAAGAAAACTCTACAGTTCCGCAGAAATTTTATTATTTAATGTCAAATAATCAGTCTTGGATCTTCTTTACACTCACACATATTTTGAGGGCTTACTCATGTTAAGCTTTAAAAGAAAAAAAAAATCTTTGTAAATACATTTAGTGAGCAAAAATTTTTGTCTCCCAAAGTCTAGCATGGTGAGGCAATTGAGAATGATGGAAAGATTTTGGAATGGTAGAATTTTGTTTCTCCCCTTTTTCTCTACCGGTGGAAAATAAATGTCAGTCTTAGCTAAGGTTGCTGAAGTTGCCTCTATGACATTGATTGACCGACTGTGTTGTAATTGGTTGGTTATGTTTCAAGGCTAAAACTGAAGCTACTCTAGTGAGTATAAGAATTAGAACTACATAGTGAGCCAAGGATTGCAGTTTAATAGATATTGTATTATTTCCAATGGATGATTCTTCAGATGTACTGTGTATTGAAGATACATGAATTATAAGAGACCTTTTTTTCTGTTAACAAATTCAGAAGTGGCTGATCAAATCTTTTCTCCTTCAAGAATGTGAGAGTAATTTCAGTAACATGCAATCAAAGTGTCAGATTAGCAGAACTGAAAAAGTGAATACTCTTCTTATCAAAAAAAAAGGAAGGAAAGAAGAGGAAAAGGGAAGGGAAGGGAAGGGAAGGGAAGGGAAGGGAAGGGAAGGGAAAGGAAAGGAAGGGAAGGGAAAGGAAGGGAGAAGAAAGGAGAGGAAAAGAAAGGAAAAAAAAAAAAAAAAAAAAGAAAAGAAAAGAAAAGAAAAGAAAAGAAAAGAAAAGAAAAGAAAAGA
>VWPW01029990.1:61449-205239 GCA_013389825.1 Crypturellus undulatus
GGAAGGGAAAGGAAAGGAAAGGAAGGGAAGCAAAGCGAAGAGAGAAGCGAAGCGAAGAGAAGCGAAGCGAAGAGAAGAGAGAAAAGAAAAGAAAAAAGAAAAGAAAAGAAAAGAAAAGAGAAGAAAAGAAAAGAAAAGAAAAAAAAAGAAAAGAGAAAAGAAAAGAAAAATTAAGAAACATTAAGGAAAGCCTAAAGTCAGCCAGTGACACAGTCTGCACCAATGGGATTTTTTTCATGAAATCAAGCTTCTCTTTCTTGTTTCGTTTTTTTTCCACACCATTGATGATAGTGATTTATTCTATCTGTTGGGTTATCTTGTTGGAATTTGTCTTGATCTAGGTGTTGACCTTTGCCTTGACCTTTGAATAATATAATAATTATTGCATTTGATTTTTGTAAGGATTGACTGGTGACACTAGTAATGCTATATACTGTATAAAATCATCAGTTTTTATTTCTTTATTATGGTTAATCTATTTTTAAGTATTTTTCCCAATATGCAGAATTCATAAGATATACAGAAGAGTATAGCCATTAGATCCATGATTGCTTTCCCACAAGACATGGCTCCTGCATTCTCATGAAATAGTACCTTTGCTTATTAGTAGGATATACAGCATAAAACTGTTTTGTATTACCTTCCAGCTAATTGTTAACCAAAGAAAATAGGGTAAGACTTTGTGTATTTGTATAAATTAGTGGCATTTTAGTATAATTTCATAAGGTGCTTGGTACCTGCAGTAAATGTGATTATTCACTCCTTATACTCTTCACTGTTCACTTAAGCAAATGGCCTGTAGTCATCATTATAAAAGTAGATATGAAGAAGATTGCATTTCCATAATTAAAAATAAAAATCAAATCCCTCTTCTGTCTTCATTTTTAAATTGCTGCTGTCAAATTGTACAAATGCGCCAAAGAAAAATGATTGAAGTACTTAAAAAAAATCACTCATAATCTTTAATCTTTTAGGAATAATAAAAAGATAGAACATTACAAATTGTTATTTCCTCATTCTAATTAGATTATACAAATCCTTAGTGCTTTACATGGGTATATTATGGTACAGCAACCATAAATCACATACTTTTTTACATTACTAAGCATGTGTAGAATAGCTAATAAGTAGCTCAACAATCAATCTAATCAAACAGCTAAATCTTGAGAAGTAATATATTTTCAGTAAAGCTATTTAATAGAAAAATAATAATCAAGATTATTCCTGTTAAATTAAACTGTCTTCCGGTACAGGGCGAATTCGTTTTGTCTTGTGTTAAGATGGAACTTGTGTTAACATGGGCTGTACTCAGCAATATTTTTTTTCCATGGATCCAACTGCTATTTTTATTATAGACTGAAAGTGTTTTCTCCTTGTATACTTTATTTTACTCATGATATTTTCTTTGACTTCCAATTAACATTTATTTAACATTTCAGGACTCACTGATATGTCCTTTAAAACACTTGCAGTGTTAATAGGGCACAGAGCTGACATTTGTCTACAGATCAGATCTATTTCACATTCACACTTTTGCTTTGAAATTATATATTCTGAATTCAATCATCTTGTCTATTTCTGTGTTTTTCTGGCTTTGGTAAGCATATACCAAAGATAGGATACTTCTGATACATGTGTGCCTGTATATTTTTATAGTTCATGCAGCTTTAGGAAATAAATATATTCCTGATGATATTATATTCCTAAAGAGAAAGAAATCATGAATGCCATCTCTAGAGGAAAAACGGAATATAATTCAGCATGCCTATGCTCAGATTAGTGAGATGTACCAGCTGAGTTTCTGGCCCATGAGGATAACAAGAAAAGATTTTTTTCTTCCCTTGACTTCTTTTGTGCTTTATTGTTGAGTGCACCATAAAGCATCAAGCTTTTGGATTTAATGTTGAGTACAGCAGCAGTGGCATTGTGATTGACAGATATAGTTACTGCCACCCCCACAAGTGCTGTTTCATGCTCAGATACACTTTCATCTGTAAGCATCTGCAAAATGAAAAACTTATGTATGAAGTATATATGCTTGGTATCAGAGCTTGCAGTCTTTATATATACTCCAACATAGTTACCATAGAACACTTTAATTTTTAAGCAGGATGTATTTTAAATAACTTTTTTAAAACAGGAGGCCCATCTGACAGCATGAAAATGAAAAAAAAAAACCCAAAAAACAATGTTGCTTGAGTGCATCTGTGAGTATGCTATTTATTTATCTTTATTTCATTGAAGTGTTTGTACAATGTAATATAAAATCCCTCCAAAAGACTGTAATATATAGATGGCAAAGAAGCAAAGCCAAGATGATACAGAGATTCCACAGGCATCTGAAACAGGTCTCTAATTGGGCATCCAGCTAAAGTGCCGATATAGTGCTGATATATATATATATGGTTTGAAGGAAGTTGTTTCAGTGGATTGAGTCCAGTGTTGTGGACACTGTTGTCCAGTGGATTGCTTTTATACTAGGTGGAATGATGCTCCAGACTTTCCTATCCAAGGGTATTTACTGACTTGACTCTCATGCAAAACTGAATTCTATGAATTGTGCGAACGTAATTCCTAAGTACATGGCATTACTTGGCATGACAATGGGTTTTCTGTGTAAGCAACATGGACAAAAACAGAAATAAGAGTGGATGCAGGAAGTAATTAATAATTGTGTAACTATTTTGGTATGCTGATACCAGTAAATTTCCCTAGACATTCTCTTGACAAGGTTGTGCTATATATAAACTGTCTTTGCAGTCACAAGCTTAACACATCACAGAGTATTTAGATTCATTAGAAATACAGTATAACCATAAAATTGTGTGACATATTTGAAAGCAGTTTCAAAAAACAGGAAGAGATAAAGCTGTAGATCTCTTCAATTTGAACCTGTCCTTCATGACTGCATAAACAAGCTGTAGTTCAAAGAAATATAAATTATTGTGAGTGTGAATTATTGTATTAACAGTGAGTGTATCCTCACTGATACCTGTAGCATAAAATTTTTGGTCTCTCCCAAAGAAATTCATTCTGCTCCTCCATAAAGCATGATCAAGAAGATTTAGCTGACCAAAATTTACTACTATAAATATGGATTTTTATATACCCATCTATCTATGTATTTCTCTCTATTCATACACATATATAAGCTTACATACAGATGAATGTATGACAGACAGGCAGGTGAGAGAGTGCAGAAAGAGAGGTTTTGATTTTCTTAACTAGATAGAACAAATACATCTCCCATTAGATAGCTTGATTCTGCACCTCCTATAATTTTCCAATTTTATACTTAATTTTAGTATGTCACAGGTTCTCCATCTCTAAATTTAAAGTCTGCAGTTATTAAGTAGGAGCAGAGAAGTTCCAGGAACAACCCATCACAGAGAACTTCAGCAGGCTAACTTTAAAGCCCGGAGGATTTCTTCCCTTGGTCTGCTTGCTCCTGTTCAGATTTGCAGATCCAGCCCATGGAGAGGCTGATGTGTATTCCAGATGTGCAGATACATACACACACATTCACACAGAGTATCTGGCCTCAGGCATATGGCCTAAACAGATGCTGTACCCTGATCCCAACCTCTTCAATCTCCTGCTTTCTCCACCCAGTCTTCTGCCAAATATGCAACCCGCTCCTCCTAACTTTTTCCCCACCGGTCTCAGTTTTGTACAGTCATACCCAAATGTGGCATTTATGACATTGTTACTTGAGTAGTTTTGGCCTTTTATGGTTTTACTGATATGGTTACTTGGGTACTCTGGTCTCCTCTGGACTCCTCTAAAGGTCCCAAGTGCTTCCCTCCAAATGTGCGTGTGTGTAGTCTGGCCATTTCTCACATCCCTTTTCCACCAGTGACATTTAGACACACAAACAGCTCTCACAGTGCTCTTGTTACTTCTGTCAGCTTTTCACACTGTTATTTGTTATGTATGTCCAGCAGTTTCTCATGTTATGTGCATTAGTTTCTCACGGTCTGTTGATTTAGCTGAACCTCAGGCCAGCGCATCTGTCTGCATACGATAACAAGCTCATTGCTTATTTGTGTACAGATCACATAGGCTCAGTTTATTTTGCTTGATAATCTTGGATGGTGCCTTAATTGGACAGCCTATTTGCTTCCACATCTTGGCATTACAGAGTGATACCTGGTGTGTTATTCCCATGATACCATCATCACAGCTATTGGGAACCTTTTTTCTTACTGATTCATTTCATATTTGATGTTCACTTTTTCTTTTCCCTTTTAAAGCAGTTTCTCTACTTCACTAACTCTTAACTCCAGTCATCTAGTAACTTAGTCCCAGCCAACTGACAAGTGTCAGCAATTATGAAATCAATGAGATTTGCAAATGTTGCACTCTGTTGAAGAAACTTTGCACTCCTCATGCAATATATGCTAATCTAGCATCATCTCAAATCTTTCCTATGTTAAAAGTATCCAGGGCATTAGAACCACTCTTGTGTCTTCTACACTAGTGCTTTCTTATTCTCTGTTTAAGAGGCATTTGGCTAGAAAAATGAACTATTGATAGTGATGTTTACAGTTTGTTTTTAAAGCTTTGTGGGGAACTTTGAGTGCTTTCTAAAATGTTTTAGAGTCCAACTTGCTAAAAAATACTCTTAGAAAGAATGTCAGATCTGCAAAGAAAACATTCACCTCTCTGTGTGCAAACACATTTGAGCTTCTACAGCCAATAAATAAATTCCAGGTCGTTAATTAATTTTAGACAAGTTCTGCTGAATTATATGTCTATGTTGGTGAATCTCCCCATAAAATTTTAGGTCTTATAAGGCCCCTGAGATATTGCTGATTAAATTTGGAGCTAGAGAATCTTCCAGATAAGGCCTGAGCTTTAGCCGCCTTTCCGTAGAAGTGCTTTTTAAAATACCGTCTCTTTCCTTTTCAGGGATTCACTGTGATTATTTTCTGTCAAAAGGAGGTGGATTTAGGCAACTATTATTAACGTTAGTTAAGAACAGTATTACAGCTGTGTTTGTATACCAGATAAACTCCTGTGTTACATGAAGACACTGTGTTACATAAAGACACAGTGGTACTTAGAGTCAAAAGAGCTTTCAGTCTTTCAAAGCTGACTTTGTAAAACAGGGCCTTAGGGAGAGTAGTAATACCATAAACAAGTTTTATTCAGCCAAATAAATTTGCATTCTTTCTTCTTCACTTTACACGTTTGTAATTAATCCAGACTGCAGTTTAAATAATTTTAAATGATTTCTTATGGGCATTAGGTCTCATGTAAGTTTTGAGAGATTTAGAGAAAAAAATAGATGGCTTTCGGATCTTTTGAGGACAGATATTCCACAAATAGCAGCTAGATATTCTTTATCATAGTAATACTTTTATGAAAATGAGAAATTTATGGATAAGCTGGCATTGTCACAGAGTAACAGATTATGCTGTATTTGTTTTTTCAAGAGTTCTGAAGACTGTAAATTATTGCTGAAGCTGGTGTTTGGTCAAAGATACTGTTCCCAATCCCTATCATGTTAACTTAATCACTGTGTCATACCTTTTGTAAATCCTAGTATGGAGAAAAAATATGTTGATGACATCCGGAGAAAATTGAAAGTCAGTAAGAACAAGTTTATATTTACCTCCTCTCATGCCACCCATGTTACATGGCTGAAAAAATAATATATAATGATAATACAGTGGAAGTTTTTGCCATCTGTGTATAGCAAAATTTCAATGTCATTTTTGCATAGCTAGTGCAAGCTTAAACTTCAAACCTTAGATGGACATTTGAAAGGGTGAAATGGAAGTGCTGAAGTAGAAACTATTAGTTTTTCAGTAAGCAAGCACATGCTTGCTTACTGGCTCAGGATGAATCATGGAAGGTGACTACAGTTTGAGATTCAGTTTCTGAAAAATGTCCATGTTCTACCTGGCATTTCAACAAAGCATCTCTTGTGAAAAATATCTTAAAAAATGTCTCTTTGTGCATTTGTTACATACGTTTTATATGTATGTATATATGTGCGTGTGCGCATGTGTGTGTGTGTATGTATATAAAATAAATGACCAGAAAGAGTGCATGGGAAGGGAGAAGGAGAGAGTTCAACTGAAATTATTTTAATCAGCTTTCTTTTCTGCCCATCATTAACGCCTTTTTTTTTTCAATTCACTCTTGCATTCATAGTCATATATCTCCATCTTTACTATACCTTCATTAACCTTTTAAATATCCTGTCCCAATACAGAGGCATTTCTTTCATTTAATTATCTGTTTAAAATTCACAAATGATAGCTCCTGCCATTTTGGCTTTTTGACATTTTTCACCTGTAGACTGTAAAAAACAGATTTAAGAGCCGTATTCTGCTGTTTTATGTTGCATTCTGATTTTAGCTAAAATACTGAGGCTAGAATTCTGTCATTCATTGTCATTCAGGAGCTGTTTGAGTTGTGCTTTTGTGCTTGATGAGATCAGGAGAACTCATCTGAATTACAGTCTTGAATTCTGTTCTGCAACCATGTATTATCTTCCTTGTGCTATCACTGTTTCTCTTTTTTAGTATGATCATAAAATACCCTAACTTGAACATTTTATACAAGAATTTCATTTCTTTGGCTTCTCGATAGGATCTCCTGGTTTGCAAGTCATTCAGTTCTCTTATCTATCAGTCGATCTGTACTTTTTACGGCACCCTCATCATGCTGCTATCCAGCACACAGATACCTTTCAAAACATATTAGATAGCAGTATTTATTCCACCATGAACTTTTGAGTGTATTTCATTCCTTTTGTGTGTGTGTGTGTGTATGTGTGTGCGCATGTCATCAATGATGTACTCAGGGTTGCACTTCCTGAAACTTCAAGTGCAAAGATACCATTTATCAAGGGTGTTGTAAAGTGCTTATATTACTTTTCAATTGGTCAAGCATTTTTTTTCCCTTATCAAATTATTAGCACTTAATAGCTGTTGCTATGAGAGCTGGAGAACCAAAGAGTGGTTAAGGCTCAGTGGTGATACAGCTATTTAACGGTAACATCTGGTCTTTGCTCCCTTGAAGGTAAGAGATGTGGTGACTGGAATTTTAACTACTCATTCACACACTAACTTATCCCTTAACATGCAATAAGCTTAACTGGTAGGGAAGAAGTAGTGTTCCCAAACTTCTGTGATCTCCTTTAAAGTTTTAGTGAGTAAGGAGTAGTCTTGAGTTTCTATCATGGTTCCATATCTAAAGTAAACTGGTTAAAAGTGTGCATGGTGCCTTCCTGGGTATCTGAACTATTTATCAATGTTACCACTCTTTGACTCATCCCTACCTTCTTCAAAAACACATTCTCTTATTAAAAACAAAAATAACTCCCCCAAAAAACAGCCTAAATAGAAAATCCTTGTCCAAATCATTTCTGTCAAGTTTCTGCTTATTTTCTTGCTGCATTTCTCAGAGTCATTCTTTGTATATTACTTATACATAACACACTGGCATACACCGTATCAGAACTCCTATGGGATAAAACCTTAGCTTTCTTTTAATATTCTTTGTTAAGAAAAATAATATAATCTTTGTTAAGAAAGATAATATAATAATATTATTTCAATAATCATCTTTAATAATCATCTGTAATTCTGATGATAGTTAATCTTTCTGAATGCAGTTCCTTAAAACTTACATTTCATAGTTTTGAAAGTCTACTGAAGAATTCCAAATTTAACTATTATATTTTCTATCAAAATCTTTAGCAGTGATGCTGTGTGTATATTTTTAACTCTCATGCAGTATAAATTTCACCAAGGTGTATGTGTTTCTTTGTCCCTTGCACTTCGTTTTTTCTTTTTGTGATAGTAACACTGTGAAACATGTATAAACCTGAGGGACGCTAGCCAAAATAATTCTTTGTTTTCATGCTTCAGGCTTTTTGAACCACAATTTCTGCAGTACATGGTGTTAGTTCACACTCTCGTCGTTATAAGCAGTCTTTTATGTCAAACTTAGAAGTTTTCAATCTTTTTGTCATATCAATTATTTTCACTTAGAGAAAAGGGTCCAATTTCATAAGAAAATAACTGACAGTGTAATAACGTTTTGCATTTCTACAGCACCGTTCTAAGAATTACTCAGTACTTTGCACACATTAATGAATTAAACTTTTCAGTAACCTTGTGAGGAAGTGTTATTATCCTTGTTATACAGGCATGAAAACATGGGCACAGAAGACAGAAGATTTGACAAGGACAGACAGCTTATCTGTAGAAAGAAATGACAAAGAACCCATATACTTAGTCTCTTGTTTTGACCACTGTGTTAAGACTTTTCAGTCATTAGGTTCCAATATAAAGGTAGGGCATTAGAACATTTACTGATTCATTTACAGGGAAGAGAAGTGAGAAATAAAGTATTACTGTCTTTGCTCCAAGACAAGAAGCTTAACCCTCCTCTACTGCTCTACTAAAGCATGTTTACTTATTAACAAGTGAGGATTTATCACTTGCTAGCAATCTGTGTCCATATCTCCCCATGCAGTTGATTAAGGAAGATGTCAATGAAGAAGGAGGGAGAGGGGAAGTCCAAAAAATATTTCATACTTTAAGAGCCAAGGCAAAATAAATACATGTATTCTTTCTTCTTTCTTGAAAAATTTATTTATTCTGAAAAGTAATCAAAAGAATAAGTTGAATAGGCAGCACTTCAGAAGAGCTCGATGCTTAAGATATCCATAGTCTGCTTTGAATTTTTCAAATTTATTGGACAGTCTGTCTGAAGTTTCATGAGATGGTTGTCCATACCATGGCTCCATGTCACCTGTTCAGAGAATCAACTATGCTTAGGGCAATGTTCATGCAACCTAACATTGGAAGAATTAATGAATTGCGTTAGTCTCTTAAAGCACACCCTGTCATCAGTGGAGAGAACTAAGAGCTTCCAAAATGAAGTTCTCAATTTTGTTGAGTGGAGGAACCAGATTCTCTCTGGACAAGAAAGAAACCTAGGCTGACCAAGCTTCTTGCTTACGTGAACCAGTGAACTACATAAAATCAGGTAGTCTGGAGCAAAGATCTAGCACAGGGAATTGAATTAATGTGCAAGTTAAACTTCCCCCTAAGCACAATTTAGACTAAGCTTGAGGTGACTTTTCCAGATTGCAAACAAAGACTGCCAGGTCAGTCCAGATGTGTCACCACACTTGCTGTAGAAGCTGGCATTTCAGGAATGTGCCTTTGCACATGTTCACTTAACATCTGCAAAAAAAAATGAGGTCCATATCCTTCAATTCCAACCTCTGTTTTGATCTGATTGTGTAAGGTCGTGGACCTTATTGTCCAGCAGATGCAGGTTAACATTATTTGAGTAGATGACTAGTTGAGTTACATTAGGCACTTAAATTTAGCTTTTCACCCTGGTTCAATGGATAAAGCCAAAAAAGAACTGCAGAAAAGCAGGATACAATCCAATAAAATAATAAATGACCAAGTGAGAAAACATTGTGTAGCATTGCTTTTGTAAAGGTGCTAAGACATTAGTGAATTAGACTTCTAGGTCATATTAGTACCTTGAAGAAAATGAAAAATACTAGTGCTTTCTCTCACTGAGTGGTAATTCTGTAGCCTTATATTAGTATTTTTTACATTTGCTTTGTGAAATTGAAAGAGTACTCTCTGATGTGTAACTAAAAGTGATCCGTTCACTCTTAAAAAGACTCTTCCCTTACCTGTCATCTCTTGGAATAGTCTGAACTCGGAATCCAATTCTGTATTTTGCATCTCATTTAAAAAAAAAAAAAGAAGAAGAAGAAGAAAAAAAAAAACAAAAAAAAAACAGAGTATGCTTTTAATAATTTACCAAAGACTTTCATTTATATTGGTTTCTCTTATGTGGTTCTTACTTTAGTAGGTTTATTTGTGTGTCATTGATGGTACCATCACAAATATTTCCATTCTGAACACAATGCAATGGGATCTAGTCCACTTAGTGAAAACAGTTTTCTTCACTTTGCTAGAGCAGCTAAGGACAAATGAAATTCAGTTATTCATTTTGCTCAAAAGAAGAAATATGAGCCTGAAGAGATTAATGAGACTGATACAGGGCAGGCGAGGTCTGCTAGCTTTATGACTAAAATAAATATAACAGAATCCATTTCCTAGGGGCCCTAGTTAGAGGCATTTAATACTATGAAATTTTTACTTTTTGAATACTATCACTTTGCAATATAAGAATTTTTTTTTCATTTGCATTGCTTCAAAGTTCCTATATACATATCATAATTCATTTTTTTCAACTTTTTTTTTATTATAACAGCAGTATTTCTGTTTGGGTTGCTTTTAATTATATGATTTATGATTTTGAGAAGCATGTTGAATTAGAAGAATTTTTAAAACTGTCTACTCTTTAATGAAAATACCTTTGTAGGTCTGAAAATTATCATTGATGTAAATTATAAGGTGAACAGCCATCACAGTTGGAAAAGTTGTTGAAAATTATCCATCTTAGAAAGCAAAACAAGATCAAAATTTGATACTAGGAAGAATCATCAGTGAATCAAACAAACTAATAAATCTTGATAATCATCTAGTACTTTTATATAGATGTTCACATCAAAAGTGGGACATGATATTGGCTTATTTGATAGCTCTAGTGGGGCTATCAAAAAATTGGCTTTAAAAAAAAAAAAAATTAGAAATTAAATTCGAGACAGAAACAACATAACAATATTGTCTTTTACTTCTAGAACCTGGAATAGATTCTGGACTATGGAATTTTGTATGGTGCTGAGACGTACTTTTATATCTTTATATAACAATTGTTTTGACATTTTCACTTTTGTTAAGCTCTCTTAAAAAGCTGTTAAGCATTCATTTTTACACTTTTATTAAACAATAATTTGTTACTACTCTAAGCCTTGCTGAAATGTAAGACATATTAGGAACTGTGAGTTATGTATAAGTTTTTATGTGGTTCTCTTTCATACAAATACCTTATCATACAATCCGGAACTGTAGAGGCAAATCACACGGTTGTGCAAGGCAGGAGTAATTAAATATGTGTTGGAGTGAAACTGAAAGCTAGAAAAGTGTTTTATGAGAAATGTTTTTTCTTTCATGGGAAATAAAAATTTCATGTAAGATTCACTGAAAAGAATTCAGATTCAGATGTCTAATACTCTCATAGGCTTCCTAGTATAAGATGCACTTCCAGGAGAGGAACTGCAGCTTCTGTGAAGGACTGTGCACAGATATCTATGGAATTTTCTGCTCTGCTGTTCAACCCATTCCTGTATATACATATACTTTGCTTTTCCCTTATTTTAAGTCTCCGATTCAGTTGATTTTTTTTCTCCTCCAAGGAAGTTACCTTGCAGCAGGCAATGTGCTGCCTTTGATATCAATCATGTGTTTGCTGATGTTTAATATAAAGGAGAAATAATCGGACTTATGGTCATATAGTTAGCTCACTCTCACAACTAGTTTATATTTAATAGGGAAAAAGTCAGAGCAGAGTTTTCAGAAACTTTCTTCATTGTCACAGCACTTTCTGGCAAATAATTTAATGTGATTATAAAAGCAAATAACACCTTTTTGCAGCTCTTTCATAATCTCTCTTGGGGTCGTGGCCCTAGCTTGGGAATGTTTGAGTTTGAGGAAATTTAACATCAAGACACCAAGCCTGAATGGAAAGAAAAAAAAAAAGAAATAAGATGTTTGAGGACCAGGTAGGAAGGAGATGAGAAGGAAATAGCTATGTGTGATAGATAGGTACTGAGTAGAAGAGGCTGGAAGAGATTGTATATAGATTAACAGCTGTCAGAAGATGAAGTCCAAGGAACACTGTGAGGTATTGAAAGTAATGGGAAAGAGATCTTCAATAGAGATTTTGAGGTTCATGAGGAAAGGAAAGGGGTTGAGGACCAAGAAGAAAAAATGATAAATGGCCTCAATTATCTCCTTTAAAAATTCACAGAGTTTTTTGACAGAGATGGAAAGAAAAGCTAAAGGAACAGAGCAGCTTTTATAGGTCTCTGTCTCCAAAAAAAAAAGCTTTAATAGCTGTAAGTAACATTTATTATCTCAAATTTTAGTGGTGTGCTTGTCACACAATCAGTGATACCACTATTATGTCAGGTTGACCTAACAGTCAATGATATACATGAAAGGTGAATGCTCATTACTTCACTTCTTAAAATACTTTTCCAAGTGAGCTGCTTGTGATCAAAGACACATAATTAAAGAATTAGGCAAGTTTACATCTAATAGACTGCCTGCAGTTTTCCACTACACTTTTGGTGAGCAATAGTCTACTTTACATGATTGTCTATTATACTCATTAGGAAACTAAGCAAGCTGATTGTATTTCTCCAGGAAGAAAGGAAATGAAAGCTGGAAAAGGTGTGTAATGTTTTAATGAAATGAATGTGGTACATGTTCACAGCCTGCTTGTTTTCATTTAGCACATGAATCAACTTGTAAATTATTTTCAGCTTTCATGTGGTGTAAGGATATCTTGCCATGTTGGTTGTGCTTTGCTCAGTGATTGGCGAGTCATGGAGGTGGTGGTGTTCTGGAAGAGGCTTCATTCTACCCTGACAACAAAAGTAACAGTGATTAGTTCAGCTTCTTAGTTGGGGCTCTGTGCTACAAACCAGTTTGACATCATAAAGGCAGAAGTGCGGGTTTTTTTTTCTTCTTCTTCCTCTCTTGCCTCTGTCTCTTCTGGAATGCTTTCTGAGCAAATTCTTTACTTGCAGAGGAATTTCACGTTCTCTTGAACTAGTTGATAAATATTTATGCCTGAGAACAGCATAAAGCTTTCTTTTTGGATGCATTCCCATTTTACAGTGTGTTGGCTTTTGGCCTGTTCTCTGTATTTAGAAAACACTGTGTATACCTGCATGCTTTCTTGACTCAGTTTCCTATTCCTAATGGGTCTACAGCCAGTACTGCAAGAGAACCGTAGTACATACTGCAGTATTTTCAATGAATTGTCAAGATAGTTAAATAAAGCAAACTGAAAAATTGGTTGCTTCTTTTCTGGGTGTGTAATCACATTTTATAGCTGTGAACTATATAGCTGTACCCAGAAAGGGATGTAGTACACAAAACATAAAAACAATTTTTGGAGCACTTCATTAGTACCCTCATAAAGCTAAACAACTTTGAACAAAACCAAAAGAACAAAACTTTGAATTCCTATGGCAGTATTCATTCAGCCTCATTTCACAATTACTTTATTTTTCTATCCCTTTTCTGAAATGCAATGCAGAGTGTGACTTTTCTGCTTATCTTAGATTTTCATGTTAAATCTTGTGTACATTCATTCAGTGAGAAATATTTTCATTATTAAAGAAATTCTTCTACCATTAATAAAATGCTGATGCTGTCTAAAATGCACTGCTTATGCAAGCTAGCTTCCTTTTTCCATTTTAAATGGGGTAACAGTAGATATACATGAATCTATCCAATCTACTATACAAACTTTACAAGTCAGAATGCTTTGTAGCATGGTGCTGTTCCTTTTCCTCAGGAAGTAACGTGTAACAAGTAGTTTTATGAACAAAATACATGGCCTTATTGTGCATACGTGTCACTGTATTTGGGTGAATTAAAGCTTTTAAGGAAGAAGACTCATTCCCATATTGCATCTGTCTCAAGGCTGAGTTTGATTCTCCTTCAAATATGTATGAGACCAATAGGCTGCTCCTGGTGTCTCCACTTTAATGCGTTCTGAGGTGTTGGTATGTGATCCATATAGATACATAGCTTGCCTAAGATTTTTGCTAAGAGGATACTGTTGTCTTTTGCTGCAAGGGCAATCAGCATTTGTAGGTTGTCTAAACTCAGGCAGTCTGAACGAGCCAACACGGGTAGCCAGAGCTGACTGAAGGGCAGGGAGCTGCCCAAACTTCAGTCCTCCATGTGATGTCAACCAGCTTAACTGCAGGTTGGATTCGTTGCCCAGCCCTCTTGACCTCATGAGCCACATTTCAACATCTTCATATGGATGAAAGCCAGAACGAAGTGCTGCATGCTCAGCAGGACTGGCTGAAGAGATTGTCCTGGAAACAATTCATATGTGGGCTGTTACAATGCTTCAAATCTTTGTTCTGCTGTGGGATAGGGATGGGCTAAGTGCACAAGCCAGTGCTATTGCTCAGTTGCCTTCAGCAACCCAACTAATTCAGCTTCTCTAGTGGAGAACTCACATTGCTCCCAAATCATTACAGACTCCCAGCATGTAACAGGATTCAAGGTGCTCCTGAGCGTTATGTGGCTACATGTGGGTCATCTTGAGATAAGGCTGATCGCTTTCAAGGTGGTGAAACTGAGATTAGTAGCTAATGGGCAGCATGAATACAAACACATAGGCATCTACAAATAGGATACAGGATTGGCACTTTAGGTAAGAAACAGCAGTTTCCACTGTTAGGCAGAGCACTTCCACTGTTACATAGTGTGGCCGTGTAAAGACTTTGGTAGGCACATTACTATGATCGTGTAGTTTTAAATAAAATGTTAGCTGAGCATTTTCTTTCATATAATTGTTTTATAGATTGTTATTTTTCTTGTTATTTTCAAGAAAGAGAGAAGTGGAAATTATTTTGCATAATAATTTTAACATTTAACTATCCTTAATTAGGGATGAAATTGTCATTTTCCTGAAACAAATGGTTTGAGTTGGAATGAACTTCCAGCTTTGTTATTGATGCTGTTGTTTTGCAGGGTAACTTGATTGCTAAGATTTATTCACTTTTGGAAGGTCAGGTCAATAGGGCAAGAAGCATATCCGTGTATGCCGTAATGAAAATATTTTTGCAGTTGAAAAGAGGATTAATTCAGAAGAGGAAGGAGGAAAAGATTACAGCTTGAAGTATGTAAAGCACAGCAGAAATTGCAAGTAGTTGACTGTTACTGTGCCAATTATTATTTTCTCACTGTTGTTATTTTCCCTGTGCCTGATGCAAAAGCAGAGTTGGTTTGTTTGGTTTCTGCAGACTACGGCTGTGTATTTCAGTGACTTAATTAAAATTTGCCTCATGAAAATTACTCCAGGAGCAGATGTGCCTGCCAAGCTGGGCAGAGAAAATGTGCAGTGAGGTCATAAAGAGGGTGGTCCTTGATTATGCTCTGCCAAAATCTTAGCAGATCCTCACTGAGCGTGTCCAGATGTAAAATTTCAGTCACTGACTATTTTATTTTTATATTATATTTTTCATTTCCTGCATTCCTATCTCTACTGAGGGGTGAAATCTCTTCTTCACCTGTCAGCCAAGCAAAATATCAAGTGGGAGACTTTTACTGATTTTAGTAATACTGTTCTGAAAAAAAAATAGGGTAGGTCATTGTGTATGTATTTTTAAATCATTATAGTCGCTTTTATCTGATAGGGGTAAAGGGGGTATATCTATGCTGCAGAGCAATCCATGCATAACATAACATATATGCTTCACTGTAAAGCTCCAGTAATATTATATTTCTACCCCTCCAAATCACTGTATATAGTCATATCAATTATGTCAAATTAGTGAGTGTCAGGAAGGTATCTCTGATTTTTATTAAAGATGCATTTTAGCTGCAGATGAAACTGATTTTTCATCAAGCCGTTACATTCTTAAAAAGAAACCTTTTAATAATTTTAAGGGGCTGGTGAACGCCTGAAAAAGCACTTCTAGTTGAAAAAGTAAATATCTGGGGGCTACCTAAGATTATGGTAAATGGAAAATATCGGAGGAAAAAGAAAGATCTTTTTCTTTTCTTTTCTTTTCTTTTCTTTTCTTTTCTTTTCTTTTCTTTTCTTTTCTTTTCTTTTCTTTTCTTTTCTTTTCAGAGTGTAAATAAATAAATAAATTAACAAAACCAAGATATAAGGTTATGTGCTTGCTGAGTTTGTAGAAGGAATAAAAACATGCACAGTATTTTTAAAACAATTTTTACATTTCTTTTTTTTTCAATTTCTATTAATTTTAAACTTCAATTGCCCATGGATCCAATATGGGCACCCCATCCCCCAAATATTTGATCTGCTATACATCTCTGAAAGAAAAGTATATGTGATCTGAGACACTGAAAACCCTGGCTGCTTGTATTAAGAAAAAATATTTTCAAATTTTATGTGCATATGAGACAATTAAGACTGCAGTATGAAATAAATTCATGGCAGTGCAAATGTTTTAGTTGCAAGAGCAATAGCTTGAGTGATTTCCTGCATGTTTTTAGAACAAAAAATGTGAATCTCAAACACTGGTCATGCACTCATTTATTCTGGCACAATGTATTACTAGAGGGAAAAATGGAAATAGTTGTATAAACAGACCTATATACTTCCTGATTTTTGTTCCATTGTTTATTTTCCTCAGATCACTTAATATTGGTAAATTTTAACTCCTTTCTTGGCTGAGATGTGTTTCATCTTGTTTGAATTAGTATCCATTGAATAAAAAAGTATTGTTGGCAGAATTTCTAGTGAAATAACTTGCTGTTGATTAGGAAACAGGCTGCTTGTATCTGTCAGATGAAGAAGCAAGCTATGTATTTCCAACATAGCTTCATTCTGGACTATTATTTCTTCATTAACTTCTTAAAAGAGAAAAAATAAAGACCTATGAATCTTTTTTTTTTTTTTTTCTGCTCCTCGGGCATCCATGCACAAAATGAGCATGAACCGAAAGAGAAGCGAGGAGTGAGGGGAAGAAAAGGAATAAGTGAACAGGGAAATGAGTAAATCACAAAAACCAGACAAAGAATATCAGAATTTTCGTAAATCAGTCTTGCTTTCAGAATCCGGAGTGACCTTTCGGAAAGCTGAGATGAGTAGGCATCTTCAGCAAGGTTCAGTTAAGGAAAAAATGGCCAGTTAACAAAACATAGTAGCAATGACTATGCAATAGCTCCTCAGGGACTTCTGGTGAAGTCAAGCAAGATAATTTTATATTATATAAAGAATATTAGATCACATCTTTTGGGTCAAATATCTTAAGACACTTATTAATTTCTCCCTTTCTTTGTTCCCGAAATGATTGTGGGATGCGTGACTGATCACCTTTCTTAACTTACAGTAGGCATAGAAACTCAGATGTTTTTAAAAAATGCCCTGAGGGCTATGGAGCTGTTTCTGTTTGACAGTCACGGCTAGATTCCCTCATTTATATTTAACTGTAATCATCAGCTTTGGAAAGAGTTTCTAATTTTAAATATGTGATGTGCTTTTATCCTTGCTTTTGTCCTCAGAAATGGTATAATTTGCTTGGGTACACCTACATTTTATCTGCCAAAATGCTTGAGCCCCAGTGTGGGCTTCACACATGAAAACTGTGCTGCCTGCTTATGTTTACTTATTTGTTTGCTTTTTTGTTAAATATGGCCCTTAACCAGATTTTGAGTATCATGCAAGCCAGAATGGACTATTTGTAAGGCTTTGATTATATATCATCATTTTTTGATGGGGATTATGTGCCTATTAACAAATTTACCTTAAAGTTGAAAACATCTCAATGTTCATTGTAATGTCTAAACAAAAAAAAATCGGAGGTATAATGAAGCATTACATCTTGGACTGATAAAGACTTAGCTAGATATCTCTTTTGGAATTATATTTGAAATAGTGTTTTTATTTGTTTATTTCTTATTGTTTTTTTTAACTCAAGGTCAATTTTTGTTCCAGCAATATTCCAGCAAAACTGAAGTCAGGTACCCACTTTTCAATTAATTAGCTGCATGTCAGAGAAAAAATGATTGAGTATAATAATACTTTACTGCACAATTTTGACATTTGCTTAGATGCATGTGCATTTAGTAATCAAAAGGCTTTGTAAGATGTCTGCCTTTACTGATAGTACAATGCTAACCCCAGAGGGAGGGAAGAGCGAAGGGCAGCAGGGTTTGTTCGTGTTTGTACAGATTGTTATCCTTTTAACAAAGACCAACATAAAACATACAAATCCATATGTTTGAGTTTGTTGCTGCCACATTAATTATACATATGCTTACAGTGTAACACAGTGAGAAATAATTTAAGATGATATGGAAAGAAAGGACTTTCAGAACTGCAGTCTTTTGTCTTCAGTTAGAAATCCCCAGTCTTTCTATAGAGTGTCCCTTGTTTAACAGTTTGTGAGAGAGACCATTAAGAAAACATATCCTTAGCAGCAGATTAACTACTCTCTGTATGAATATATATTAAACACAGAATTGCAAAACAAAAGTTAGATTTTCCAGCCTTGCAAAACACGTTCATTTGTGTGATTTACCATTTTGTAGTTAGGCAGGGAGATCATTTAATGGATAAATTTAACATGGAACTTCAATCTTGCAATGTTCAATATTGTAATAAACCTCCCTAAACCTAATGCATAAGTCAGTAGAGTCAACAAACTCTAGAGAGTCATTCAACTAAAATAAACATTTACCAGTGGTCAGGTGAATTGCTCTCTAGACTCTTGAATATATGGACGAAGAACTCACTTCAGTTACCTAGCTATAAACATCTAATGAACTTGATCTACTGTAACAGAAACATCAACCAGAGGCTGACATTTATGGCAGAAAATTTAAGAGAGATTTCTGCATCTGAAGGCCCATCTGGAGGACAGACAACCTAAGGTTGTTTCGGAAAGCTCTAGATACCTCTGTGTTTCTGGACAGAAGTCTAGACCTCCACCATTTACAACTGAAGTTCAGACAGCTACATTTGTTCATCCTAATTTAGCATTTAATCCAACTCTAAATCTGGTTAAATATGTATGGGATTTAGGTGTCTAATTCTGCCCATGCTTACTGTTGGAAACTCTGATGTTAGGCTTTTGATAGAGCCCAGCTGTTACTCCTGAAAGTCTGAAAATAAACACCCTTACCTGCATGATACCTATATCCCTGGGGATTATTTTAATCTCCCATTGATGGTCAAATTTATGTTTCATTATGTTTCATAATCTTTTCTATATGATTGAATGCAGTATTTTGAATCCAACATCTCTTAGATGTGGGGAAATTCAGGAAGCCACGTGAGTGTCTAACAGCTTGATGGCCAAGGTATTTGCAGCTCAGATTTAAGTTCTACTTCATTTTAATGGGGAAACCTGAAAAGAGGAATCCTACTTTTTTGTGACTCCCTCCCACTGAGCTGTTGGCTACTGCATATGTGTGAGAGAAAAAAGCCCACAGGTAGTTTGTTCTTGCTGCAAACCTGCTCATTACATACGCTTGTGATGTGTGACAAAATGTGCAGTGCAGTGGAAGCGAATTGTCTAATCTGCTAGGCTTTGGTCACCAGACATCAAGACTTAGTTGTATGCATGTCAGCTGGCAAAAATGCTGCCTGCACTAGGGGTTAAGATGATTAAGGGATTAGAGAACATTTTAACAGGATCTTTGAGAATCTCACTGGTATCTGAGCAGATCTTGCTGTGGATTTATACCTTACTCTGCAAAGGTGCATACATGCCCACATTCTACTGAAGTTTCTATGTCTGCTTTGGCTTCTGAGTCCTGCTATAATTATGCAAATAGATAGGAGTTATGTGTCTGACTGTTTTTGAAGACCTAGTGCGCAGACCCTGATAAATTGCACACAGATATAAGACTTCTGAAAAATAATGAACTTGGAAGGTATAGGTACTTAACAAAATTGGGCCACCCAAATTAAATATAGTGCCTAATTATGTAACTAGAATATTAAGTATAGATTGCCCCACTTCTAAAACATTACCCTAAAAATATCTTTTTCTTGGTTTCCCTTTTAATAAAAATAACATGCTATTTTGCTGTTGTTCAGAAAAGTTTAACTTAATTAATCCTTTATAAAGATCTATAATTCTATATCTGAAATATAATAACAAAATATCTGTCTACAAAAATGTAGAAGAAACTTTAAATGGCAGTAGCAAATGTCCTTGATGCCTTTCCACTGATCAGAGTGTTACTTTTATTTGTTAGTGGAGAGATTTCACAACATACATCATTAAACTTCATCATTTGTCTAACCAAAGAAATCATTTAAGCAGACAAAAAGTGTTGAGCTTCCTCTTTGTTACTAGGGGCATTTTTTATTGGAACCATCATAGGGTATCCACATGCCTGAGAAATTCATTTTGCTTTCAAATGGCATGTGTAAGTGAAGTAGCATTTTCTTGTAAAGATTACAGCAAATTGATATAAATTAAGGTCTGCTTTCTGAGAAGGGGGAAGTTAATCGAAGTGGGATTAACGCTATAGGTTGCTTTCATTCAGTAGAGGTGCTTCACTGATTTGTTAAATAATGGATTATTTGATGTAGTGTATGAGGAGTGATGTAGGTCACTTTCAGCTTGCAGTGTTGCAGATTTAAAGAAAAAGGAGGAAATATCAGTACATTCCAGTCTTCCAAATACAATGTAAGAAGAAATTCAGTTTACTTATGTATGACTTATGTACTTACTTATGTATATCTAATTTAAGGTGAGCCAGATTGACTGTATTGACTAGATATTTGCTTATATATAGTAAATATGTGACTATCCATTCAACACCATTCACTTTGCACTTCGACACTATTTCATATGTAAAAAATACAAGGTCACTGAATCCCACCCTTCATGACATTGGAAGACACCATTTCGTTAATAAAAATTTTTGCTGATGTGGCTGTTTTAGCAGAGATCAAAGGATGAACAGAGTATTTTAACACAGAGACAAAAGGTGATTCTGAGGAGAAAACTTCCTTCTAAGAAACATTTGCATCCATGTGTACAGATACATTTTGTTCAGATATATTAGTAAGAGTTATGAAAATCTTCGTCAGTAGTCCCCAGCCTTTTCTTGGGTAAAGAATCTAAATCAGACAGGGATAGATATGCCTTCCATAATATTTCACCTGATTTTATTCAGGAACCCACTTTTATTTGGCTCAGTTTTGAAATATGTAATGTGAAAACTTTGTGTGTTTACTGACTGATTTCATGGTCTGAAATAGTATGTTTACAATAGGAAGTTGCAAAAGTAGGAAGTTGCTTGTTGTTGCTTGTAAATTGCTTGTAAGGAAGTTGCTTGTATAATTGTCCAATTCATGTTCAAAATTGACCAGTTTCATATCTAATTCCAGTTATAAATATTACCAATGGAAACATTCTCAAAGTAGTTTTTGTCCAATGTTGTAAAGTATGAAAAGTAGCAATATTTCTCTTCCAGAATATATTGTTATAAAAATAAGAAAGAAACAGAAAAACTAGTGTCTATTCGGACTACTTCTTTCAATTACTTAAAAATTGATTTATTGTAAATTATTTCTAATCTGTACAGTTATTCACTGTTACATCTTCTAACATATCTGAAGAAATTAAAAGTTGATGAAGACTGTCTTGAAATTGTCATTTAGTTTTATAATACCAAACATAAAAGATTTCTGGTATACATAAAACTTTGTGTAAAACAATTGCTGAAAAGCTGCTCTAGCAGCTCTAGAATAAGTATGTATTTATGCGTATTCATATCCTGTGGCAAAAGGATACAGAGCGTTCTTATCTCTTACAAGGAGATTGTAGTGGTTAATTTTTTATAGTAATAATTTATTTCCGGAATGTGAAAATAATGCAATTTTCACTAAAGTTAGAAATGGATATCTATCTCAAGCTGTGCACAGTGCATTTCCTTTTCCTTAGTGTTTAAGAATGTTCTTTTTGAAAATTACAGGTATGCATTTCAATTTTAATATGACTCTAGCATGTAGTGTTTTATGGCAAAATATTCAATGTTAGACCTGTATAAATGAGTCTACTTGTTTCATCATTTTTTTTCTTGAAAGTATAACCAATTTAGTAGATGGACCTTCTAGTTTGAAGTTTTGCCTGGTTGCAGACATTGTGTTATTCATTGGAAATGATCATTTTAGTCTTGGAGTCAGAAAAGTTGACATGATATGAAAACTGAGTGTGTTTCATCAGTTCACTGAATTTATGTTGAGAAATTAGCTGTGAGAAAGAAACTACTTGGTGTCACTCGTTTTGTGGGACCCAAAACATTGTTCTGAGTCTTGTGGCAGAATCTGCTTTTCTTATTTCCTATAGGCTAAAGACTGAATTTTATCTGCCTAACTGATGAGCATTCAACACCTGAAAGGATTTCCATTACTAATATCAGATTTCTGTTGGACTTTGGTCAAGGGCTTGAATGATAACAAGATATAATGAGAACTGAGTGTTTTGCTCATTATAAAAAAAATGCTTTGTGGAAAAGGACTCCATGTTCACCTCGCTGTGAGCTCAGCCTTGCCTCTTTTGTTCACAGCTGCAGGGTCTTAATGTGATGTTTCATTACCACATTGTGACACAGTGTTAGGATTCACAGCACGTGCCCTAGTTTTGTCTTCCTCTGAAACTGTATAGCAAAAGTCATGGTTCTCAATCACCACATCATCTCATTTCATCCATTCAAAATTCTCTGTCCTTCCATAAAATCACAAACAAAAACATGCAATTCAGATAAACAAGAGAAAGAACTAATGTCCTGATTTAGAGTCCACTCAGAGTCATGCATATTTTTCCATTAACTCTAATGAAAGGACTCTGGATCAAATTCCACATACATTAAGATTCAGAAACTAGGGCAGAAGCTAGAACCCCTCCATACTTAAAAGTAAGAATTAAGTGTAAGTGAATGTTCCTTGCTATGTGTGAGTTCAACCACAGCTAATAGGTGCATTTGTGTATTCATAATATTTTGACAAATTTGTCGGTCAGTTTTCCTAATAGTCATTTTAATCACACTTTTTTACAGTGTATAAGAGCAAATCAGTTTCTGCAGAATGTTTGGTATGGTTTAAAAATATAGCCTTTATTACTACTAAAATTATTTACTGAAGGCAAATCTTTGAAGTGCTCTTTTTTAAGCAAAGGAAGAAAAACACATACTATGAGGATGGAATTTACTTTGACTGCTGCTCATGTAGGACAAATTTGGAGTGCTTATAAAGGTCGTAACGTTATTCCCTGTCTGACTGTTCCCTGCTGGTGCTGGCTTCTCCCAGGAGAAGGCTTCTCCTCATATAGTACAAGAAGGAATTGGATATTTTTTGGCTTTGTGATACAAAAGAGATGCAAGGAAGCCTTCTGTTCTCTTCCCTGTCTTTCCTCATCTTGAAGCACTGAAGCCTTTGGAAGCGCCTCTTTCTCTCTCACTTGAATCACTCATACATGAACTGGAGGGTAAGGATGTCCCTTGAATCACTCATACATGAACTGGAAGGTAAGGATGTTCAGCCTGTCAGTCCTCAGCAGCTAGAACTCTTCATTCTCCCTTGCTTTTCTTTGGAATTTCTCAATACTTTTTTCTTACAGTTACTTCAGTAGCTCTCTCGGAGTTCTTTACGTGTGCTCCCTACACTTGCCTGTATTTTAGATTCATACTCCTTTTATGCAGAGCATGAGAAAAGAAAGAGCCTGCCTCTGCAAAGGTCCACTTATCCAGTATTGGTTTAAGAGAAGACTCTTTTGGGGAAGTAGCTCAATATTTACTTGAGAATTTGCTCATGTTGATATATAATAATCACTGATGGAACGGCTTCCTTTTCCAAGACGATGTTGATCATCATTCTTGGAGGAAGCTGTGCAATTGTATATAACTGCAGGTAAGCAGTTGTCTTGTAGTTGTTAATTCAGTGTGATGGGATGTTCAGATTAGAGGTGTGAATTTGTAATGTCTTCTCCAGGTTTTGGAAATGGCCTACCTGAATCCACTGGCCTGCACACTCACTTGGGTAGTTCTTCCCATCATTTCTTAGTGCCATTGTCCACAAGATGTTTTGCTATTAAGCAAAATTAATAAGATAAAAAATGTGTTTTATTTGCACATTGAGAACAAATGTAGGCTATTGCTCATACTTTGTAAAGCCACACAAAAAATTAGTTAAGATGAGAGTAACATTTGAGATACATATGAAAACCAGAGAATAACAAGAGATGATTTAACATTTATAATTATTTGAAGAAAATATCAAAGTATTTTTAAGTTGCTATCAATGCTGTTTACTTTGTTAAGATTCCTTCACAAGATCAAAAGCAAACATGTAACATAAATGACATACCACTATGATATGACACTGATGATATGGAGGCTTGTAAAAACATTTTCTGTTTTATGTCATTTCAAAATACTTGAATCGAAATCCACACAAATCAACTGAATTCCTCCCAGTTTTGATCAACCACCACTGTGGTTATTGATTTGCCTATTCCTATTACCCACCTGAGACTTTCCTACCCAGTTTTCTATAGCTTCCGTGTCCCTCTTATCTCCTTGATTTTTCATTGCAAGTTCAGAGCATAAAATTGCAAGGATAGGCCTATTCCCAGGAATAATCCTTCTTCGGTCCATGAAAATGTCACACTTAGAATTTATTAATATATAGGCAAATAATGAAGAACTATTAGAATTCCCAATGAAACAAATGGAGGACATATTTCTTTCTTAATACAAACATCTCAAACAGCTTTGTTTATCATTTTGGGGGGTTCTTTTTTCTTAGTGTCAGCCTAGCCTACACTTTTATTTTTTAATAAAAAACATATATATTTTTTTTAATTTTCCTGAGCCCATCAACCTTGGGTACGTAGATGTCATGGAAATATTTACGTTGAATATTTTTTATTTAGATATTATTATATTTTAACAAATGGTATACTAGGAAATACTTTATAAAGATTCAGACCTATTACTTTGAGATATTTATATTTTCTTTGAAATGTGACAGAATATTTTTCCAAGCCACTTTTAATACCCGCTGATTTGCTAACACCACCGCAACCAACAAAACAAGAACAGAATTGCAGACTTTCTTAGAAGATGATGAAATTAGGGATTTAGCCAGGCTGATTTCTTGTTCACCTATAGCTCAGATGTTCCTAGATATTATCTCAGACAGAACTCCTGACTGGGAGATGAAAGTCTGAAGAGTAGGCTGGCTCAGACTGATTTTAATTTACCTTTTAAAGTAAAGGTAAATTTGAAATATATCCTATGTGTATATGACAGTTCAGAACTGTGTAGCAATGCCACCTGCTTACAGGCGAATTTTACCTTGCTGTTTGAAGAACTCCTCATTTTTCTTATCTTTCTGAGTTCTATAATCAGATAAAAGGCTTAGAGTATATTGTGGGAATGCAAAGTCTAGGTTATCATTGAGACTAATGCTGCTGCTGCTGCAGACACACCTGCTGCTAGCTCTTTACTTGCTCTCTTATCTGTTCTTGAACTATATTCAGTATTACAGCTAGATACAGAGAGATGCTAGAGCTGTGCAGCTGACTTAATGGTTTTAATTTTGCATTCAGAAATAAAATGGATTTTTCCTCCTTTTTCTCTATTCTGGAACTATACTTCATATCATTTGTAAATATTTATGCAGTGCTTAACAAGCATTTTCAACACAATTGGGATAGTTTCTATTTTTGTAACTGACATATCTATACATGTAAAAACTTTTCCTGTAGACAAAATAGTACATGACTGCTTCTTACTGATACAATCAGAGGAAGCTCTAGGTGGTGCAGATGCCCAGTTTGTAAGCTAGATGGGTAAAAACAGTTTACAACTTCAGCTTTAAAGAAAGAGTTTGTTTGATTAACCTTAACAAAATTCTTATAAGCAAAAACCTTTCCAAGTAGAGACGAGGTGCTAATAATATTTATGAAGATAAGCGTTTGTATGGTGGAAGTCCCAGTGGAAATGGTCATTTTTTGTTGTATTTCAACACAGTTAAAAATCATCTTGTTATTATTCTCTGTGCGATATTAGAAATACTTATTTTCACTTCTTTGTCAATACAAAGGAACTAGTTTACTTCCCTTCGGCAAAAACTGATCAGCAGCTGTATTTCCAGGAAATTTGACCCTTTCAGGTTTTACATTAGTATGATTCCTTTTAATTTTTTTCTGTTGATGGCTGTGGTTTCGGTGACTCATTTTGGGGTGGAATTTTTCTATTTCTTTTTTTTTCCTTTATTTTTTAAGATACATTTTCCAAATGACGTAATAATGGTCAGTAGCTTTAACTTGGAGTTCATTCTACCCAGTAACAATAATGTACTTTTATATCAAATTCTGGCATCAGGAAACATTTGCTCTCACTTTAAATGTGAAATTTTAAGAGTGCGTCGTTGTTTGCTTGTTTGTTTGTTTGTTTGTTTTTACTTTCTAGGCAAAATCCACTACCCCTTTAAGTAAACAGGTGTTTTGTCATAGTCTTCAATGGGATTAGACTCATTATCAAAAATAGACAAAAAAATGAAGAGGAATTCCTTGATTTGGAAAATATTCATACATCGTAGGAAACAACGTATTTAAAATATGTTTGTGACAGTTTCTCATAGCTTTAGTAATAAAATCAGCATCCCAATTATGATCCTACTTAATTAAACATTTGGTAATTATAAATTAGAACATTTTTTGTCATAAATAACTGTCACAAAAGACTAAAGGTGATTAGTAAATGCATTTGTAGATTTGGGTATTATCCACACTAGAATAGCTTCCTTTGCAGATAAAAATGTGCCTGGTTTTCACAGGAGATCATAAATTATCCAGTGACCTTTTCTGTGTGCAGATGCATTCTTCAAACTTTCAAGTAAATTATCTTTGAAAAATAATTGAGGCTATATCATCTGTTTACCTTTGATATAATGTAATCATAGTTTCTCTTTAAGCTGCTGCAAATAGAATCAAGATGCAAATAAATACATTACAAAAAAAAAGCAATTATTGGTAAGGAAGTTTTATGAAGTGTAATCAAGTATAATCAAATCATAATCAAACATAATGTAAATCAATCCCGTATCCAGTACATACATAAAGTTGTTTCTAAAAGAAAAGCACTGTCTCCTTCACTGTGTCCTTCTTATCATTTAAGTCTGATTGTTTTGACTTACACATGATAACATAAATATTGGTACATTGTGACTTTTGTGAATGAAGATACTTCCCAGTATTTTGCTTTGCAAATAAATCTGCTTCCTGTTTCTTTCATTCAATTGCTGATAAACAAACAAATTAATCTATTCAGGAGATCTGTTTTCTTAGAACTGTGGTGGAATATCACTAGATGCTGCTTCTTTAGAATTTTCCTGTCTATTCTCTCTTTTGTTAATAAAAAAAAAATCTTCTTTTTTCTTTCTTTTTTTTTTTTACACTGTTATTCCTGAGGCTTAAAGGGCATGTGCAGTGTTTAGTTTTGTTAAATATTGTGGGGAATGAACTATTACTATTTATTCTAGCATGTCATAGGATTCTATCAAATAATGAGTGAAGATTAAAAGAACAATGTCTTTTTTAGTTAGATCAATGAAAGAAAAAAAAAATGGCTTGGAGAAAAAAATGCCTACTAAATCATCATTTTGATTAGAATCATTTATCTCTTTAGGCAACATAAACCACAATTGATTTAGTTTGGCCATTTTCTACTCAAGCTGACTTAGAACTCAATTGTAGATAGGAAGAGCTCTCACCTTTCCTTCACAGCAAGTGATGAACCTGTACCAACAGAAGAGAAACCATTTCAGGGGACTTTTAGTCTGAGAGGATTGGAAGGCAACTCAAGAGCCAATAGCAGTAAAGAAATAGTGTTTGGTGATTCAGAGCTGTAACATTCACGAGCTATATAGGACAGGTGATTCTTCTTTTCTTTTAATCAAGAAAGAGAGTGTGCATATTGAGGAGCAAGATTTCTGTATCCAATGTCTCTTACATTCACAGATGAAAAAAAATAAGGAAAATTAAGGCTTATTATACAATAAAAAAGGGGAACTATTCTATAATCAACAAGAATGAGGTGAAGTCCTTATTTATAAGCGGATACTTACTTGTCACCATCATGCCTTATTTGTCTTTTTACTAATCCTTCATCCAAGAATTTAGTTGATTTTTGACAAATAAAAGATAAAATGTTATGTCTTTAATGAAATCAATGGCACCATTTTTTTTCCTAGTATAAACCTGGGCAGGAACATTATATTTAAATTATGACATTATATTTAAACTACTAATCAGGAGAAGTGAGGCTGAGGGTACCTAGTTGGTCTGTGTGAACTCCAAGGAGAGAGATGCTATTTAAAATCTTCAGACAGTGATCCAGCCTAGCTTAGGTAGACACTGTAGTATCCAAGAATCAATATATTCTTTGGATATTTAGATCTAAGACAGGCACAGAGGAGATGCATAGTAGACTTTCAAAGCAAATCTCCCTGTCATCCCTAATTACTATGCTTTAGTTACCAATGGAGGACAAAAGCTAAGTTGAATTGGACAAACAAGAATCCTTCTGTGTGCAACCAGACTGAAGGATGTGTTCCATGATTGCACCTGGTGTGCTCCCATTGCTAATGGATGTTCAGTTCAAGGAAGTGGAATGGATCTAGTAAACCTGAAAATAACCCTCTCAAGTGAATATGGGGTTAACATTGGGTTCTCGATACCAGCTTTTTCACTCTTCAGATTTATGCTACTGAGCATTAGTAATTGTTTTTACAGCTATAATCTCCGGATGCTTCCAAGGACCCCAGCTTAGCTGATTGGAATGATCTGCAGGGACCATTTGTGGAATTAGAACTTTTAGTCTCAGCTGAATGCCTCTTGATACAAATCTTGTCATGCAACCCAAAAATAAGGAATTTTTAATGGTCTGGTTTCATTATATTCTAATAAATATATCCCGTTCATTATTTTCTAATAAATATATATTTCTTCTTCATTTCAGAATATTTTATGTCATAAATGTGAAAATGGAAATACTTCTCTTGCCTGTTTTGTGAACACTGCTTTATATGTTGAGAATGCTATTAAGAATATTCCAAATGGAATAAAAATTTAGTAAAATAGATTTGCTTGAATATTGACATTGGGACTTCACTAGTGGCAGTTTTTAATTCAGAGAAACCTTATGTAAGATTTAGTGCTAGCTGGTCAATGATAAGAGAGATAAACTCCCAACTGCAATTGTGGTATCTTGGTTTTGTTAAGTCATAAAAGCAATGTCAGCAGTAAACCAATAAAATGATAAACAGGTATCTTGAGGTCTGCCTTCCATTCGTTAAAATAAAAAGCATTTCCAAGGAACCAAACGAGAACACTGGCAACATTTTAAAATATTAATTTAAAAGATTAGAGTCTGGCTTTGATATGCCATACTATATTGATGGATTACATGACATAAGTAAGCCAGTGAAATAATGTCTAAGACGCAGTTTGGATTGCTATTTTTTAACAGATGCTTGTAAGGCAAGGGTTTTTTATTTTGTTTTGTTTTGTTTTCTGCTTTATACCTTATCTGTTAGCTTGAATTGACAACAACCAGATGGCTTGACCCATTCTATATCCAGCCCTTTTTTGGAAGAAATCTCTGTTACTGCTGGGCAATGTGTGTGCTGAATTTTCTTATGCAGCCCTTCTATATCACTGTGGAATATATTTTCTCAATAATCTTGGAAATTTATGCTGTTTTATTTTATGAAAGCTATAAAAGAAGGTAAAAGTGTCTACTTCTGTGGACCTTAGAACTCACCTTACTTTGTTTCTTTGCTTCAAAGTTCTTGATCTCCCAGGCAGCCTTCATTTGGAGATTGATCCTTGGAATAAGCAGGAGAAGTTTCTGATTTTTATTTGCACTGCAGTTTTCACAGTTGCTGCAGTATGAAACTACTGCAAGTCTGTATAAGTTGTATTCCAAGGCCACTGCTTTTAGCAGATTACCTCCGCAGTAAATGCAATTTGAATTCAATTTTTTTTGAGGTTCCAAATTGTCACAAAGAAGAGATTTTGAATCTGTCTTACCAATATAGGTAAGTTAGATTGATAGGCTTAGAACATACTACCTTTCACTACAAAGCTTGCTTTAAGAAGCTCTGTCTCATATTTCAGGCGGCCAGGTTGGTCCTTAAGCAACAATGGAGTGGTTCTTCAGCAGCAGAACAGTAAATCAGTGAAACTGAATTCTCAGCAATGTACAGAACAAAGTAGGAAAAAAATCAGAAAAGCGTATTTTGTTGGAGTGCAGTGAATAGTTAAATAGGAATGTTTCATAGAAATGATCCAATTTGGCCAAAATATCAAGAACAAATTATACTGGCAAATTGCCTACACAGCTTCTTAGCTGCAGGAAGTCTGGGCTTTCTGAATCTACAGCATTTCAGGAGATGACCTTGTAACCAGCAACTTTCATGCAAACAGCCCCAGGCATTTTGGTCTGATAAATGTGTCGCTTTTAACTGAGCATTTCAGTATTTGGTTTTGGTTGTTGTTGTCCTTAATCAGATTGAAACTATATTTTGGAAAATTAAATTCTCCCATAAAATGGAGTGACCTTCTGCATGGCTAAGGTGGGGAATAATCTTGTGATACAAGGGGAGCACTGTAATTTGCAGCAGCTGCTCAACTTTTCAAGGGTGTCCTCTTTTCATTGCTGACTTAATTATGCAGGAATTGATGAGGTCCAATCAAACGTGCGTAGTTTAAGTGCAGTGCTGGCAAGCAACTCCCTTTTTCGCAGAATACTACACCTGAGGAACATAAGCAGCCAAATTACTGCTTTCAGGTTCTTTTGCTCACTTAGGTGACTATTGTCCACAATATTCGCAGTATCTACAGGGAGGTATGCTAAAATTCAAATCAGGTTTTGTACTTCTGAAGCTTAGTGAAGATAGGAATAGTGGCAGAGGCACTAGAGCTGGCTTTTGGGATTATTACGGAGTCCCAGCTGTATACATTTACATGCAGTTTGGGTGGCTGATACTACAAAATGGCCTAGAATGCTTGGTCTTCTCAAATGAAAAGGAGATCCCACAAAATTTGTGCTTGCCTAAGACATAGGTTGAGCTAAAGGTTCTTGCAGGTGAGTGAGCGTATCATGCCAAATTCTGTTGTTATTTTGTGTCACCAGTTTGCTTACATACTCAGATGCAGGATGATAGCGCAAATAGTATGAATTATAGAGATGTAAGCATTTCCCTAATCTTACAGGCATTCTCAAAATAGCAGCATGTGTATGTAACACTGCTTTGTGCTGCTGCACAAAGAAAGGAAGAAGATACAGGACACTGGGGGACACCTATTAATCACTGATGATTATAACTGCAAATGAATTGCATAATGAAGGAAATGAGAAAGCCTGGAAAATATATTTTAGATACAAATCTAGAGACATTTGAAAGTGTTTATACTGTCTCAATTTTATCACTTCTTTCTCAGGGAGAAATTAGGGTGGTGCTGTGCTTTCATACACTACACATTTCTTGGAAAACAGAGTATGTTTGCTGTACTGACTTTATAGCCACTTCTGAGGAAAGGAAAAAAAATTCAGGATATCTTCACAGACTCTACAGTTTGTCATAAAGTATACATTAAAAAATGTATATTTTTTTATTGTTGTTTTACCAATTTGTGTGAATTTTCCATGATTTTAAGCACTAAAAATACTGACAGTTTTGCCACCTGTGGCATGAATGATTTTTAAGGTTGGGTGTGCGCTGAACTTAAATGCAGTCTCACAGGTCTTGTTCTGGATGATTCATCTTTTCCAGTTGCTGGTTAAAATAAGCAACTTCATACTTAACCAAAACCAAGAAACAATGAACTCCAAGGGGATTGGTTCAGTTTGCATAACTCGGTGAAATATGATGTTTCTGAAATTCAGGAACATTTATATTTCCAATGTGTTTATTTAACACATTTGTTTTTCCCTGTGGTAATTTTAAACAGCAGAGAAGGGTACAGCTATAAACAGAACTGTACGAGAGCATACTTGTAGTCTTGGCCTATGAGGCAGGAATGTGTATCATTCTGGGCAGTATACATAGTGGGTAGGGGAAAGACAAACCTTCTGAGAAGTCCTTCATCCCTGATATATTTGTAACCAGGGAATACATGAACATTTACTAGTTCCTTCTTTTAACACTCCCTGGATATTGCCATTAATTAAGAGACTGAGTTGCACTAGGTAGGCTGTTGTGGATTGAAAGGTGGCAATATGTCACCAAAGTGGCCTATTACATTGGCAAGACAGTGGGAAGGGTGTATCTAGGGCAGAGATGAAGCTGGGACAAGGAAAGAAAGCAGATACCAGAAAGCTGGGGATAAACTAATTATCTAAGGGAGAGCTATGGGCCAGAGGCACAGGGATTATGGAAGTACTGCATCAGCCTGAACATCTCATCCATTTTTTACCACCTGTAAGAAATGGGTTGACAGAGGCACAGATCAGAAACTATGTAGTCTTCAGTCTTAACAGCATGGTGAAATGGATTGCAAATCCATCTCTGGGCAGAAGGTATCAGGGACAATCTTGTACTTTCCCTTGTCTGTATCCAGTTAAGCATCCCGAATGATTTCTGTGTTGCATTGCAGTGAAAGAAATATATTTGTTGATACATGTTTAACATACAAAATGTATGATGTAAGGCTGCAGTCTTCTTTTACTATAGGTAAGCCATCTTCTTTTATCACGAGGATTTGCAGTGTTTCAGGTTACTCCATAAGAAAATTTCAAACTTAATGTTTTTTTTTTAAAAAAAAAGCCTATAAGTTTTATACTTGAATTACTAGCAGTTAAGGCAAAAAAAATTAATGTTAACATAACATGTAGTAGCTCCATTTATATATTTTGCGGGGTTGCCCCTTATAAGAAATGGCAAAATATATCATCTGCAAAATGTTTCATCCCTCTCAATCAGACTGTTAGCTCTGTAAATACCTGGAAGCAAGAGAGGGTTCTGGATAAAAAGGAATAATTCCCTTGAGAAGAGAAAACCTTTAAATCAAGGAAACATGCTAGTCTAGACTCTGGACTTTTCAATTTTCAATATTCTGAGCTTAATTAAAATTTCTGCCTCAATTTCCCCATTAAAAATTAGAAGCAATAAAATGCTTACCTTCATAGTCATAAGGATGCTCTATTGGTAATTAGAGGCTGTCAGACAGAACTGCTGTAAATTACAGTAATTATTGTTCATTAATTAATTCTGTCAATTTGTAATGTATTTTTATAGTGCTATAGTGTTTAAATTTGATACCTGTGAAATGAACATTCATATTAAAAAGGAATGAAAGAGAACCTTTTATTGAAATTTTTTAAAAAAAGTTCCAAAGAAATATTTTATTATGATCTAATTTTGGCTATGGGATGTTGAAGCTGAAAAGTACTGCATACTGGTAATTGGATGTATTATTATAATTAAAAATGATAGAACAAATATGCAAGAGACATTCAGTATTTAAAGTGAACTGCCTATTTTAGTGCAGAATTCAGCATTTAATTGTAGCATTCTTTGTTGAACCAGGTGTATTTCCAGCAAATGTTTTGTGGCAGAGAGAATTAAAGCAGAAAAGTAGACATTTCACTGGGGAGCAGAAGACTAAATACCAAAAATCCAGATCTGCTGCCACTGGAAATGAGTCTTTCTTTAGCCTGTACAGTACTAAAATGATGTACATCTTGAGTTTTTGTTCTTGTTGATTTTGTAGTGTTATTTATGCTATTACTATGCAGCAATGAGTCTGTATATAAAAAAGAAACCTTTTGTACTAGTTTAAGTACACCAAACTAATGTTCTTTACATAGAGAAAGTTTGTGCTAAGAGAAATGGACACCAAGTGCATTTGGGGGAACATTTCCATAAACAATCATCTTTGTAAGAGTTTTGGTGGTGGTGTGTGTTTGTCTGTGTTTTTTTTTTATTATTATTTTTTTTCCCAACTACTCTAAGATAGGAAATGATTGCTATGTTTAAAATGTGTAAAACTGAAAATATATGACTTGGATATTTTTTCTAGGTAGGTTGTTTTGGAAGTAATTCAGAGAGATCATGTTATGATTTTGTCAGCATAACTGATGTGCAAACATGGAAAGAGAGGGTCTGCTATTTCCAATTCCAGTTTAATCCTATTTTACCATAGTTGGTAGAATATATCCACTTCTGACCTCTCAGGTAGAAAAGGACCATGGAAATAAAAATGGAATGACCTGAGTTTTTAAATTAATGGTGTAATAGAAATGTTTTAAGTAATGAACTAAGCGGAGTAGCAAGTTCTACTGTACATTAAAAAAAAAAAAAAATGTACCCAGCTTTTGTCCATGGAATCTGTTTTGTAATGTAAAATCGATTAGAAAGCAGAGAATAAAAATAGAAGTACCCTTCATAAATACAACGTCAGCCCATACTGGAGTTCTGGGATTCTTCAAGTGGCAGGGAGCATGTGCTACTCCCAGCAGTGCCATTATAGCAAATGCAAATGGGTATGTTTTTCTAGAAAATCTCTGTCTAGTTATCTGCAATACAATAAAAGGAAACACATGTTCCAGACTCCAAACATGATCTGCAAGAAAAAAAATGCAAACAAAAATAGGTATTTAAACAGTCCGCCGGTGTCAGTATTCCTAAGCACAGCACTCTGCTCCACACTATAGATCTACCGCCAATTCTAAAAATATCTCTGTAGAGTCATGCACAGATACATATTATCTTGTTTTGTGCCCTAAAGGTTGGAAGATAAAAGGAGCATGTTTGTGACTAATAACAGAACTATGTGATGTTTAGCTTACAGTATATGTTCATTGTGTATTCTGTTATAAAGGGCAGTGCAGATTTAGAAGCAGAAAAGGCTGCTCTCCCCCAGGTCTTCCTGAGGCACCCAAGAGCATTATCCCGATTTTTGTGGAAACTCAAGAACACACTGAATTTATCACACTGAAAAGGAGAGCTAGAATAAAGGGTGGTTCTTTGTAAGGACTATGAACAGGGATAGATTTGTTAACGAAGTATCTCAACTCTTACCCAATAATTATGATTTTTCTTTTTTTTTTTTTTTTTAAGAGTTATTTTGTTCTGGGGTGTTTATTATTCTAGTAAAATATACCTTAAGGGAATGACAGCCAAGTATCATTTGATGTTCTCACTTCAATAAGGCAAGGGAGGCAAAGATAACTCTACTTCAAGGGTCTGGTTGATTTAGTCCCATAGAGCAGAAAGTTGCCATAAAAAGCAATGTATTGTCACATAGCTTTCTTTAAACTGGGAGGAATTTAACTTAAGCATTTCCATTGATAGTAGCTATGGCATCATTTCAAGTAGGTAGATTGCAAGACATTTGGAGCTTTTTGGATTAAAGCTTCCTCTAAGTGAAAACCAAAGGGTAAGATATGCAGGTTATGCAACCTGGAGTTATGCATACCATACTATTACCTGAGTAAGTCAAATGGCATTTATTCCTCTGATTTAATTTCTAAATTGATCAAAAGCATTGGTGCAAGTCTAGGTGAGTAAGACTTTGTGATTAGAAAAGCTCAGTACAGTAAAGACAAATGGTAAAAAGCATTCTGGAGTATTGTGCAACTGCTTAATCCTGTAATAGGAGTCATGGATCCAGTACAACTACTGGACTGCCAAGCTAATTCGTAATTGTAAGCAGTCTTCGAAAATCAGTGGGGAGAGAGTTCTAGTAACATTTTAGCAACTTCAAAGGTAGTAGCACATTCTCTGTCTTATCTAAGTAGGGATCAATAATTCATCAATATCCCAGTGATATTCCAGTGGTCAGTTATGTGAGTATGTGTGTATACAAAGGTCAGTTATATGTGTATGTATTCCAAATTATTTACCCAAATCAAAACAAACAGAGAAGCAGAAACCAGCAGTTTGAATGTTAATGAAAAGGTAGATTTTTTGTCCACAGAAACATAAATTTTGCAAAGCCCTTATCTTTGTTTTCCCACGAATAGTTTGTTTCTGAAGCTGGTATGAGCCTACAATACTAAAGATTTTGTAGCTCTTCTTAAGCGTCTACTAGAGCTTTGTTTGGGAGCTTTGTTTTGATGCTGAAAGATGAGGTAACTTATTATTTCACTGGTTTAAGAAATGTTTGTGTTGCATAATTTGAAAGTAAAATTATATTGAGCAACGATCAAATCTTTTGGAAATCTGAGAATTTCTCAAAGGTTTATTTTCAGACACTGCCTGAGAAGAATTGCACAGACAGATCAGTTTGAGACCATATAAAACAAAATTATTTTTGTTTGTAGAATCTTCTATTTAAAGGCATCTATTAAGTGAGATGGAAGGCATTTTTATGTGTTTGTGTTCTCTTTGTTGCTTTGAATTATACTGCCTGCATGTGTCACAGCAGTGAATGACAGATAAAACAGTTTCCTTTGTGGGTATCTAAACAGTGTTGTTTGGGTACTTAGGATTATCAAGCAGTCTTCACTTCATATTTATCTTACTTCTTACTTAGCAAATTAGACTTTCATCATAAATGCAACCTCAACTATTGAATAATCTCAGTGTACTTTTGCTTACCTAATATTTTGAATTCTGTCCCTTGCATTTTGTCTATAGTTACTTGCACTATAGTACTTGCAAGATCATTTTGTCTATAGTTACAAAAAAGAGAAATGTTTATTAGATGAAGATGATAATATTGAAGGACTCCATATTACAGTAGTCATTGGAGTTGTTTATTTTTTGAATTAACAGTACTAAAAAACTTCTATGATCCTTAGAAAACAGAATACTAGGTAAAAAGTACTCTTGTTAAAACTTTTCCATTATATAGTCATTGTCCTGAAGAAAAAAAAAATCATGAGTTCAGTTTGAAGGTCTTTTGGTCTGTTTCAAATAGTTTTTTGTTTGTTTGTTTGGTTGGTTTGGTTTTTTGGGTTTTTTTCAGCTACTGTACTGTACCCCATCTACATTTTTGCAGACCCCCATTGCATTTTATGTGATATAGGTGCTAGTATTGAAATAATGTCCTTAAGCTCCTCTACAGATACCAAGATGGCTCAATTTTTCTCCACCATGTGTTGTACTGGCTTTGGTCAGTGCTGATGACTGTCCAGAAGCTGGACTTGTGGCCCGACTGGCTTCTGTTACTGGGATGAGGAGCCGAGGCTGAGCGGGCACCATACGTATGTTTCCTGTAGCAGCCAAGGAATGGGAAATAGCAAGCACGCCGATGATCTCGGCATGCATGCCGACGTGGGTGTTTGCTACACAGATCTGAGTTGCCTGGGGAACTCTCATTTCAGTTTTCAACCTGCCATGCCCGGGCAAGAGCCCAAGTAAAAGACGGCATTTGTAGGAACTTGAGCGCTGGGAGATGTGAGGTTGCTCTGTTCTTAGTGATCTGTATGGGCATTTCTTGTAGCTGTGACTCTACTGGTGGCTGCAGATGTAGTCCTTCCCCGAGGATCAGGGAGTGTGTCACGTGGTACTGGTATTGGAACCTGTTTGTATGCACCTTATTGTTAGTCTGTAATTATGCTGACTCCTGTGAATAAGATTCTTACTCTGTCCTGCCTATGAAAGTATAAGCTTATCATGTGGGCATGACATGTGGGGGGACATGATATGGAAGAATGGTGGTATGGGATGTTCTGTACTGGACAATTACATCTATAAGAGCACAAGCAACTCTAAGACTAGTCAGGTGATCTGGGAAGTGTGGAGAGGATGTTGCTCAAAAGACTACCCAGACCAGTTCCCTCCACCATGTTTCAACTGTAGAATTTCATGGTGCTCTTAATTGTGCCAAAGGCCAGGACTGTGAGTGAAAAGGGAATTTATCCATGGATACTCTGGGGACACTGTCACAAGGCAGTGTGTATGTAGCCAAGCAAACTGCATCTTTTAATATGTTGAAATGAAAGTCCTCGGAGATGGAGGGTGCTCATTGAAGCTGAATATCTTAGAGACAACAGCCTGCAAAAGCTAATGCAGCCACTGGGTGAATATTGGGAAAATATATTACATTTGGCACAGGGGCAGTTTTAATTAGAATAGTGCATCCAGTTGTGATGTCCACAGTTCTAGGAAGCTAGGCAAAAAATGGAGACATTTCAGAGAGCAGTCATGGTCATGATGAAAGAAACATACCTTGCAGTGTGCGACTTCTTAGGAGCTCAGTTTGTACTAATCAAGGCACTGATTAAGAGTTAACAGAACTAGAAATCTCCTGTGGCCACTTCCAGCCCTAACTCTTCAATGTACAGTTAAAGGCATGAATTGCTGTGACTTGGAGTTAGAAAAATGCAGTACAAACACAAGGTTTTTCTAACATTGGCAACCATTTTCCTTTTGGAGAAGTCACCAAAGCTGTGGTGTGATTTGAAAATTTTAAATTCAGGATTTCCTCTCTGCTTTTCCAAAAGATTCTTCTAGTTCTGCTAGAGCTACTGATATGGGAAGAGTGATGAATTCCAACAATTCCTATGGGCTGTGTCGTACAGAATTATAGTGGGTCTTTTTGGTCTTAGGGGCTATCATCTGTAAAATAAATTAACAACTCCTCTATTCACCAGTTGTATATTTTTTGACTTTACTATACTGTTTTTAGCTTTAATTACAAGTTTTCTTTTTTTTTAATTCACTTAGGTTTGCTCATTTTAATAATATGTTATTTTCTTTACATAGTTCTGCATAGAATTGACTTCTACTTTATTTTGTTGTATTAGGAGCAACTGCTGTAGTTAGGACATAAACTGTAGGCATTGCATTTTTTTTGTTGTTGTGCCACAGTTTTTGAACTTTTTAGTTTCTGAGAATAACTGTAATTTTGCTAATTATAAGGTGTGTTTGTGTGAGCATATAAACAGAAAGTTTTGTGAGTGAAAAATCCTAATCCTTACTAAAAACAGGCATAATTTAGAGATGATTTAAATTAATTTCATTTTTTTCAGTGGAATATGTTGGCTTATACCAGTTGAAAAAAATGGAATACATACTCTTTATATCAGTAATGACAGCCATTAAAGTTGCATCTTGCTCTAGTAGTTTGCTAAAAGAAATCACAGGGGATGTAAAAGCAGAGATCTTAAAAACTGTTTGGGGAAGTTTGGAATTATACTTCAGAGATTTTTACTGTAGGATAGTCATTAAAAATTACATTTCTGCTAGGCCTTTGATGTTAAATCAGACTCAGTAAAAAATTGGAGATTTTTTTCTAACAAGGGCTTATTTTTATCCCCTGTACTGTTCTCTTTACATTATGTTAAAAAATGTCTTTCAAAATCTTTCTTCTAGGTTACTCCTGGCCCATAGTTTTAATTAATCAATTTGATAATGAGTGCTTCTTATATATTTGACTGTCTGAGTTAGGGCCATAGCTAAATTCCTTGACTAACATTGATGCTTGAATCTTGAAATGCTTAAAAAATGTCTTCCTCTGATACGTATCTTTGGCAAAATACCCTACTGCAAGAGAAACAGACAGACTTGTGTTCATCACCTCGCAAGCAAATGTTAACTCATATTTAAATTTCACATCATATCTTAAAAAAAAACCCAGTGATGTGTAGTCAAAATATCTATGTTCTGAGTTGAACACCCCTGACTGCACAAACAACTACAAAGGCCCAAGCTCTTCACATTAACAGACCGGTACAGGGCAGGTTGCAGATTTAGATATTCTCAATGTCAAAATTATTATCTTGCTGTTGAGCTAATATATGTGGTCACTATGAAGAGTAAGCTAGAGGCTACACGTTTTGTAAGATGTATCTAGTACACTTGTACTTACGTGCATGAGTAGTTGTCATGACCTGTGTATTAATTGTCTCAAAAATACATGAAATTATAAAATTAAAAGGAAAAGAACAAACTAAAGGGTATCCAGAAAAGCTGCCATGGAGATAAAAGTTTCCATTTTGTCTTTGTTTAATAAAAAACAGAAAAAAATGTAGAGATACAGAGTTCCTCAAGGCAGTTCCTCACAGGTAAATAAGTCCATAGATCACTTCCATTCCAAGTGAGATAAGATAGGGAAATAACTCAGGATGAAACTGGTTGTTATCATCTAGATTTTTTTATTATTTATTTTCCTGTTTCCAAATTTAACATACTGCTTCACTAGAATAAATACATTTTCATTTTTAACCTTGTCCAATAGAGTGGTTTCAAGTGAGCCTGACAAGAGGAGTCATATTCTTTCTCCTGAAGCAATGAATCAAAATACAGACAAAGCATTTGGACGCCTGAAACCGGGGATATATTTAGGAATTTCAGGAAATGAATGTGATTTCAGTCACAATTCAAGAGTTATTTTGAAAGATGCTATGGTTGAGAGGATAGATGGTTGGAGAACTCTCCTGAAGTTAATATAATTAAACACATATTTATTTACAAGAGTGGACAGGAATGAGAATGCATTAGGCAGGCTCATTTGGTATGTGGCTATGCTAATGTGGGCAGTGACCTAACTTAGGCTGAAATAAATTTTCACAAGAACGAAGGATAAGCACAGCCCCTTCCATTCTAAATACAAGATTTGCTTCATTGACTTGCTTTACCTAACACAAACATGTGCATCAAAAAAAATAATCCTAAACAAAGCACTCGCTGCCTATGCTTCTGCCCTGGGGAGTGAATTAGGGTACAAGCACGTGGCAGATATTAGTCACATTGCTCAGACTCCACAGAAGGGCACTCACATACTGAAGGGCTGAGTGCTGTGTAAGAAGCTGAATGGAATACAATAGTATATTAGCAAATCAGGCTTATTCATGGAAGATTTCATATTTGTTGGGATAGAAAAATGTGATGTATGTGTGACATACCTCTTTGCTTCAGGCAGTACCGTCTCTGAAGAGAAATCTTTGCAGATTCTATTACCCCGTGTCGTGTGTATTTTAATCATGAAAAAGTAGATCATACAGATGATTTTCATATAATAAGTAGAGGAAGGTGAAGTAGAAAAAAATAAGACAGCAGTTTTATTTTTTGTTGTCGGATTCCTGAGGCGGTTGCAGGTTCACACCCTTTTATGAAACACTAATGGAAAACATGGTAGTCAATGATGTATACAGGGCTCATGCTGAATTATATAAAAGTACATGTGATACTTGTTTTTCTTTGTCCTTAATTTTTCTGTGATTAACTTGTAATACAACTGTGATGCTCTCTACATTAGTACAGAAAAATAAGTTTTTTTTTTTTTCCTGAAACTTACAGTACAAAATCTGAAAAGGCATCTCTAAGTACATATGCATGAACCTTTTTAAAACACTATCAATTTAGATCTATCGTGACAGATTCTTGGGATAATTAACATTATTATGGCTATGGTACACCTCAGCAGATCATCAGAGAAATTAATTGTACAATTTCCACCCTTTGCCTCCCATCATCATCTTGCAAAGCAGTAACTGAGAAAATGTGTGGAAATATTGAAACACTTTAAGTGATTTCTTGAAGGAACAGCTGATTCTAGAATGTACGGCTGGTGTGGGACTCTTATATATCCCTACTTTCAGAGATAGGAGCTGCGACTAGACTGACTCGGGTCTGATCCACTATAGTAATTTCTGTGTGGCTTAGCCATAGCCTTTGTTATTCTGGGTCAGTTGATCAACACAGTAGGAACTGCAACCAAGAGCCTGTCCATGTTTTGACCAACTGGTGAGGATAAGCTTAGCAGCAGGCTGTACTGTGGCTGCTTATTCATTGTGAAATAAAGGCACACAAGAGCCATTGAGGGATAGTTTCTTGTTTTACTAGGGTGTGCTATGCAGGAGCTAGGGTAACTCATTCCAGACAATAATATGGCTGTTAGGAAGTAACCGAGTTTATTAACATGTCACAGGGCTGTGTAGTTCAGGTATTTAGAATATACGACTGATACTGGAGGTGTTTACTGGGCGGTCAGATTCCTCAAATCTGCCCGGCATCTTTTTATTACTGTAAAATGCTTTGATGTTGCTTTTATCCACTGTTCCAAACACTGTTCTTTATTATTTTTCTGACCATATCCCCTTTATCTATCTCTTTGGTTTGTAGAATTGCCTTTACATTATTCTTTGGAGGGAGTAGAAAAACAATTCATCTTTTACTTGTTGCTCTCTAATTAATATTACTGTAGTGTCTAAGGCTTTCTGTAAAGGTCTGGACTCCTTGTGGGGAACAACTTTAGTGTTCCTGTCAGTGCCAATGTGACAACTGTAGTAGTGACAACGCAGTCCACCAGTTCTTGATATCATATTGTTGCAGTGTCTCTCTCCTTCTCACCTGCTGTTCAGTGTTAGCAATATTTTTAGGCACGGCTGCTGCAAATGACTCAAGTGTGATCACTATCCTTCTGCGTTCTGTCATCCGTACTTGTGACAGAGCTAAAAGTGCTTTTCCTGTTCTTTACAGGAGGGAAAAATTAAGCAAAACTTTCAGTAGAAGCACTCTGCTATTTCTCCACAAAATCATTCCTCTGACTGTTAATACATAATTCCTGATAGCACAAACTTCTTCCACACATGTTAGAGAGGAGGAGGATCTTTTAGATAAGCTCATCCTGCTTCCAGTGATCCCTGGCTTCACATAGGGCAAAGCCATGTCACATCTGCACTGAAAGAGAGCATTATTTTCACAGAGCATGAGTGCTTCACTCATACTGGAGAGAAGAAAAAAGACCTTTTTCCTGTAAAGGGTGTGTGAGATGAAGTTGTAGCATGTCTACATAAAAGGCTTTTTGTTTGCTGCTATTGTGCTAATGGTGCTTTGAATATGAATGTTTTGCAAGCAAAAAACAGGCCATGATTCAGATTAAGTGCCACAAAGAAAACTTGAGCCTCACTGGGAATGAAAGAAAGTCTTTGGCATTTTGGCAGTCTGTTTTTGAACAGGCTGCGCAGACTCAAGTAGTCAAGAACATACATATAATAAATACAGTGTTACAGCTGTAGTGTCCCCTACAACTCTGAAAAAAAATCACATTTACATCACAGAAAAATTTCTGAGTGATTTGCTGCCAAATGGGTTCTTTCTGTCTATTTCTTTTTTTGTCCTCTGGCCCCATTGAAACAAAAGCAAGGCATAAATCTCCAGCAGGCTTGAAGTCTCAGCTAGTCCATGTGTTAGAAATCATTTGCTACTGTATATCTACTACTATCTTAATTTCTACAATCATCGTTATCTCTTATATGGATTATTTTGTATTTGTTGGTGAAGTTTTAGAAAATCTTTTAAAGTATGGTTGAAATTAATCATCACTTCACTTTCATGTAAAAAGACAAAACTACAAAAACATATAGGTAATTCAGTATTGTACTGAAGAGAGGCATGGAGAATTAGCAGTTATGCCTTCTTAATCTACAAGTGGCTATTTCTCTGCTGCAGACTTGGTCAAGTAGCACTTTGTCAAGAGGAACCTTCCAGAAACCCATTGCAGATTTTGCTTATGTCAAGACATATAAACTTGGTGCTGTTCATATTGTTAGAGAATACAAATATTTCCAGTATGGCTTGCCCATTGCTTCTATCAGCCCAAATATGTTGAGAAAGCTTTTGCAAATGGTTGCTATTGGAAGAAACAATGAAAATTTCTGCAGGTGGAGTATTCTAACTTTCTTAAAACCATGTATTTAAGAGGTATAATTACAGATATCAAACCAAAGTCAGTTTGTCATTTTTTTTAAAAATACTTCAAACACAGCATTAATATTTTTATTATTATTATTATTATTGAATATACTTTTCCATGTAAAAGAGAAAAAAAGGGCAATAGTAGGTGATGTAAATTTGACGTGATTTATCTTTAGGAATACATAGTGTTTTGTTAAGCACGCCCCTCAACTATGTAGGGTTGTAGTGGGAGACCAAGTTAAGAAGGAGTTTCATAGGAATTACACTAAAATTTAAGGAGCAGAGGACTTTTGTCCTTGCGCATTTAATAGGCTGCAATCAAGAGTTAGTAGAGAAATGATCATTCTCTGTTAATCAGTAGAAGATTTCTAAAAGGTATGCTTTATCTTCATCAGAAATTACTGAGATTATTATAGGAATTTCTGGGTTAAAATTTATGGCTTTCATTATGCTGGAGATCAGATTAGATCAGTATAATTGGTTGTTTCTGTCCCTAAAATCTATGGTTCTGTCACAATGTAAAGAAAAGGTCAATAAAGAAACATGGGTTAGCTCTCAGTGGCCTGTCTTTGTCAACTGCTGTTTGTCTGTCAGTCTAATTTTTAACAATTTCAGTTGTTGCTGCAGAAGCAAATTTATTTACAGCATCTTATTTCTAGTGTCCATAATATTTAGAAAAGAAAGTCAACAGTTATTATATATGTTCTTCCTGCGTCCTTTGGCCAAACCAGCATGCTGCTTTTAAAAAGCTCAGGGCTCCCGCTTGACAGCACAGTAGCTGTGGCATATGAGCAGTCTCATGGCAGATGTTTCCCCCCCGCCTCTTTTTTTATCCTCTCCCACCCTATAACTAATCTTGTTGTCCTGTCTGATTTCACAGAAATATTTTTGAAAATGTTGAGTGATATCTTCTAATGATGATGGAGAGAAGGAGAATACTGCCCTGTAAATAACCTTCTGTGGGCGTTCATAGATTTGCTGGATATGTTTCAATGAATAAAGTTTTGCTGTTCGATGAAGAAAGAAAGACCCTGTATTCCTCCTAATCATTGGCTCCTTTTTATTGTAGTACAATTTTATATTGTAATTCATCTGAAGAATTTTTATGAAGCAGAATCTGATGCATCTCTGAACATTATATACTGTGTGTTTTACATTACATGTACAAAGTAAAATCATCCCCACATCAGCTGGAATTTCAAAATGAGTCGTCTTAAAATGAAAACCTTACATAAAATATAAGACATTCATTTGTTCAGATATCAATTTGATATTTGTTTTTCAAATACTAAGGCAAAAACAAAGAAAACTTTGCTCAGTTTTGAGGGTAGGTGTTGTCCAAAGTAAGCACAAAAAAAGGAAGGGAAAAAATCCAAGTTTTATGTCATATAAGTCCTAAGAAAGGAATAGCAACATCTTATGTTTATAGGAAAAGCAACACTAAATGAAATCACATGTCTTTATATGCCACTCAGAAAGCAGGGTCTGCACAGTCATGATGTCAGATTGTTTTTTGACAGATTTGTGATTGACAGAACTGTCCACATATATCACAACCATGTGTAAAAGAGTTTCCCATTGACAGCCTAGCATTTGATGACATGCTATGTAAATTAACATTGCTGCTCTATTTAAACCCGTTTGCACTCCTGTTGGTAAAACACTGGTAAATGAAAGCAGAAGTCATGACAAAAAGCCTGCTTCCAAGCTATCTAGAGCTCATCACGGCTATGATTACCATCACTGTGGCAAGTTTACTGCGCAGCTGACAAGGAAATATAGCACAGATATATTTCTGTGTTTTGTGAGTTTCAGAAGAATCACACCTGATTATATTCATTGTATTCTCACTGTGAAGGGTGATCTCATGTAATTACCTTCCTACCTTTTTGTTTTCATCTATTTTATTTATTAAGAGTTTTGTTCTGAATGAACAAAAAGTCACAGGCTGACCCAAAAGGGATTAGAATTTTCTGCAATGCAGCATCTAGTTATAGAAAACAGGGGAATAGATCATGGGGGGCTATGTTGTAAGTACAGCCTTGTGGCTGAGTTTCTTTTTCTAGGAGTTTAAATCATTCATATAGGAGTAGCTGTTGGTCTGCTATCCATGCTAGTGATGAAAAGTCATATTTCAGATGAGTTTGCTTGCATATTCTATTCTTGCACGCATGGCAAAGGAGGGCAAAGTTTTCTGTTGCTATGGGTGCTGACAAAGAAAGCCCACTGTACTTGAAAACAGGAGAATTACTGTGTCTTTCAGTGCAGAGTCAAAATGTCACCACCATGTCACACATAGCAGCAGTGTACAAGCTGGCACTGGACTGGGAAAGTACCAGCGGCAGCAAGGGCCAGAGGAGAACCAATCTGCTAAATGCTTCTCCCTTGAATACACACGGAGAATATTGACTGCATTTATCAGAACTGCCTTTAAAGGATTAAAGAATAACTGATTTCATTTCTAATGCACATAGATTCTCACTGCTTGTCCATGCAAAAAAAAATGTAGTGCTGCTACACTACTTTTCCTACTAACCAGGATTTGCACATACTCAAAGCTTGCAATTCTTGGGGTCCTCCCTCCTCGTCCACAGCTGCCCAGTTTTGCATGTGCATTACTTCGGTGCTTGACATAGCACCCAAGATACTCATGTGGTGATGAGGACCAGCACAGTGCTTTCACATTCTTCTTTTAAGTGTGGCGCATCGAGACTTCCACTGCACTATTCTGCATATTATCTGGAAAACTTGAATTGGTGTGCTGAAAAAGAAAAAGGAAGAAAAGTCAATTTGTTCCTTATCTTCCACTTATCCATATTGCCCTACTGACTTCACTGAATGAGCTGTATAGGTTTTTCACCTTACTCAGCTGCCTCAGTAGCTGCTCTTGTCCTGAGCTGTCCTCTTTTTCCTTCCTTTCTTGTCTTGTTATTTATTTTCTATTATCTGTTTTCTTACTACTTTCCATTATATCTCTCTCTTGTCTCTATCCTTTGCTGTTGTCTTCAGATCCTTTTTGGTACCAAAATTACTGTCCCTTTCCTGTTAAATTTGCTCTTTTGAGTGTGCTGGCAGCAAAATGAAATGTGATGAAAACCTGATCTCGGAAGGCTTCTCTGCTGGCATATCACAGATCTGATTTTTAGTAAATTTTACTTTGCTTCCAGCACACTAATTGAATACAGCAGAGCAGAACAGCAGGGGACAGAAAGAGAAGACACGGAGTCCTGACAAAGACTTTCTCTAGGGGTAGGTGTTCAATTAGCATCCCTTATTAGACAGCAAATGCTAACTACCCACAGACAAAGCAGCACTAGCTCATTCACAGATTGAAAACTAGTGGGTATGTGCAGCTCTGGGTATTCAGGCACACACTGAACTCCATGCATGTGTTGGGAGCCAGGCTGCCTATTTAGCTAGAAACTGCCAGATGAAAAGAGGCTAGCGGCATATATAATGTATTCAAAGAAAAGTCTAAAATGTGCAGCTTTTATCTGTATTTATTAACCTAGAGTTTCTTATGTCCTCAGGCACTGATAGTCTCAGAATGCTTGTTGTGATCCTATGAGATCAAATGATACTGAATGTGCGTGTCTGTCTGTATGTTTCTGTTAGATTGCTTTATAAGCAGCTGAAAAATATGGGTTATATTTGCTAAATTACTCTTCCTTGTAAGCAGTTGTAGTAATTGCCAGAGAAAGACTAGGGAGTTGACGATGAACAGAGATATACAATCTCAAATGAGAGCAATTATATGGGGAAGAAAATTGGCTGCTGGAATTTAAAATGGAAACGGACATAAGCTGACTGTGAAACTATTTTATAAGATTTTTTTTCTTATTAGGCTATTGTTTCTTTCATACAAATGTCTGAAAAAATGGATGTAGCCAAATGTAAGATACCTATCACTTCGTGACTGAGTCACATAGTATTAGGTCTCCAAAGATGAACTGCAAAGATAGAAGCCAGGAAAATACATGCTTGTTTATACACTACAAAAGGTCAGATATCTTGTCTTCCTGCACATTTAATCTCTTGTGTTTATTTTTATCATTTGTTTATTTATTTATTCTTGAGATATCATAATGAGGAAATTTTTCTATTTGGGAGCACCATCGGGAAAGAAGACAAGAGCTATGGAATTTCATCGGAATGGTCCCTGACGCTGGATTATACCTCAGCTTTTTTTCTTTTCTGTTTGTTTGTTTTGTTTATGATTTTTATTTGTATTTTGCATTTTTTTTCTTTTAGCTTCTGTTTGTGTTCTGAGGATTTATTATGTATTAGTAATGAATTATGATTTATTGGATTGTGCTGTCTATGCTGGTGTGGTTAATGAATAAGTTCCTATATAAACATAGCTTAATTGAGCAACCTCGCATGCTATGGCTCAATTCTACAAAATCATATTTGTAGCAGAGGTACCTCTTAGGCACTCCTAGCTTGGGATGGTACAGATGTTCACCTACCAACTTGGATGTAGTCAAGACCTACTCCTTATGAATCTGCATCTTGCATGATGTAATCTGTACTAGTTATGGTAAATCAACTCTTTTATCCTTTTTCAGTGAGCAGATTAATATTGAAGGTCTCATCAAAACTGGGGAAAGCAATAAGATCTTTCTCCTATTGGTAGCAAGAGTTGGGGTGATCTAAGGCAAAAAGCCTCTGCCTGATCTTTACATCTTTTACTCTTCATCTGACACTCAGTGTTAATTTGTTGCTAGTGTGTTGCCTGCAGGATCAGTTTTTCCACACATTTTGCCACTTCAACTCAAGTATCCCTCCCAACCTTAACAGCAAGAGCAGAATGACAAAATAGGTATCTTGACATTGCTATATTGCTGTTCCTAAGATTAAATAGTCTTCCATTTAGATGCCCTATAAATAATTGAGACAAGCCAACTCTTTGTGAATTAACACTACTTCCAATTTCTAAGTGGGGCAGAATGTCTGCTGTAAAAGGTATCTAAGGTTTGTAATGTTTCCTTGTTGTATAGTAAAATAGATTAATGTTTGGGGCTTATACACATTTACAGTCAAATTGCAGCTCTAAAGACAGTTCATGATTGCAATGCCTTATTAAAGTACCGTCATCCAGTTTGTGTTTCTACTGGCCTCCTTCCTCCTGCCACAATTTAACTGACATATGGTTTTAAAAGACTATTACTTTTCCAAAAAAAAAAAAAAAAGTTTTCATTGTTTAACTTCTCATATATATGTATTAAAACATACTGTCTTTCTGAAGGAAAAATGGAGCAAGGAAAGGTCTCTTTGCTAGCATCACCAAGAACTTTGAGATCTCAAAGAGGTTTTGCTTCCACCTCTGCGACAAACTTGTATGATCCTGGAAAAATTGATTAATCTCTCTATAAAATGTGGACAATAATCATTATTTACCAGGCACAATTTAAAGTTGCTGAAGTTAAAAAATTCTGCATACTTTGGAATCCTTGATAAGTAAACACACATTTGCTCTGAATTTAACAGAGGAGGTGGGTTACACCTGAATAACATGGAAAAAAGTAAAAAAGAAAACTGTAAGATACAGAGAACAGAGAGGTTATGATAGAAAGCAGTGATGAGTTGGAGGTGATGGAGTAGTAGATCCTGTTCACAGTTAAAGAGAAAGGAAATCACTAGGACAAATAGGTTTGTCTACATACATCACCTATGGGAATCAGCTGTGCTTATTAATTTTCTTCAAAGTGCAAAGAGAAAAATAGTGCAATAATAGATGAAAATAAAATAAAATAAAAAAATAAAAAATAAAAAATGAAATATTTTCTCATAGACTAGCTTTAAGAGCTACAAGCTACCAGAGAAAATATTTTGAAGGAGGACATCCATAGTTATAGTCAGTTAGATGAGAACTGTGAGTGACCTAAACCTGTGCTTAAGAATCAGGTGATGTTCCCTTCTGTTTGCTACAAAGAATCTTCTCCTCATCTACTTCAAGCATCTGGAACTGACTTATAAACTGGCTTACAAACTGGTTTATAACAACCTTATTTTCTTTCTTTAGCTTCCTATAGTATGTATTTCATTATAATATGCTAATAATCACATGTCAATTTTCATGTCTAGAAGTACTGTGTGTTCTGAAATAAATCTCAGTAGCCAAATGGTGTTTATAACAATATTCTTATTCAATGAGAAAATAATAGAGATTTTATTATTATTATTATTACCAAGTTGCTTCTGCATAATAATCTTCCTGTGTTTTAGTGTAACGTGTTTTTAGATGACTGCAAGCTTCTGCATTTTCTGCTGCTGAGGAAGATTTATCTATCTTTTTGATATCACAAAAGAAGATCATACTGTTGCATTGTGAGATGCAGCAGCTGATAGCAGACTGAATGTGTGAGAAGAAAATTAAAAAAATAAAAAAAGTTGTCCAGCATTCTTGAAACACACTTCTGAGCTGAGCATTCTGAGCTGAGCATTCTGAAACTGGGATATACTGATTGTGGACAGAGCCTTTTTTTCTTTTTAACAAGTAACTGAAAATCCATTGCAAAATGTTCTACTATATAAAAGAGTTAAGAACACTTTAGCAGGGATCTTGGCATCATGTCACTGTAACCTCTGCCTGCCTGGAAGATATCCGAACAGTTTGTATGAGAAGCCCTTGGACAGGCTCCATTTGTTCCCCAGTTCCAATGGCATAATCCAAGAAAGCGCCTCTACCATGTGTCGAGCACTGTCGGTTCCCATTAGCCTCAGTTTAAGTGAGGGGGAACAGCCCTTCTTAGGAAACGCAAAGCAGTGTCAGATCAGATTCTTGAGATGAAATTCAACCCTCTGCAGTGGATCTTCACAAAGCCTATGTATCATTTAAGTGCCACTTAATTCTTTATAATGGAACTTGGAGTGGTTTCCAAGAGTCTGATGGTCTTTTGCTGTCTGTCTGCACAGGGCTGAATTTCACCCCTCGTGAATATACACAGTGAAAATGCAACGATACTGCCTCAGGAAATACATTGTATTCTTTTGCTTTGACTAGTGTAACTCACTTTAAATTACTGATGAAAATTCTTGATGCTCTACTGGTAAAATTGTTCTATACTTTGTTCTATTTATTATATATTTTGCTCTACTGTGACATTCTGCTATAAAGGGCAAATCTAAAAGCAAAAATGCAGGACTGTACATAATGCCACAGAGGTGGCTGTGGCCTGGGCTCTAAAACTGTACTTAAGCATGAGCTTAAAAGACAAGATAATGTACCTATAAAAGCTTCAATTTCTACAGTACGGGTACCTGTAAGGAACACTCTTAGCAAATGGTCTGGGTAGAAAAGCCTGATAAGAGGGGAATATGACTGTAAATTGTGTTTGTGTGTGTGTTTGTGGGACAAACATACCACTGCTGTGGGACAAACATACCTCTGTTATGTATCTGTTAACATGGTGTGAGTGCCATGTATTGTTGTCTGTGTTCAGTGCTGTCTAACACTGTTCCTGAATGTATAGCTTAGTTTTTACTGGTTAACTGCCATTAAAAAATTCATAAACCACTTTGATCCTGATAAGCTTTAAACCAGCTGAGCTGCATAGGTTTCCTCACCCCACAGCAATAAGATGCTTGAATTCTCATGGCCTAAATGTATAAGCTAGCCTATGTATTTAACACAGAAATTATTTATATTTTATGTTCAGTCAGATTCTCTTGGTATGTTCCAAATTAGTGTGGAAACAGCCAATTCCCAAAGCAGGAACTCCATGTATTTGTGGTATAACAGATAGATTCATTCTGAGAAAGCAACCAAGCACCACACACACTAAGATTAATTCTTGGAGAAGTATTTTTCAAAATTAGTTATATTTATATTTCCAGGAAAGCCTCTCACCTGAAAGAGCAGAGGAAATTAATATGCATTTTGGAGTTTAATTGACTATTCATTTTTTAGTGATCCTTCATATTGTTGAGATATTGCTAGAAATAGCTATTTTGATATGTGAATTGCAAAATATATAAATCCAGGTAGGCGAGGCTTATTGTTAATTAACTGAGCTTTTTCTGTAAAGCACTCAGCTAGATGCATGCCTTCCCTCTGGAAGGGTGAGAGCATTAGCTATACCTAAGAAATTTTACCCTTGAAAAATCCTGTGATCCAGTCCATGGTAGAGTAATGCCAATGGACCCTAAGTGCAATCCAGATTTCTTTATAGTATGTGCTACAATAGCTAGTGGATCTGCTTCAGAAAAAAATTGTGGTTATGAAAATTGTTTGGGAATAATTCCTTCAGTGGTATATATTGCCTAATGATCAGTGCAAATTCCTATGTGAGGTTTGGGAGCTAGAGTGTTTTTTATAATGCAAATCTTAATATGAATTTCAGATGGAGCTTCCACTGAAATAAATCAGCGTTCATTATGTTGCTGGAGCTCACCAGCAATTGTACTGGGACTGAGGATGCAAGTTGTTCCAGTCAAAATTTTGGAATGAATTTTATTAAAAGACTTTAAATTATAGTTCTATTTGTTGTCATGTTCTAGCAGCACTGGGAATTGTATTCCTAAGTACTTTCAGACAGATGAAGTTAGGGAAATAGTGATGCTGAATTGCACATTCAGGTGAGCAGGGAGAGACAGATCTGCCACGAGGTTGCAAAGGCTGCTCTTCAGCTCCTTGGATCCAAGATTAATTTGGAGCATCATAAGCTTATTTTACATTTATCTTGATGAACATTTCCCCCATGTTTATTTTTTTTCTGTGTTGGGTTTGTGTTTGCTGAAATATGCTGCATGAGAATGGTGTCACACCTCACCATAGAGGAAGGCCTAGTTGGTGTCCCCATGTGTGCAATATCTGTATTGTGCTGCCCCTTCATTCTTGAACACCATTTTGAAGGAATTAGGGTGGCTAAGCTTTCTCACAGTGAAGGCCAAGACTATTGAGATCATCTATGAAGGAGCTTTCCGTGTGCAAAGAACCTTGTCTCATTCTAGTCTCAATGAAAGATGTAGTGTTTGGGGGTCCTTGTATCATGTAGCATGAATGTAGGGCACTGTTCAAGTGTGTGCATTTATGTATATGTATCCCAAACTCAACACTCTACCAGAAACTCTTGACTTCAGCTACAGAATGAAAGAATAATGAAATGTTAGATGTTAGTTATAATGCTCTGTACTCTACCAGAAGGCATTGAGATACTATTGAAGAGACCACACACACACACACACACACACACACACACATAAACACACTCACAAAACTACCCTCTGCCCTGCTGTCCCTCTCTGAGGAATCTCTGCCTACAAGCTCCTCTCCAGCGTGTTTAATGTAGTCGGAGCTCTGTTGCTACCAGACTGCCTACTACGTGACCTTGAAATTCTGCAAAAACAGCTTGCCAGAGACACTAGGTGCTAGTAGGAGCCACCAAGCACCCAACATGACACCTTTCAGTCAGGAAATTGCTTGGCGATTTCCCCTCCTCTGTAATAACAGCATAATAAGGTCTATGCTTCAGTCTTTTCCCTCTGCTTGCTGTCTCCCTACCCACAGTTTCTTAACCTTAACTTCGTTCAATGCTTGTCCTTCTTGCATTCCTCATTCCTGCCGTTACCCATGCCTACTGCTATGATTATCGCAGTTTCACAGTCACTCCCTTTCCCTTTTCCTTTCACTTGTATATTACAGCTCTTCTGTCACCCGTGTGTCTCTCACGTCTGTTTACTCCTTAAGCTCTTCAGGATAAGAATTGTCCAGGTTTGTTCAGGATCTAACACAGTGGATCTTAGCTTAAGTCTCTTTTGGATACCATCATAATCAGTAATAGCAATTCCTCTTCAGTTGTTAGCACCCTCAGCAATAGTTCACCAACTGAAGGGAGCATGTAATTAGAAAATTAGCTGATTTTTATGTTCTTTCTGCTTACACAAGGGCTGCCTTGTGTTTTGCTGTTGTTTTTTTTAACTCCTATTCTTATAATGAAACTGTTTGGCACAGCAGGTGTTGTAAATAATTTTGTAAATTGCCTCAGGCTGTCTACATCATAACCTATGGCTGCATTATCAGATGATGAAAATAGTCAACTCTAATGAGAAAGTGTTCAGAGACAGTGAAATGTGAACCCTTCTGCCAACTGTTTTTGTTTTTCTCTTCCATAGCACGAATTATCAAAACAAAACAGTGGTGTGAAATGCTTCCATGTTTAGAAGGTGAAGGCTGTGATTTGCTAATCAATAAATCAGGCTGGACCTGCACACAACCAGGGGGACGGATAAAGACAACCACGGTAAGCCACATTTCTTTCTGAATTTCTTAAGCTTCTCTTCACTGTAGTTCACTGAAAAATAGATAGAGAGGTTTAAAATCATGTTTCAGTACAGATATGTAGAGTCTGGTGTCTTATAATTAAATTATGTGCCCAAGTGGGTTCATTGAAACACATACCCGTGCTAACACAAAGACAGGAAACATGTATAATTCCCACAGATACTAAGAATGGCAATTATGTACAAGTTTACTTGAAAGCAACCACTGGTTTATAAAACACTTCTTTTGGGGCAGGAAAGTGAATCCTTTTGCTTTACTGTGCAAGAATTTTCCTATGCTGAAGTGTAGGGAACCAATGAGTTCAGTTCAGCAGGGTGAAAAGAAAGTTTTCTTCAGAAACCATATGGGAAATAATTTTGCTATTCCCCCTGCTGAAAAAGCAAGTTTCACAGGCAGATCTTCAGCTTTCAATGAGGTAATAAGCAAGACATAAAGAAAAATAAGAAAGTCATTCTTTTACCTTCCTTTTGGTCCTAGTTTGGTGCTAAGACCTTCAAATATCTGATGTTGTGTCCTGTACTCAAAGAAATAGTAGTGAGGCTGACAGTGTATATGACAGTGATAGTTTCTGAGGCTTAGATTTCTAGAAAATATTCTCAGACAGCAGTAATTCTTTGACTTCAAAAAATATAAAAGATCTTGAGAGGAATAATACAGCAACAGTTTTCTATACCTCTTGAGATAATGTTTTCTCCCTATAATCTTTTTTTTTTTTTTTTTTTTTTTTAAAGTTTATAGGGAGGTTGATCCCATATTTAAATAATTGCAAGTTCAAGAGTATTTCATCTTAAACTCTATTTGCCATTCTATCATAAGCTACTTATTAGTGAGAACTAAAATAAGACCCATTGTTCCCTGCACACTTTTTTTTTTCTCTTCCTGAGCAGGAGATATTTACTAGTGCAAAACCTTTATTATTTTAGAATGTCTTTATTTTGGAAAATTAGCATGTTTTCACTTTCAAAAATGAAAGTCTTGGTGATAGATTATGATATGTCTACAAAGCAAACTTTATAAATTATGATCGCTGTTTTGATACTCCTGTATTTGTCAGACACAATTTACTTAACTGACAGCACTGCAAAACTAATTCAGTCTCTGGGGTGTTACTTAAATATTGTTTACCTTTAGATCTTTTTCATTCAAGTTATCTAATGATGATATAAAAACAAAGGTAGGAAATAAATATTTGAAATAGTAACATCAACTTCCAAGGACAAAAAGACCTAATATTACAATAACTTTGGCATACCAGAAATACTATTCTATTTCACATTAATTCAGAGGTATTCTCTGTATGAAAGATGAAGCAGAAGATTCATGTACTGTGGCAGATTTCCAATCATCATTACAGTTCTTTTTTTGATGTTTTATGTTAATGGTATGACTTAATAATGTAAGCAAGTAGAAACACCAGAAACCCAGTTCTGAACTCTTAGTTGTTTGTGTAACTCTTCATTACTGCTGATATGAATAGAATTACTCGTGTTTTTGATTAACATAAATAAAATCATAGTCATGCCCCATCTTGGTAAAATTATGACTATTACAAGTGCAATATTATTAAACAGATTCTATCGTACATGGAGACATAATTGGCCTTGGTGAAGAGAGATTCAGCCCAAGAGCCAGCTGCAGAGCCGCTCTGAGCATAAACCCTGATGTAACTTCAAGCATCTTTCAACAGTTGGTATTGCGCATACAGACACACAAACACAAACACACAGCGTACATTTCAGCCAAGCCAAGCTAGCAACTCATAGTATTTGAATAAGCTCTAAATTCAGAAAGAGGGTGTGTGGGGAGGGAAAAGTAAGAAATAACACCATGTTACAATGCACTGTTTCTAAAGTCAGGAATTTATGTTTGGTCTATGGCTGCTTGGTTGCAGGATAAGGGAAGTTTGGGGAAATTCTATCATACATTAACCTGATGTGATTGTGATAAAACCATTGAAAATAAAATAAAAGAGCACACTAAACAGAAATTCCAGGAGATTTTATTTCTTGGAGCAGTACTCTTGGGTCAGCAGACTGCTGTTGCAGTCAAGTAAATTTTATTTTTGCTCCTAATCAACACACCTGAGTTGCTTGGTCAATACTGGCATCTAGGAATAGCAGAAAGAATTAGCAGTGCCCTGAGAGGACCAGGAAAATGGTGCCAGGAACCATGGGGTCGTTGATGTCAAAATATATTAAGTGAATTACTACATATTAAATATCTAATATTCAGTGGAAATAATTCTTGATCACATCTTCAGTGATAGAAGTATGAGGTCCTTGATTTGTTAAACTTCAATTTTGACATAGTTGTTAACCTAGTATTTGGAGGCCCTTCCTGCTAATGTTTATTTATATCTTGAAGATAACTAGCAGTAAATCTTGCATTATCATAGGGGTCTGTGTAATATAGCAGAGATATCACTGTTTGGTAAATGCCGAGGACAATCATTTGCTACCTAAGGCATGCTAAAGGCAGAATAGTATTGAACTCTGATGGACTGAGAGCAACAGTCATGACAATACCAACTTTGCATTCATTTCAGATGCCTGTGTAGAAGTACAACTTTTAAAATATTGGGATTAAACATAGCACATGAAAAGGTAGTACTTACTAGTGCAGATCCTGTCTGGGAGATGAGTCTTTTTTGTGTGAGAATAGAGTTTAGGTCATCAAATTACCTGTACTTCTGGAAAAAAAAAAAAAAAAGATAATTCTTTTTCCATAATTTCTTTAACATTTTTTTCATTTTTTTTCCTTATGAAAATACCTTTTTTTTTCTCCAAAGCATAAGTGCAATTTCCTAAGTTGTTTGGAAAGTGGTGCTGCCACTCTATGCTTTGTGTCAAAATTATTTAGGCTTTCTATGCAGAGCCAGATTTTTTTTCAATGCCTGGCACTTTTAGTAATCACCTCTGGAAATAATGCAACCAAATCGAAATTCTCTCTTCACATGGGTAGCAGTATTTTATGTCCATTTTGTGCTCACTTTGCACAGCTATAAATGACTACACAAGGTGCAAGACAAAGGAGAATCAGACTCAAAGTATACTCTAAATGGATCTGGATGTCACTTCTGCCCTGTCATCCTTTCTACAAGGTGTGAATGAACCGAGTATTTTTCATCTGCTAAGAGGCTTTTAGAATTGAGGATTGATTGGGCTAACTGCCAATCTATATATTAAGCAGCTGACTGTCAATACAAGGAAACAATATGGCAACTTGTAAAAGAAGATGCTGGTAAAAGAAGAAAGCAAGAGAATACAACACAATTGTTAGCACTTTGAACATGCTAAGTGCTTTCCTATAGCAAATGTCCCTACAGTCACTTTAAAATCACTTGCCTTACAAACTGTTCTGCTTTTGCTATTTTCCTTCCTCATTCAATTCTTAAAAAAAAGGTTTTTTTTCAAAGAGCATGTAGTTTCAATAGTACCAGAAGATATATCTTTTTTCTTTTCTTTTTTTGAGATACTATTTCTCTTTTATATATCTAGTACAGAACTTGCCAGTGTCTAAATGAGAAGATACACAATGCATTGGCTTTACAGAGGAGATTAATTTTAGAACCAAAGTGTATATATGTTGTCAATGATCCATCACTACCTAATTGTTACTTAATTAATTCCTTCTTCTACATGATGTGATTTCAATGCATAGAGCTTAAGAGAATATTCATGCGCCAGTTCCTCAGTAGCTAACCTTTCTAAACCTTTGCGATTTTACTGCTAGATTAGCTGAAGTGGGAAATTAAGAAATGAAGAAGCTGAGAGAGAGCTCACAGTGGATAAAAGGTGTAATTACCCTGACATGGAGCTCAGTGCTTAGCTAGTAAAATTTACTAAGGATCTAGCTTCACCAAGGGACATGACTTTCTTAATAGAGTTTACTTACACACAGAGCAACTTAGCATTCCTTGCCATTAATATAAATGACATGCTGGCTGGGTTGGAAAGGCAATTTGTTCCCTACCCTGAGAAATACTATAGTTGTTTGCACTGGCTGCTTTTTAAATTAAGATTTTTTTTCTGCAGATCTTTATTAGACACAGATGTATGATAAAGATAAATTAGATAAGTTGTACCAGCTTCTTTTTCATCATTGACTAACCAGCAATGTGCTGTCATTCATACCATTACACTCAATTTTTGAAGTAAAAAGAAATTTATATATATATATTTATATATATATGTTACATATTTGTAACATACCTGAGAATTTATTTTTTTTAGACTGAAGACCAGCTGGAAATGTCCTGAGGCCATGATCTAGTGGTCTGAGCTTGGGACTGGGAGCCAGAAACTCCTGAGCTCTAATCCCGGCTCTGACAGTGACTCCCTCTGTGGCCTTGGGTAAGTCACTAAATGTCTCTGCCTCAGCTTCCCCAGCAGTGAACATAAATTCAACAAACCTTAAAAACCTATCTATCTCAATGAATTTGGAGTTAATATTTTGAGTTGAGTCTTGAGTTGATATTTTAAGAGGTTTAGGAATTAAGAGTAATTGAAAATAAAAATATTGTTTTTTATAAATGTCCTTACCAGTTAGTTAGACCTAAAGGGTGAGGTTGATTGTTTATCAATCTAGTTAAATCTGCGCTCTGAGGATTTGCTCTCATCTACTTTTCCTGCTCATAGGCATAGGATCATGCTGGGGTATGCAGGGAAGCAATGCAGTTTGCAGAGTTACTGCAACAGGACAATATCATGGTGAGACCTGCATTTCAGCAGAGATGGGCAGTCTCATTACACAGCTGAGGCAGGAAGTCGGAAGTGAATCAAGTGCAAAGTATAGAAGTAAAGACTGGCTGATGCCTAATCGAATTAAAACGAAGCAATGAGGATAGGACAGGAAAACAAAGCAACAAGATGAAGAGGGATCAGACCTTTCTTTCACCTAAGAGTGCAGCTTCATTATAGCCTAAACCACTCTAAATCCAGACTGCCCCAGTCCTGTTCTCCATTCCCTCTGGTTATACATGCCTGGCCCTCTTGGCACACTAAGTGCTTTGGGAACTGCCTGAAAAGCCAAACTTTCTCGGAAACTGCCTGGAAATCCAGATAATTTTCAGCCACATAATTTCCTGAATACAGTCCTCCAGAGTTGCACATGTACAAGCACTGGTTCAGGGAAGGGATGGGAATCCATAATTTCGGTGGCAGAGGAAGTAGAACCGCACTGAAGTAACTCAGATATACAGCAGCTTAGATTATCTCGGTCCAAACTCAATGGAATATGTCCACCTTTATTCTACACAATTCCCATATATTCTGGACCATCAGCAGCAACTGCTGCTGCGTGCCTAGTTAGTTCTTTCAACTAACAACTCTATGCTTCCCCATTTGCACTTACTGAAGAATTGTAATAGTTTTCTCTGAGGTGGACACGTGATATTATCGCTGAGGACAGCTAGCAAAGAGCCAGTTCTGATCAGTGAGACATAAAAGAAAGAAATCTCTTCCTATGAAGTTGAAATAATTAACAGTAACAAAATGGTCAATTGCCTATTTTGAAATAATGTGAAAATCACATTATTTCACGTAGGCCAGATCTCTGAGCACTTTTTATTTCCTTTCTGTTCCTCCCTCTTTCTCTATGAAAATCTTGATTAGTTTAGAATCCTTGATTAGTTTAGTTTTTCTCCTGCAGAGAAATCCTCTATTTGTTCCAGTTAAAACAGAATTTGATTTTCTATAAGGATAGAAATGTCATATATGTAAAAGCTTTATGGTTCATGGGGAACTGATACATAGTTCTCATAACAGTACAGATACAGCTTGCTCAATCCGTGTCCCTCTAGATCGACCTTAAAGAAGACCTCTGTAGTAATTTCTTACACGTGAAGCGAGTAATACGGCTAGAGATGCATTTGGCTATTGCTTAAGGGATGGTACTACCTCAATCACAAAATAAGGGATTTCTGTAGCTAAGAAGTGTGCAGACCTGCTTTGGGTTAAAGAGAAACATCCTTTGTGTAAAGTGATGCAGTTCTGAGGTATACTGTTCTAGTTTAGGAAGGAATCAGGCACAAGTCAATTCTATGAGTTCACTTGGCCAGTGAGATTGGTACATCTGAGGCTTGAACAAGGACAACAATTTTATGATCAGATTTATTTTTGTGAATTGTTAAATTTGTAAATAGGCACAGTCTTAGTGTCTGAGCCTAGAGCATGAGCCAATGTGCCCAACTTTGATATTCAAAGAGAGAAATAACTCCTATCTAGATCTCCATCAGGACATTGAGTTTTCTATTTCCAATGTTTCTAGTATCCCTAGAAGACAGCTCAAATCTCTTCAGGCTAGTTTTTATCCAATGACAATTTAAAGTGTATATATGTTTCATTGAGATAAGTCTGTAGCTTTTGTTTTAATCCTTTTTGAGTGTCTTATCTACTGGGCTTGGACAGACTTTATCCTGACTGTTCTCCATCAGATTTCATCACTTGTATTCCTTGCTTCACAGTGGCCTAACTTTTGGAAGAGAAGTGAAAAATAGTGTGATTCAGGTCATTTGCTTGGTGATCATGGCATTTTCCTGTAATATAGAAGCTAGGAATTCAATTTCCTTTGCTCTAAATAGGCTATAAAGCCCAAGTTTCCTGCCTCCTAGATGTATAGTCTATAGTTCATTAGTTAGGCAAAGATGAATGGACCTGTTGTCATCATTCTTGGTTAGCCATTGGGAGAATATGTTTTCTGACTTCTTCTAGTGGCTTAGTAGTTCATTTTATGGTCTACCTAAATCTAGGGTGTAACAGAGGAATTTTACATGGCCATCTCAGAATATTCACTTCTAAAGTATAAAAAAATTAGAATTTCATTGACATGTAAAATTCAGACCAGTGATACCTAATATATTAAAGCCTTGAAAAACATGGTAAATGAAAGATTGGATCTCACAGGTTTAAATGCTTATGTCCTAACCTAAGAATTTAGTTTGGATGCCTCATTCATTGTATTGTTTGTCAAATAATCATTAAAGTGTTTTTTTCCTCAGACTTTCAATAATAAGTTGTTGTTCGTGGAAGAGAAGAGGTTTGGAGCCATTAGTGAAATTGAACCCATGCTCTGTCATATCTAGACTACTGCAGGCAACCCAGAGCATCAGACTTGCATATACAGAGAGATGAGGTAATGTGCTTAGTGCAGGATAGGGGAGTTTGCGAAATGCATTTGTAGGAGGCAAATTCCAAACGTGTAAATTTGATGACTAGCTTTAGTTTTATAGTCACATTTTATGTCTATATTTTTAAGTCAAATCATCACATGTTATTCTTTCTCCTTGAAATGATTTGACCTGGAGGAGGACAGCCTTCCTTTCACCTCCATTTCATTTATTATTTGGGTACATAGATTAAACATATACTTGCACTTTTAAAGCATGGAAGTCATCCTGTTTTCAATATGTTTTATTATATTAGGCACAATTCCTTTCAACTCCGTTTTTCCTTTGTGAATTGCTGTCTGATTCTTCTCATCCTTGCTGTAACTAACTCCACTAAAATCAATAGAATTACATGAAGAATGAATTTATCTATGTACGTAATAATGCTAGCTATTAGAACCTCTAATTACAAAATACATGCTTTGCTGAACTGCAATGTTTCTGTCATCTCCATCATTAATCGCTTCATCCTTCTTAAAAAGTGATAAGAATATAAGCTCTTTGGCAGATATTTGTAATGATACCAGTGAGTCAGGCCAAGAGTACTTTGGTAGCATGCTATCCAGCTGCTATACTCAAAGAGTGTGAAAATGTCTCTAACTGCATTATTCAAATCATGGTCATGCATTATGTCATGGTCATGCTGTTCTGATGTGTTGTCAGCTGGCTGTAATGAGACCAATATATATACTTAGGAATGCAGAAAACCACTCCCATTCCATACCACATAAATTATAGTTTGTTTTTCATTTAGGAAAATATAAAGAAAATTAGGCCAAAACTTCCTCTAAATGTAGCTCTGTGTCTAACATGCACTTGTTTTGGATTCAGCAAATAAAAACAGAGTCTAATGAATGGCTAGATATGTTTTCTCCTTAATTATTAAATTAAAGGAAGTGAAAGGAACAAACAAAATCATATTGCTTGTTATTTAGACATCTCAGTGAAAGCTAGGAATGCTGTGTTTTATATTGCATATATATATTAAGTGTGTCAAGTTAATGAACTTTAAAATGAAACAAACAATTTTGGAGTGTCTCCCAAAATTTTGCAGAAGTTACTGACAAAGCGTTTTGTCTTTTAGTGTTATTCCTATTAGAAGGTACAATATTGAGCACATAAGTCAGCTCTTAATAAAATTGCTGAAATACCAGGAATTTGCATAGAAATAGCAAATTTTTTAAAAAGAAAACAAACAAAAAATAGACATGCACAAAACATCTGCCGCAGAAATGTCTATATTCATACAAAGAATTCTGCCATGAAACCAAGCATTGCATAAAAACTTGGCAGCATAGCTTAGCAGAGTCTTATAGTTAGATTGTAAAGAGTGAAATATCTGCACATCAAGGTTTATGTGGCTTTTCAAGGAAATCTTCATTACAGTGCTATAAAGCTTAACCAAAATCATATAATCTGGCCAAAGCAAAATTACTTATTTGCAGTTTCCAGATGTAAAAATAATTTGTTATGTAGTGTATATTACATTACAAATTCAAATGTATGGGGGTTAGTTGTAAAACTTTCTGTGAACAGTGGGAATAATGAAGCCATATTCTTTACCCTCTACAATCCTGATTAGTTTTCTTTAATGTGAGCCAAAACTCCCAAGAGTCCCAGTTCTTCTCAGGACCTTAAAATGTATCTGGTTCCCTCCTGCATTTTCCGCTTCCTCTCACTGCTATGTCATGTGCTCCTTCTCACCTACAACCTACCTATTGTATCTGGCCTTCTGGCAGTACGAGCTGTGGTTTGTGCAGGCTGTGTTTGCCTCCGGACCCTCCAGCTGCAGTCCTTCCCTCAGCAGGCATTTTAATAAGCATTAATTAATCATTAGCAATTTGTTGTCTGCCGTGATACCAAACTTTCAGAGACTTATTATTTTTGTGATTGCTATCAAAATTAGTTGAAAGTGGCTTACAGTCTCAGATGTTTAGAATTTGAGAAAAGCCTATTAAACATCATAAGCAGAAGACAGGAATGTAGAATAGTGAAGTTAGAGTGTGTCATTGCTGATATTTTCGTATTGATTTTTATGGACTGATTTTACAAGTATCACATGCTTTTCAAGTCTGAAGTTGTCACAGCTTTAGTGACAGAATGATCCACTGAAAAGGTATAATGGAGCTCACAAGGGTATTATAAATGCTTCCTACATCTTTTTTTATGAGGCCTTGCTCCAGGCACAGTCTACTCACAAATCATGTACAGTTTGTAAAATTTTTGCTAGCATCAACAAGACTGAAGACATACCGTACTGTATTGACTACAACATCAAATGAGAATCTTGGTACAGCTTTAAAATTGCAGTATGGTGCATTAATGAAATTGATATAAGTTTTTTATATGTTCGCTTAAGAATAGCCCTACAACTCCCTGAAAACATTCAGGGAGTAAGAATGTTCCCAAATAATCTCTTTCTTAAAATGTGATGCCCTGCAACTCCCTGAAAACATTCAGGGAGTAAGAATGTTCCCAAATAATCTCTTTCTTAAAATGTGATGCCCTTTTTAATGATTTGAGTCTCTACTTAGGGACACAGAGATAGGCAGTTATTAAAAGCAGTAATATAGACCTTACCTACTTGTAACCCCATATCTTTATGCATGAGAGCATCTTCTGTAGACATGACAGCCTCAGTAACCATCCTCTGCAACTCCAGGAGCAGATCTGATCTACAACTGTGGTCTAGCTGCAGAAGATTTGACCTATATATGTGGTCCACGGTGCATATCTCTTCCACGCTAGCTAGCAATAGGAGCAGAAGTGAACTAACACTTCATATGACTTTTTCTAAGCATTGTAGAAGCTGATTTCAAGAAAATCTTATGGGAGTGAGACAACCATGTAGCAATTGCTGAAAAATATTTCCAGTTATTCATTTTCCATGAAGGGAGGGGTAAAAATCTTGTTTGCTAATAGTAGGTAGTAATATTTCCTCTGAGTCTCATTAGACATGGAAGGGCAGAATTTGCAGAGCTTCTTTCAGTAATATTCTGTTGACTAGCAGTGAGTATGTAAGCTTCATCCTACTGCACTGTTTTGTACTTACTTTATTGTATTATGTAAGAAAAATCTAAGGATTTCACTGCTTAGTATTAATGCCCAAATTGCAGTAATGGATTGGTACTCCTCAGATTCTCTTCACTTGTTTACATTCTGCTTATGATTTTTTTTCTTCAGCATATAATTGAAAAGGTGTCCTACCAGTGAGTAATCAAACACAGTAAAAGAACTTTAACCTTCTCAATAAATGAACAACATCCATAAATATAATTCTACCTTCTGTAAAAGCCCATATTGTGTGACAGAGATAATATTGCTCACAAATTATTTCAAGCTGGTTCTTCTGAAGGGGCTTATTATCAGTGCAGAAAGAAATTGCAATGACAGGTATATTTCTTCGTTCGCAGATACTCTCTTTGAGTACTATGATTTCTGGAGCAATCCCTTTCAAAACCAATATTTCATTAGGAGCTGATAAAAGAAGGAAGAATAAGATCCTAATGCAAAAATTATTAACGATCCTCTACAGTAGGATAATATTGGTACTTGTAACATTGCATGTAGTATATGCTTCAGTAGAATCTTTTGGTCCATCAGTCACTCCAGAAGTCTCCACATAGCTCCCAGAAAGTCTTTTTGATTTTTTTCTGGAAAATCTTAGATTGCTTACATTGAATGTGTTGTTCACCACCTTGTGTTTATCACTTTGTGAGCAGACTTCGTGTAAGTCCAGGGACAGGCTGTTCTTTAGAAAGCTCAAATGGAATTGAATTGTGAAAAAGTGTTGATCAGACTCTAGCTAGAATGAATCAGAACCCATTTTTGTTTAAGATCACGATTCCAACAGATTATGGAGATGTTTAAATCTATGATTTCTGAGAACATAGTCTATATTTTCATTTTGTATGCTGATATCCTCTACCTTAAAGAGAAATAAAATAAAGATCTGGAAAACTTTCATGGGTATTTTTCATAGGAGTATGTATCCTTTATATACTTATTTTAGAGTAAAACAAATAACCGCCCCTATCCCTTTCATTTTTAATGTAATGTGATTCAAATTGCAGCAATGGTCAGTAAGCAATATATTGTGAAATTTATGCCCAGAAAGCAAACAAACAAGCAAACAAAAAACATACAAAAAGCAAGCAAGCAAACAAACAAAACAAAACAAAACAAAACAAAAAAAAAAGAAAGGCTATTCAAACCAATATTCTGGCTTATCTAGGCTTCTACAGTATATGGAGAGAGACAGGTTGCACATAAATGGGATTATAACCTCGGAGATGTACCTAAACATCTCCATTGCTATAGAAGAATAGCAGACAAGCAAAATTAGGTGGCAGAATTTGGTAGCATTTTTCTCTAATCTTCCTGAGAACAGTATAACAATCATATCAACTATTTCATGTCTCTCAAGTTGTTGTAAATAAAACCATGTAGTAGTATGCTATTGCTATGTATTGCAATATATTGCTATATATATCATATATATATATGCTATTCAAACCCATATAATAGTATGTCAGTTGAAAGATTTAGTCTTTCAGACAAGTTTCAAATGAGATGGTTATTGGCCCACAGACACCTACTGTTGCCTTCAGTTGAGGATTTGCTCTCAATCTGCCTTGCTGTCTTTTCATGAATAGCATCTTAAATACAGGTAATCTCATTAATACTCTAAGTCCTCTGAAGATAGGATGGCCCAGTTTCACAGAGAACTTTCATGCACTGCATATGAAGTGCATGGTTAGTCAGTTGAGTCTAATTACGTTAGATGATTATAAAGAAATGGCAGCGTGCCAGTGGGCTCCCCATTCTGACAGACTGCTGCACTTCCAGAACTCTGCCCCTCCAAGAACCTGTGGAAGTTGACTTGACTTGACTTGGTCACAGGAGCTATATATTCTTTCTGAGAGAAGAAAGGGGGATGATTGATCTTTTACAATGCCATGGAAACAAAATCTCTCAAATTAGGATGAAAAATGTAGGAATCAAATGAGGAATGTAGGGATCAGTAGAAATACATAACCAATCTGAGAAGTCTAACAGCTGCAGTTCATTTCATAAAGAATGTATTTTTTGCTACATATTTTTCTTTCTAAGAGTATACTTTCTTTGTAATGCACTGAAGTGCAATGAAGCCATCATTCTCTTGCCTAGTGGTGAAGAATTACCTATATTTTTTATCACGTCTTTGTTGCTAAGACATATTTCAGATAGATTACTGTTAATGTTTTTGGACATAAAAATGCAAAGTTACACATAATAAAGATGAAAGATTCATCATTACCATCATCTTAATAAAAATATTTGTTAAGATAGGAGCCCAGAGTTTATCTTATATGTCACTGTAGTATACTATAATAAAGGCAAATAAGCAAGAATGTGAAGAGGCTGCTAGGACTCCACTGGATTAATTTATGTGAAGAATGATAAATTTGCTTTAAATTCATTTTCGTATGCATTAAATTTTTTGTCCTTGGAAAAGTAGGTGATGTATCTGAAATACTATTTTAAAGTTTACCTTCTAAAGAGAAAGGCAAGAGTGCTTAAGGTTTGTTTTTTTTCTTTTTGTCCTTTGTTGTTATTCAGAAGAATGCATGATAGTAAGCTGAAGCTTTACAAGTGATCTGAGGAATAGACCTTTACTTTTTAGGTAATAATGGTTCACAGTAACAGTTCTTCAAGTGGGAAGTTCTACCTTTCAATAGGGTGTGGGATGTACACATGGCAGGAGAGAGGATCGATGATGAGAGTAGTGGAGAGGATATACAGCTGGAAGGAGAAGGTTGAAAAAGAGAGGACAGAAGGAGAGGAAGCAAACAGAGATGACTTTACCTGAGGAAAGGAGTAAGGTGGGAAGACAGCAGGAGAAGCAGAACAACCTGCGTCCTTTAGAGCACCCAGCCCAGTGGCTGCCATTGTGACAGTGTCAATTGCAGCTACTGACTGGATGAGATAGAGAAGATTTCTGTTTTTTTTTTCAGTTTCAGAACTAGATTTTTAAGGTCAGGATATTTAGCTGCAGACTCCAGGGATTATTTTTGGTATACTGATTCTGGTTTTTTTTTGAAAGTCTGTAAATGGTTATCTTTTTGCTCTTGTTTTGTGTTATATTGTCTAAAATGCAAACAAGGATTTCTTTTTTTTTTTCTTTTTTTTTTGTTTTTTTTTCCTTTTTTTTTCTCCTTTTTTTTTCTGTGAAGCAGAGATATGCCTTGGGCAAAGGATATCAAGAAGGGAAAAAACAAAGAGTCAAAAAGTTCTCGTTGATGATAGGTTGCTGCCGCAGTAGGTCTATGTGAAAAAAAGAACTTCAAATTAAATAGGGTGTCAAGACTTGTTTGTCTGTAGGACTTTTAAAAGCAGGATGGTTTTTAAAGGCTTAGCATTTCTTTGAATGAACCTCTATAGACCTGAAATTTATCCACACTGTCTGTTTTAAAAAACTTCAGATGGACATTCTCTAATTTAAGGGCAAAAATCTGTCAATGTTAGATATGTTGTAGACTCCACTCTCCGTAGGGGAAGACTACACATTCTTCTTCAACCTGAGTAAAGACTTCAGTATTTGATTTAATCATACAAATAGACATTGAATAAAATGGCCCAAATGAAATAAAAATCTGACAGTTACCTATTTTCTTGAGCTTTCATTTTTAGGCTTTGAATGGATGATACTTATCACACCTTTATACAAACACATTGTGAATACTTCATACCAACAGCTATCATCCTTAAGAATAAATGTAAATTCTTAATAGAGTTTTGTTTTTATCATTTTCTCATTTAGACTCCCAAACCATTTTCCTGGTTAACCATTTGGATTTCAAGACCATTTTCCTAAGGAAAAAATGTAACCAAGCAACAACTTGAATCTTTTTAAACTGGGTTTTAATATGGGAACACTGATAAGAGCAATGTTTAGATTTTTCAGAACATTCTGCATTTCTTACCTGTATTCTTTTTCCCCAGCTTTACTGTACTATTCTTCTGTTACGGTAAATTTCTGAAGTACAGTTTGAGTGATGGAAATCAAGAAAGGTGAAAAATATTAAGGAAGGTGATTCTGTATTCCAGATCCTTTATCTTAGAGCATTCCAGATCACTATATTACCATCTGATGGAGGTTATTACTTCTTGGGCTATCAGATTGCTTTAACTTTTCAGCATCATCGTATTTCCAGCTTTTCCCTTTTAATGCTCTGTACTAATACACTGTAAATGAGAAATAGAAGAAATAAATACACTATTTTATTTGTTGTAACAAATGAGGAAAAAAAGTCAAAAAGTCTGCTTTCATCTACATAGTGTAAAAGATATTGGGATTTTATTTTTATCACTGCAGATGTTAGCAGATTTATGCCATGTAAATGGGATATGTTAATGATGTTCCAAAATGTTCTAACCATGCTTATTCTGTCATATTTTATTTATGTTTGTTTTCCAAAATGTATGCAAGTGTGATACAGGAAACATCAAAATCATAATAAAATGGCCAGAATGAAATATGAGGTTCAATCTAACTACAGAATTATGTATTTTAATTAAAGTAGTTGGTAAATATATATTATAAATACTCAGGGGAGTCTTAATTTGTTTAGCAAAATAGTGTTTTAAAAGATTTCTTCTGCAATTATATTGCAGGAATTATGTATTTCCAGCATAAAGTGGACAGTATGCTGATGATCCAGGGAAACCATGTTGACTTCACTTACTGATACTTTAAAAATATTTAAGTATTAATATTTAAAATTTTATATTTAAAAGTCAAAGCTGAGCTTTTGGAAAGTTCTTTCAACATGTTTTATGTAACGAATTGGAAGCCGAATGTGATGTGAAGAGTATGATTGATAACCCCAAACACTAAGTTAACCACTAAACAGTAAATTTTGCATTGCCTTCCAGAGTTTTCCCAAACACAATTTTGGCAGATGCAATTTAGGTTAGATGGAATAGATCATAGAATAGCTTAGGCAAAAAATAGACTTGATTTTTCATAGAATTAATGCTTTCCTAGGTATCAGTATCAATGTTCACACATAGATATTTAACATAGCAACACAAAAAACTTTGAGGTGCGGGTAGAAAGAAAAAGTACTTGCAGAACTAAGTAGAGGTGGAAAATGTGGTCTTGGTGTAATTTTGGTACATAAGTATTATTTTACACTTTAACTTAGCATACTGGGATCATGATGATTCCTAGAAAGATGAATAATTCAATCTGTATTCGTATTCTGAATATCATTGCATAGCCGTATCTTTGAATCTTTTGTACAGATTTTGTATCACAGTAAATTCAAGTGACAAGTGACAGAATTCATGAGCGTACTAGTAAGTTTATGTCACACTGAAGTCAGATTTTGAAGTCAGGCAATCAGTAATGACTGCAGCATTGTGCAGCATTTGTATACTTAGCTTGTGGAAATACAGGGTATTTTTGATGACATTTGAAAGCCAAAAAGACTTTGAATCCACTGGGGTTTATTATTATTATTATTATTATTAATGCAGTAAGCAAATATTCTACACATCACAGAACACCTCAAATTGTACTGTTTTGTGTGAAAAAAATTGCTGTCAGCTTATTTTTCACATATATCATTCTGGTCTTTTTTGCTATCTGTGTTAACAGCTTGTTTTAATTAGTTACCACTAAAACCTTTATGTGCAGATGAATTTACTGGGATGATGGTGCACGAGGCTTGCTCAGGTCACAGAGTGATAACAGCTTGTATGGTTCAGACCCTAGAGATGTGTTCCTAGTTTCTGTGTGTTAAACCACAATCCTGCTGAAATCAATGCAAGTTTTCTTTTCTTTTCAATGAAGTCAGAATTTCACTTTATTTTGGAGGCCTGTACGGTCCCCATGCTGTCATGCTAGGTATGGTATCTGTGTCTTTTTATCAATTAGAGGTGTGATATTCATATGAAAAGTGATTTTGCAGAGGTAAAAACCTTGTTACAATCAATGTGTATTTTCAGAATCACCTTTGCTAGCTCATATTTTTGGTTTATCCCATCATGTGTGGAGTGACTCATATTAAAAGCATTTATTTATTGCATATCTCCCTCAGAAAATAAGAAAACATAAGTTCTGACTTTTTGTTAAACCAAGCACTATTATACACATAGCTGGAGGTGCTCAGAGTACACACGACAACCTGATTTGGTGTGCAGTTTTTATTGTCATAGATTAGCACGTAGTCTGCTGTGTGCCTTTCACGCACTGTCACTTCATATATAACACATGCATTTCCTATTTTAAGAAATATTTTACTCTGTTAATAGCTTATTAGTCAGATTTGTGTAGATGTTTTCCATCCAGAGCTGTTTGCCATAAGTACATAGGTTAAAAAAAAACCAAAAAAAACAAAACAAAAAAAAAACAGAAAAATTATATACACCAGTGTAGTTTCTGTGGAGCAAAACTAATGACAAGATAGATTTGCTGAAACCTAGAAGTGGTTACAGAGAGTAAGGTAAAATAGGAATGGTAGAATTGAATTTAAAGGTACTGACAGTATATGGCAAAGTTCATATTTTTTCTTTTAAAGCTTGATACCAAAGGTATAGTCATCTTTAGATTTCTCTTGAGCTAACTGCATACACTTGTGCACTTGCTCAGCAGATAACCTGTGCAGATAGTGACTTTTGGTAACATTTCAAAGGTACTATTTGTGCAAGGATGAACTCTTCTGGAAAAATTCCTCAAGTGAATGAGGTACAAATATGTTTTCCCTGAAGACCAGGTCATTTTTTCAACTGTTTCATTTCAAACAAAGCTATTTTTGCCACTAACTGATAAATTATACTGTGTTGTTTTTCAGGTTTTATCTATTGTCCTTATTTTTTATTTCTGCTAGTCTACAAGGAATTCCTTTCATTACATCAAAAAACAACTTCAGACTTTTGGACTTTAAATTGAGTATTTTCATTATAAAAATCAAAAAGGAAGGAAAAGAGTTTTGATTTTTTCGTTGTTTGTTCATATAACAGTGTTGTAGGGGATATGCAAGTAATTACTTCTAAGATGACCATTTTAGCTCTTTTCTGCATACTAAATGGGTGAATTTCCCTCCTGCATTACTTACTTACTTATTGTTTATTCCTCTTTTCCGCATTCATTTTCTGTATATAATACATGCAAATCAGTTTGTATAAGGGGAGGTGACACAACTGTTTGATGACATCACCTTTTAAAGATGTCTTTCAGTATCTGAGTCCCTAAGAATGGCTGTATCTAGACATTTCACCAGTCATTTTCTGATCTTTGCAATTAAGGCTGACTCAAATTAAGAAAGCAGCTTACTCATTTTGCTATGAACTGTGTCTTTACACATAATTTCTATTAATTTAGCTTTATAGAGGGGCTAGTAACTACTGTTTCTAGCAAATTACAATTTGCTTGCTTTCCTTTCTGCTTGCCAGTTTTGGGATTGGTATGTACTTAATATATTTTAATATTCTATTGGTCAACTCATTCCTCTTCTGAAAAAAACAAATCAAATAAGCAATGAACTGAAGTCTGCAAAATGTAAATGGCAGATTTATAGCTGAGAGCAAAAACCTGACTGTTTGTACTTTGAAAATGTAAATTTGAGCACTAAAAAACTTATTTTCATTGTAATGCAACTAAATTTACACAGTAACTATAGAGAAAAATCATTTTCTAATATACTTTAGATACCAGTTTACCTTTCTTTCCTTCTATCATATGAGAATGTTACCTCTAATTTGGAACTCGACTTAGCACAAGTGGAGTGCCGATGTGTTAGGCATGCAATGTTTTATTACTGCATAGCAGAGAATTTGGGGAATTGATCATTTGTCTTCTCTGCCCCTTGTGGCTCAGCTTTTGGCAGGTCAGCTCACTACCCACAGAGACTGATTGATCTCGCTCGGCATGGAAATGGCAGGTGCTTGTTAAACCCTCAGTGGGACTTACTTCAGTCTGCAGTGATTTTTCTGTCATCTTACAATACTCTTAATGGGCTCTATCTTTTGGTTTTTCAATCTTTAACCAACAACAAAATGGAGTGTGTTAAATATATCCACTATTGCATGCCTTATTATGGTTATTTAGTGCCCGGTCACAAATGCCTGCTGTTTAGAAGGGAGTGAGTGCCTGGCAAACAAGAGAAGATTTTGATGGTGGAAATTACCTGTAGTCTATGTTCTCCTATATCTTAATGCAAATAAAGTATGAACAAAGAGTATTTCAAATGAAAATGGCATAAAAATCTCTCAGAGGAGGATTCAAAATGCAGTCTTCCTAGAGGATGAAATTCCGCTGGATGATGTATTCTAAATAACTGTGGACTCATGAATAAAGAAATGCACTTCTTGTCAAACAGGAAACAAATCTTCATTTAGGAAGTTTGGCAAATCAAGTTTAAATCCTAGATCCATTCGTAAACTAGAGACTTATATCACTGATGTTCTTCCTTTAGGATATTTATTAATTAATTTGAATTTTTGATGAATCATTCACTGAATGTTATGTATATGCTTATGCTAAACACTAGTTATCAGGTAAATTGTTTGGCAGTTACATTGTGTTTCTTTTTTAATGCTCTAAAACCAATTTTTAGGAAAAAAAAAGAAGAATTTTAAAACATTAAAACATACATAACCATTAACATGATGAAAATTCCTTCACTTTGCCGAGTATGAGATAAATATTTCTAATGGTCTTTCATTAGAAACTTTCACTATGCTTTTATGGCAAACGTACCTATCATCAGCCACCCATGTGATCTTTTTTGTTTGTTTGTGTGCTGGGTGGAAAAATGCATGACAAAAAATGTATAGATGTTTATAGACTCTGACTGAGGGCCTTTTCCACTAATCTTTTTGTTTGTTTGGGTATATCAGACTTTCTGAATTGCTCATTAGGTGTTTTTATTCCATTAATTATTTTCTAAACTGTTGTCTGAAATCCCTCTGTCTTACCAATATTCTTCTGGATGACTGTTTTAACAGAAGTGAGTACACTACTGTATTCCCAAAGCAGTTTTCTGCCTACTTGGTAGGGAAACAACTCCCATTACTTAAGTTTCATATAGGAAGTTATTTATGTTCATCGGCATCACCATCTCACAGTGCTTTTCAGACTTAACTTTTCTTGGAATATACTATAACAGTGCCATTCAGTCTTTATTCCTAAAGGCATTACCTCATTTTGGCCATGCAAAAATTCATACTTTTATAAACTCACAATTCACCAAGGAATTGAGCATGTGCAGTCGCAAGGGAATACCTGTTCATGGTTATTTGTATTATCTGTAAATTTTACCAGAGATGATATGAAGTTTTTATTTTTCTTCAAGTTATAAGTTAAAAAGTTCAAAGCCAAGAAGTGATCTATTTTCAAGGTAAGAGGCAGAGTTTCTCAACAGTGTAGGTTCTCTACTATTTGAAATCTGATAGTTTTATTCCATTAGATAAGTTTCATATTTTATTTGCCATTATAGTATTAAAAACTGACATGTCTTTTGAGTAAGCACAAGTTCTAAGATGATAGTTATCAGGTATTCCTTTACATTCATAGAGAAAATGTAAGCACTACAAAATAAAAGTTCATGTATAGTGTGTTTTTCTTTGTGATCTTCTAGTTTAACAGTAGGCCGGGTAGAAACAGAGCAAAGAAGTGAGTCATTATTTATTTTATTTATAATACTGTTTATGCAGGCATCATATTTAAACTACAGATGACATGTTCTACTTTTAGAAGCTGTTGGAAGAAAATTTGAAAAATTGAAAATCATAGTATGACTTTTGCTGAATCAATATGTGAAATAGTAATTATGAGTTAGTGCTGGCTGTATTATGCTTGCTGCTAGCAATTTCTCCCAGAGATCTGTGTCATGTGGTATGTACAAAACACTGGCAAGGCCGAAGAAGGCAGGAAACAACACTCTTGTTCTAAAAATAGATTATTTACTAAAAAAAAAAAAAAAAAAAAAAAGGTACTTTCTTCTCTTTTTTTACCTTTTTTAATTTAAAAAATGAGTTTGTAGAGTCTACATTAAAACTGATGGCGTAGTTAAGGTTTAGTTTTGCTGTTGAAACATCTCATGCCTCACAGATAATTTTACAGCTTAGCACACAATGCTTTCCTTTTGCGGAAAGCAATAGAACAGCTCATAGAGTATTTATCCCCAAGAGCTGTTTTCTACTTTCTTTAATCTGCAGGTTTGAGCTAAAGCAAAGAAAAACCTGTATGAAGTCCATGGTGACTGTAAAAGAAATCTCCCCCTACTCCACATATTGTATATAGCAAGTGTGTAACTGTCCTGAGAAGGTTATTTCAGGAACACAGAAAAGGTGGGAAAACACAACCATTTTTTTGCTTTCTTAATCTTATTATTTTCATAGTTTTCTTTTTCAGGCAGGAACTTACTGAGGGAGCATGTTTGGTAATTAGCTGGAGCTGATATCATGGTGTTCCTGCACCTACATATCCTGACTTCATTTTAGTAGAGTGTATTCCTTTACCCATGACTGTGAGAAGGGCATAAAATAATTACCACATCAAAGGCTAGACTGTGTGAAATGTTCATCTTGCAGTAAAACTGTTCAAAGACTTCATCAAGGAGCTCAGCATTCCATAGGGATCAATCTCACTTTTTGCAAGAAGGAAATATTTCTCTGACCCTGCTAAGTCTGTTTACCACCAAGGTGTAACATTTGCAAGGTCTTCCTCTCTATGCAGAATCCCCAATTTATGCGAGTAAAGAACAGAGTTGCAACCATTATTACTATTGTTCCAATCCACTTTTAGAGCTGCTGTGTTTGATTTCTACACTTGTGGAAATGAAATTCATTGTTCTGTTCCTTAAGTCAAAATACTCAAAATAACAATCACTCTGCAGGTGTCTAAGAAAGAAATACATCAAGTTTCTTCTATTTCTTGAAGAACAAGTAACATTCAGAATCTTACAATAAATCTGTAAGTGAATGGTACTGAAGAGAAGCACAGACATTCAAATATAGGTAGAAAGATTGATATTCTTCAGACAGACATCTCAGACCATGGTACACAGCATTACAAATGCTACTAAACCAAATGTGAGATCTTATATTGCTCATGTTACTGTCCATGAGAATTGGCCAGAAAGTGGGCTAAATAAAAATGAAGTAAAGTCCTGGGTTTCTTTTGTGGAAGTAAAATGAATGAACCTGGACTCTCTTTCTTGGGGTCAGGGTCATTTCTTAAGGTGTCTGAACCATATTGTCTAACACTGCACTGCTAGTGTAACTTCTGTGTGACAGCTTGATGAGCCACCAACATCTTAAATTAGGGAACAGAAATTACTTTAAGGAAGCAACATAGTGTATGTTTAGACAAACCTAAGATACATTTGCTGAATTCTCAACAGTGTCCTGTTTTAGCTCAGTTATTTCAAATGCTGCCCTGGTACTGATAAAATAAAAACAAATCATTATGACTTAACAGACCATTTAAAAACTAATAAATTTGTGGTCTTATATATGAGAGACTGCTCTAGCAATAAAAGTATACTAAAATAAATGGTTTCTTCAAGCAAGATAATCTTAAGTGACTTTTTACTCTGTTATGACGTAAAGTTATTTGTCTCACTTTTAGCAAATAAAATACATTTTTTTACCTTCACAAGTATAAGCTTTTTAATGTTAGGTATTCTTTGAATCAGCAAAAACAATATGAAAAGTTTAATTATACTCTTTATTTAAAGAAAAATACATACTATGAGAATACTGAGCACTAAAAAATAGAGATTTTAACATCTTAGCTGAAGTAAAATACCTAAATTTGATTGACCACATTCATGTTCTTTCATGCACCGATCTAGGATAAGGCAAGAAGAGAAAACATTGCCATTACATTCCCAAAGGCTATTTACAATAATTGTGAAACATTAGTCTCAATTTTGCATGAAACAGTATTTCATAGAATCATTTTAAATACGTAAATGGTAAATAATTGAAATAAATGAAGATGTATGTAGCTGTTCATTTGCCAGCAGACTTTTTAAAACCAGGCCCTTTTATTTTATGCTAGATGAAGCAATGCACATGAAGTGCTTAGTTCAGTAAATAAAGAGGGATGATCTTCTACAGAAAAGTAAATCTTGCTTGAAGGTATAATCAGTACTGTACTATTAGTGAAAATCCAGCTTATGTACAACAATATAGAAATCAATTCAGCCCACTGATGCCTTCAAATGTAAGACTGTTTTCAGTGACAAACAGCACTGCACTTAATAACTTTAACGTCCTAATCTTTTGACTCTGCCTTAAAAATGGTAGATATGTTCCCTCCTTAACAAAATGCAGAGGCTGTCAAGACAGTAAATTTGCTTAACATGCTGCACCGTATCAAGTGCCAATAGGAAACACAGTACAGTAGAACATATATTCTTTTCTATATTGAGAATTTGTTTTGTTTTTACCTGAGGCATCAGCGTTTAATTCTTGCAAAATTAGAATGCAGAATTGCTTGACTTTCATCCCCTTTGAGAAATGCACAGTCAAGAATCATTAATGGTATGCATTTTAAAGGTGAAAAGTAAACTAAGTACTCTGTATCTAACAGAGCAAAGAAGCAAAAGATGGTGTGATTCTGTTCTCATTTCTGGAATGTAAATTCAGATATCAACTAAAATTAACCTACAATATTAAAAATATATATATATTGAAACAACCTTTGAAAGTTCATTACTTTTATTGTTTTTAAGGTTTATTTCCTGATAAAATATTTTCTTCTGTCTTACCTTCTTACACTGTTGCCATTATAATATGTATACATAGATTACAAAAAGAGCCTCAAGATGTATGTTTCTTATTTTTCTTATATACAGGAGTCAACATCAAAAGATCAAGATTTGCCAACGCTGTCAAATGGAACACCACACACACCATAATTACTTTTCTATTCTAGGCATAGAATTGAGTTGTACCTGTTGGCAAATTCAGACTTTTTAACATTGCCTGCTTTATGTAACAGCCTTTCGATTATATGCACTAGCAAAAAGCCGCTGATCCTGTTTCTGCAATGCAGATATAAAAGAGCATTTTGAAGTGCCACATAAAATAAAATAGTGGTGAATAATAAGCTGGAAAATATTCTTAAGGAATCACTTTACTATCATTACAAAGCTGAGGGCTGACATCTGTTTTTTAGCTCACTTCTGCACACTGCAAGTTTAGTATTGTTGTTTGCCTACAGCTATTTTTGCACTTATTAAGAATCAGTCAATCATGCAGCTTCAAACACTGAAAAGCATTCAGTGGCTACCTTTACTTAGGTCACTCCTCAGATATCCCAACTGTAATTTTCATATGCAAAATGAAAAAAATCAAACTTCTTATCTTTTTCCTAATGACATATATTTTATTTAGTCTAACAAAATTAATATGTTTGTAAATTGATAAAGATAAGATTTGGTGATAGGTGATCAACTTCTTTTCATACTAGAAAAGCCTAGAATTGTATCTAGATTTTATTGTATCAATAATCATCTAGAGTTATCTTCTTGCAGTTAAACTGATGTGTTTTTCAAAAAAAATCTATTCTTGCTCCAGTAGATTTTTGCTATTGCATTAGTTCTTTTCCCTCTATAGAGCAAATTCAAAAAATTAGGACAGGCAATAACTTTTCAGTATTTTTCACTGGGAAAATAATTTTTCTGAATAATATTATGTGAACATTTGGTCATAAAATTTCAGGCTTGTTGTCTGACTATCTCAGTACTGTTTCTTCTAAAAACTGTTTATGTTGAACCTAAACTGCATTTAAACACCTTAATTTGGAGAAAGCCGTGTGAAGGAGTTTTGTATCTTAAATTCACAGTAGTGTTAGTTGTGGGTGTCATTTCTGTTCCATGTGTTCATAGACTTCTCCGTCAGAGCAACTTTGGTACTTGATCACAGTTTACTGAGGCCACAAAGAAGACAGCTCACACAGGTTATACATCAGGAAAGGTAATATAGTTTGGAAAACAATTGGAGCTGCCTTTCAACATGTCATCCCATTTCTCAACATCCCAAGTTTTGTTTTCAAATGTGGATCAGAAAGATGTGCAATTCTGAAATCAGCAGGGTTAAACGGCCTAATTAAATATGATAAGAGGTTTTAGTTTTCTAGACTAGACTCCTGTAGAGTGATAAAGGGACAGTTTAATTGCATATTAGGCAAGTTGTGATGAAAAAGGCACAGGCAGAATGAGACTCATGTAAGTGAAGTCATAAAGACTCCCATTCAGAATCTATGGAGAGAGTCCACACACAGTCATTCCTCTCATCTTTAAAATAAGTAACTATTGTATATCAGTAAATGAATATTGTACAATATTCATATCAATATCAATTCATTGATTTTGACTATAAAGTGAACCTAGATGTAACCATCTTAGGATGGTACTATACAGTACTGTATAGATGGTGCTATATAGATATGTACTATAGGTACTCTGGTATTATATAGGTAGGTACTATACTATAGGCAAGGTGAATTCTACCATTGTTACCTATAACATAGAAAGCACTCATGGTCCTTCCAAGAAATCTTAGATGGAAGAAATGGCATGTAGTCTGTGCAGCAGATTTATGGTTAATTTACAGTGCACTGAGCATGCATAAACAGAAAGCATAAAGGATAAATATGAAATGTTCTCAGAATTGATGGTCTTAGTAAAATATGACACAACTATTCTATATTTCCTGCACTTATTACTTAGTAAAAGTAGAATAACAGGTGGGGAGATTTGCTGGAATGACATGCAGGTCTTAGTAAGTTTGAATTCATTTCAGTTCTTTAAATATTTTGAGTACTGATGAGCACCAGTATGAGATAACACAACCCACAAAATCAGCTATAAAGTGTCAATTACTTAAAAAGAATAATTAAAAAAAAACCTTTTATGCTTTCCTAACTATGACATACCTTCAAATAAATTGAAGCATTTCCTTGATTTTGTCATTAAAGTGGAAAATGAGTTTTTCCGCCCTCACTAAGAATAAACTTTCTGGGAACCAAAGTTCAGCCTAAATGATATTGTAAAAAAGAGGTATTTGGTGAAGGCTAAATATTAGTGCCAAGGAAAATACTACTATGCATTCACATAAAATTTTCTATGTATTATTATGTTGTTATTTATTATTGAAAATATATCAAATCACAACATGACTCAAAAAAGAGCATTCTGTAAGCAAACCAGTGATACACAAGAAGTCTGTTGAATGCAGAAAATAAAAAAGTCTGCAAACAGAAGATTAGTTACTGAAAATGGTAGTAGTAATTTTAAAAAAGAGTTTCAGTGTCTTAATATCAATGAGAAAGTTTAAGAGCTGCAGGAAACACCTTTAAAGCCCAGGTCTTAGTTGCTTAAACTTTTTTTAAGATAGGATGTAAAAGATGGATTTTCTTTTTTATAGGAGGCTGCAGGATATGGTTTAGCAGGAATTTGGTTAAGCATTCAGTAATCTCCTCAAACACTGTCATTTTCTTCTAGCTAAGTTTTGTTCCTTAGAGATTTACATTTTTAAGTTTAAAGAGCTTTTTTTTCAAGCTGATTCCAGAAATCCAGATTTAAGACCACATATGTATTCTGTAATATGGTGTGACATTTTTTACTTTGTCTACTTTGTCCTTCAACAATATTATACCAAGGACAGTAAAATTATAAAACAAATCCACAGCCCTTCTGCATCGTTGCAGTAATTAGGTCTAGCAAAGTGACTCCCAAGAATGCCTTCCTTATGCCAGCGGCCACTTTGGCTCCCAGCAGCCTTCAACAATTGAGAAGAGAAGGTGACAAAAAGGTGGAGGAAAGCATGCATGGCTTACAATGGAATGATTGGTCTCAACAGACCAGTTTTGGCATTATATAGTGTATATTGCACAAGCTGCCCTCTTTTCAAATGGGGTCACAGCTCTGGAGAGGGCATGCCAGAGGGGGAACTCTGTCATTTTTTGAAAGGGTTATTGAAAGCCACTCACTGAGTACATGGAAAAATGAATGAGAATTTCAGAGCTGGGTCTAATGGGATTGTCTGTACAACAATTATTCTTATGACAAAGAGTTCTGGAACAAGAGCTCCAGAAGGAGGTCTAAGATTATGGGACTCCATTTTAAAATCCTAGCTCAAACAAGTACTTCTTTTCATGAGTCTAGGATTTGTCACTTGAGAGATGGATATTTGCAGGACATATTTAATGCAAGAACAGTTATTTCTTCCTTTCCTTTTGTGTATAATATTCGATTTACCCCAGCAGTCTCTTTAACTAATACAGCTATATCCTCAAACCTTAATGTTTGGATAAGACCCCCAAATTACACAGTTTTCTAACAGAATCTATACTTTGAGTAAAAGAAAGTTAATACTATGATTTTAATGTAAGTTCTGTCATTAAATTGACTATGACAGCACAAAGTTTTTTATTCAATGGCATGTGTATACACTAAATAAAATCTTTTTTTTTATTTACTCCAGAAAAAACTCCAAATTTACCAACTTAATTTCTATGTTGTCCTTGTTCAAAGATACTGTTACATGATTGCTTAAAATGACAAAAAAGGATCATGAAAAAAGGAGTTCATAGTAAACAAATTTTAAAATCAGGCATGTGTGGCATGCTTAATGTGGCATATGTGAAGAACTCAAGGCAAATTAAAGGTTGTGAATTTTTCTAGATGTATGAATAGTGCATATTTACCACATGGGATTCATAAAATATTGCAGAAATACCTTGAAAATATTGTGACTAACAGTCAAGCTGTTTGAGCTAGAACATAAGCTAACTAAAATAAGTTATCAAATGAAGGGAATGCTTTAGAGAGCAGAAATTGTGGCACTTGGGGCACTTGCATTTTGGGCACTTGGAGCACTTCTTGCATTTTGGGCACCAGAGGACAGAACTGAGCATTATCACAGCCATACTTAGCACACGTTTTCCAAATTCTCTTGAGCATAAAAAAGCTTAAAGGGTTAAGGGTGAATTTTCATGAAGCAAGTAAACAGAAGGCTCATTTCTTGTCAAGCACTAATGGATGAATATGCCCAGGCAAACACCATAAACCTGCAAATCAGTGAGTCTGGGAATCTCTGGAGTTAGGCTGTGCTTCCTGTTCTACAACAAGATCACTTCAAATTTCTAGGTGCCGAGTTCTTAGGAGACATATCTTATGATAAATTGGCAGGGAAGCACCCACCTTGTCCTTTCAATGCATCTGTTGCCCTCCTTGTTTTCTGCCTCCCTTCTCCATGGCCTTCACAAAGACATGAATGCACTTCCAGGTTCTTCTTACAGAGATGAACCTTCTTGTGGATAGCTAGAATTTGTATCAATAAATAGTAGCTTCTCTGACTATCTAGAACTTAACTGCCAACCTGTGCTAGTCATCTAGTTTTTTTTTCTATAGTCATTGGAAAGAGGTGTATCCCCTTCTTGGAGTCGTGATTCAATGGGATACTGGGATGAAGTGGCCTGTGAAGAGATTGCACTCTTCCTGTTGATTGTAGAGATAACTTAAAAGACTAGATTAATTTACATGTCTGACAGCTAGATGTCTATAATGAGCTGAAAAATTCATCTCATAAAATTCAATACATGGAAATGCAAAGTCCTGCACCTGAGGAACAGTAATCGCAGGTACAGGCCGGGTGTTGAGTGTCTGGGAAGTGTTTTTTCAGTAAAATACCTGGGAGTTCTAGCACACAAGCTGTCCATGAGCCAGAATGTGCCCATGAACCAGCAATGCCACCTTGAAGCATTAAAGGTTTGGCTGTTTTAGCCAGAACATTGCGAACAGGTCAAGGAAAGTGACAAAGGCAAAAGTCCCCAAGATGATTTAGGACTTGGGATATCTGATATACGAACAGAGGCTAAGAGACTGTTCGATCTGGAGAAAAGAAGGCTCAGGGTGATCTGATAAATGTGTATAAATGCCTGATGGGAGGGAATAAAGAGGTCAGAACCAGACACTTCTCAATGGGTCACAGTAACAGGACAAGATACAAAGGGCACAAGCTGAAATACAGAAAATGCTACTGAAACAAAAGCAAAAAAAAAATTTTGTTTTACTGTGAGAATAGCGAATCACTGGAACAGGCTGCCCAGGGACGTTGTGATGTCTCTGTCCCTGAAGATATTTAAAACCTGACTGGACATCTGGACATGAACCTGCGCAACCTGCTCTGGCTTATCTTGTTCTGAGCAGGAGTGTTGGACTACGTGATCTCCAGAGGTCTCTTCCTACCTCTATGTGTCCCTTTTTGTGATTCTGAGATGAAGTCTGTGCACAAAGGGAAGAGAGCAAGCACAGGAGTAGAATTTTAACTGATTCTGACATTTGGATTTGGACTGATTTCTCTAACCAAAGACATTAACAATGTAGACATGTAGACATCTAACTCTAAGACATTCACCTCATCTCTGTAGGCAGCAGAGAGAAATGGGCATTTAGCAATGTGCTGACCTATCTCACGTGCCTATCTTAAAATAAGATGGATTGCTTGCTGGAAGACATTTTTTTTTCTCCAGTGAAGAAAAATAGAGCACAATCTCCAGTTTGTTCCAAAGTATTTAAAGGTCAGGTACCAAGAAAAGCATATTTGCTCCAGAAAAACATTCACATATTCATTTTATTTTTATTAACTACCATACATGTATTGTATGCAAGAATATGCAAATGTCCTATTCCACTATGTACAGATTAACAAACATAAATTAAATAGATAAATAAATAAAATATTGAACAACTGAAAAAGTTCATATTTTAATGTTTAAAGTACATTGAAAGTACATATAAATCTGAGAATTTTTCAATGTTTATATGAAGTCACGGTAAATCACATTACAATTTAATCAGACATTAAAGTCTAGAATTGTGCACATACCCTAAAAATTTCAGGTGTATTCATTATGCAGTTACAAATATCTGTATTTGTTTGCAAAATTGATGTTTGAATCTATAAATGTGGCAACTGCTGGCACTATATTCAACTAGTGGGAACAAGAGAAAAAGAAAACAAGAAAAAAAAAAAGGAAAAGAGGAGCTGTGCAAGAGTGGAATTCCCTCAAGGAATACTCTATTTCATCCGTTACATACTGAAACCTTTTCAGAGGGTGCCAGACCTCTGGAAAGGGGATGCTGGAGGAGGAGCTCAACAACGCTTTGAAAAGGTTCAGAGAATGTGTTGTCACTGTGCAGTTCAACTCTCCTCACCCCAGCTGCCCTACCTAATATTCCTGTAACTCTTACTTGCAAGAGTAGCTTTTTGTCCTCTGCCTGATCATGTGTGGCCAACCACATCCTGAAGTGTATTGGTTGCTTTCGTTACGCTGAACACGCCTGATTAAATGAATTGTCAGTGTAATCCTACTGAATTCAATAAAACTTGTGCTTAGCCCACTGTACCTTATAGATCTCAAGAGAGGTGCCATATGAAAACAACTAAGCAATAGACACTGCTTTTGGAATATTTAGGTATGGTCTCCATTTTATACTCCCCAGCAAGAGGAGGGAACTCATTTTAACTATCCAAATACAGTACCACTTCTTGCTGGCATCAGGAACAATATGCAAAAAGAGTAAATGGGAGAGTGCCATTAATGCTGGGAATCATTAGACAGAAAAGCAAATAGAAAAAATACATTTGTTAAATGGAAAATAACATGTATTTTAAAACACCCAACAGGTTATTGTAAGCAAAAGAGAGAGAGGGGGGGAAAACTATTAAAATGAAATTGAGAGAGTCTTTTAAATGTCAAATGTTGCATTCTACCAATAACATATCAAGTAACTTAATGAGAGATGCAAGTGTTACGTTATTTTTGTTGTAGTTTGTTCCTGCTTTCAATTACAATGAAGGCAGTGCCCTTATTTTAGTATAACTGGTCTATGACAGCAAACTCAAGCCAATAATGGGGGCAGTGTTTCTAAGGTATGTTTTCATTTGCATTCTAGTTTTGTGCCAAGCAATTTCTGTTAATCATCACAGTAGCTCTTTAGGCACTGTAGTTAACACAAGTCTACCTAATATATATATAAATATAGAACAACTGTTTCTTATGTGTGCTGAGGATAGAGACTGGTGGGAAAGAAGGGGGAGTGGTGTGGGATGTTAGAAGATATTTCTTTCAATACTTCACATGCATCACCAATTGCTGTGACTTACCTGACCTGTCTGTACAACAGTCAGACTCTACATTACATATTTGTTTGGAAAGGTAAAAGAGAAAGTAAAGAGTAAAGGAAAGAGCGTCATATGATTATATGTATTTAATGCAGCTGAGGCTTCACTTAAGGAAGACAGTAAAAGATGCATTTATATAAATTTCATTCTATTATAAATGTGAATTTTAAGCAGGAAAATACAGTTGTGTTGTCCCCCCTCACCCCGCTCTTGCCCAGAAAGTCCTATTTTAAACTGTTCTCATTCAGAGCTGGAGTTGCTACTTTTGGCATTGTTCCCAGAGTACTGCATACTTGGTGGTGTGTGAGGCATTGCCTCTTAGGGAAAGGGGAGGGAGACTGAATCCTAACATTTAATTCTTAATGATTGTTCTGCATGGTCAAGAGGACACAGAGCAAGCAGTGCTTTTTATTCATTACTTACTGTTATAGCTATTGGCAACCAGCCCTTTTAATTTAGTTATCAATACCCAATGTCTTTAATCTTCTACTTTAAAGGTATTCCAAAATAAGTACTGACCAATGAGCATCTGCTAAATAGAAATACAAGAAGAAAATTATGGTTTCAGACAGTGCTAGTACGGCCTACCAGTGTGAGTCCTGACTAAGAGTTGTTTTGTATTCTCTTGACAAGTCTTGCTTCTTTATTGGGATAATTTCCTCCCTGTTTCTCTAACAAATACTTGACAACTAATAATAGTGGAAAAACTCATAGGTGTTGCTAATACATGAACTTTTAGATTATCCTTCCACTCTCCCTGTTGATATAGGATATTTCTCTTAAGTACATTTTCTACTGCTAAATCAAACTTGGATTTCAATATCCCATAAAGTGGAGTTTCAGAAACTATATCAGAGGTTACTGTGTAATTGGAAAACTGTCCCTGATTGGGAAGTTCTCCTGTTGTTTCTTGACTTTATTTTCACACTGTGGCTGGTAATTGCATCCCAGAATACTGTATGATATTACTTTCTCTTTTTGGGAATTCTGATACTGAAGGCTGATACTATACTTTAGTTCTGCATCACTTATCCATGCTAGTTAGGTGATAATCCTCTCTCTCTCTGATGATTTACCTGGTAGATTTTAAAATTTACTCCTGTGGAATTTTGCTTCAATCCAAAGCTTGGCTTGCTTGTAGAATGGCATCCACTGTGGAAGAGGCTTTAACCAACTTTTATATATGCAAACAGAAAATAAAAAAAGAAATGCAGTGTTGTATCATAATGCTCCTCTCAGCCTTGTCACCTGCAAGGGGTATAAAGAACAGTTTTGTTGACCTACTGTAAGTGCCCACACTGAAGTGAACTGAATAGCTCTAAGATCTGTTGATCACATGGACTAAGACTTCACTTCAGTTGTCCATGCATCTATGTCTAACGGTATCAGAGAAATCCCAGGTACACCTAGCCTCCTAGCCTCTTCAAAAAGGCATACCTGAAGTCCTTTGTCATATCTGCCAGTCCTGTGAGGTCTCAGACACTCTACGGCATTTTAAGTGTGTTAGGACACCTGACTGACATCCCACTGTTTTCACCAGCTGGTCTGAGATTTTAGATATCTAATTTCATGTAGATACTGAAATTTGTTTTCTCTCTTTATGAGTCAAATCTCATTCACCCTTGTGTCTAAAATTAGATGAGAGGAATCTCATTACTAGATGAGGTAATACTTTACTGTCTGAACTGAGATAGCCAGGAGATACGGAGTAGAAAAAGAAATATTTGGGGAATAAGGATTTACTACTTGGCTCACTTTGTGTTGTCTTTATTTTCCTTGATCACAGTTTACAGTTAAATTGACACATTATGTTTGCTTACTAGGGTTTATTCTTTTTGTTACTTATTTTGTATAAAATGTACTCTAAAGGTGAGGTCAAACATGATATCTGCACCAGATGATAGAATTATTTATCAGAATCTGATATATAATGGCTCTCACATTTTCCCCTTTGCTCTTGTCAAAATATTGTCTGCACATTGAATGGGTTTCGCCAACAGGTTAAAGCCACTTTTGGCAACAGTCCCAGTAACACTACTGCAAATTCTTTTGCTCTGACTTGTGTCAATTTATTCATTTATTCGGCGATTGCTTTTCTGATACCCTATTTATTTTTCCCATGGTGAGTTCACTACTGTCAGTTCTGGAGCTTTAAAGAATGTAATAGCAGCTTCACTTAACATTCACTATGATCAGGAAAGTGATATTAACCACATTAGAAAGAAATGTAAGGATTTTCATTAAAATGCAAGTGGCTTTTGAAATCTCTAAAACATCTTCATATTCCCCTCAGATTTCTCTGCTTGCAAACTGAGGAAGAGAACACTACAGTCTGCTCCTATATCACATTTGAAAAGTTGTATCCAAACTTCAAAGATTTTAAAAAATGCAATGAATGCGTAAAGCTGCAGAACCTGGAAGTTCTTACTTCAGGACATTTTCTAATCTCCAAGGTTCAGCTGAATTTTCAAGACATTTTGTCTGCCTTATTTTTTTTTTTTTGACTTTGATTGACTTGGAGAGTCCAGGCCATTACGAGTGATTCCAGCATCTTCAGGAGTACTTTAGCCATGAATTAAATCCTATGCCCTGCTTCATACACTTATGCACTCCTACAGGGACATTCTCTGTCCCAGATAATTAACTCGTGATCAAGACCTCAATTCAAGGAAACTCTTGTTTAAAATCCTGTGCAAAATGCCATTTAAGCACATGCTTACAGATGTGCTCCTCAAAATTCACTTAAAATATGCATTTACATTTAGTATTTTAAATAGGCATCCCTCAGAATCAGGGTGCATTTTTGTGGGGTGAAGAAAATACTGGTGATTATAAGCACAGATGAAGATTAACAAATTAGTTCTACTGAAGTCCATGCACTTTTCTACTTCAGTCTTCTTTTTTCCTAGTATTTACACTTCTTTTCCTACATTCCTGTTTTGAATGTCACCAGTATTTGATGTGACCTCTAGCAGCACTTTGCTGACAGACTGTCATTAGCTGTTACTCCCTCTTAGGAGGAGGCCAGATAACTAGGTTTGAGAGAGTCATCAGGCAACCTTTCCACAAGAAGAATTCTTTGTTTGTATGACGTGCTTCTCAAATAGTTGTCTTTTTGTTCATTATTTATCTGACTTAGGATAGTCAGAGATGGCTTATTGGCAGCCATAAAAAGCAGAAACATATATTAAACTCTGAAGAGTTCTATACTGATTTTTTGCCTTCTAAAAGTTTTTAATAATTGTTTGTCATTCTTCTTAGGGGATGAACATGTACAGTCAGACTAAAACTTCCTCACATTTTTCTCTGTCATTCCTGATTTTATATGAACATATAATATATATATATTTATTCATATATAAATATGCCACATACATGAATACAGAAAAAGAAGAATCATAGCACAACTAGTGAGAAGGTGAGATAAAATATTCCTATAGATACATGAAACAATATTTTCTTAGGAGAATTAAATCTTTTTAGACTTTTTTTAAAAGGATCCATTCAACAAAAAGAATGCTGGTCACTTTTAGATGTAATGGTGTTGCAATCTGTCAGCTTCAATCCCCGTGCCCTCGGTTGCTGTGCTGGAGACAAGTTGGGTACATGATGCTGCAACCAGCAATGCCTTGGGAAGCTTAGAGCTACCACAGAGCACACGTGTAAATAACAGGTTCAGCAGCTGACATTTATTGCAAGCAGAAATCCATAGGCATCCTGCAGTCCAGCATGCAGTGCAGTGCAACTCGGGTTAGGGGTTGGCTTTGTTCCCTTAAGAAAAGTAGGACCTGCTTGCCCTCCATCCCAGGAACTCCAGTAAATGCCTCTTGATGAAGCCATCATAATTTCTGCTCCCTAAGTGACTGTTTTCATCTCTGTGCCAGACTCTGTTGTCACAGTGGCCTATTCAAAAACATCTGCACTTCAAGCAGCTGCCAACAAACAGCTCCCTTTTTCATGCACTTCAGACTGCGATGAATGTAGAGTTAAACATTTGCGAGAGAAGTGCTCTTTAAAACCTGAGAAATACTTCTTTAGCAGATCATGATTCTTTGATGAAAGTATTTGTATGGTTTGAAGCGTTTAATATTGTATATGCCTGTTCACTGTATTAATTTTCCCCAAGTCAATTTTTAAAACTAGAACAATCTCCCTTTTGCTTTATACAGTCAGCATCAGAACTGTAGACATTTTAAAATTAAGTTCCTTTATTGTCTGTAAATATCTGAAGCATGGGATGCTTCATAAAACAAACAAACAAGCAAAACAAAAAACACACTAGATGATAGATTAAAATTAATCTGATTAAATAGATACTTAAGAGCTAAACATTCTTGCAAGAAGAATAATTGCCTTCATAAAATTACAGTGTCTCACTTGCAGGTCTTTTTTGCTTAGAAGTGCAGAATGAAATGCAGAGGGAAGCAAAGCAAGCCTATAACATCCCAGTAAAGGGAAAAAAAAAGTTTATTTGAGGTCCTCTAACAATTTTGGAAACTCTGCATTATTAGATCTGTGTTGAATTAAAACATGTAATGCTGATTAAAAAAATTAGCAGAAAAAATTAGGAGAATTAGGAAAATTAGGAGAAAATCTGTTAAGCATGTTAAAATCTGTTAAGTTACATAAATATATCTATACCAGTATAAGAAACACATTTTTCCAAACATTCTCCTTACGTAGCTAATTATGAAATACTGTCTTCGATTGTGTCTATGCAATTTTGTCTGGACTTCTGTTATAGTAAATAATTAAGTAGCATAGTGAAGGGTTTATTAAAAGCATGAGAAAGTACCAAGCAAAACACAAATTATAATGAAATTTGGGATGTCAGCGACAATTAGCTGTGTTATGAATATTCATTTCATATTCATTCTGGATAGTGCCATTTTTCACTATCTTTAATGATTGAATAGCATTTCAAGAAATGGAGATATAAATAATAAGTCTTGTGATGATTAACATGGTCTTTCCTGAGTGTTGGGGCACTTGTCAAGTACCACGTGGGCTAGAGCAATGACTAGAAAGTTAATTTTCAAACATGACTAGTTCAATGTGTTTAGCAGGTCCATTTGACATTCTTGCAAGATTGCTAATTTACAGGAAGATAAGTGTTTCTTTACTCATGCTACAGTTTCATCATGATTTGCATAAAAGTACATCAGGACCCCAAATGAGAGGTGAAAAGCAACAGAGTTGTATTAAAGCAATGTGCTCAAGAACAGTCACTTCCAATTAATTTTTGCAAGTGACTCTCAGTCTTGCTTTCAGGACAGTATATGCTTAAGTTCTATTGAGAGAAGACTGAGTATATACTTAAATGTTTTTTTTTTTTTTTTCTAGTCAGGATGAAGGCAGCCTTGAGAGTGAAGGGAGCAGCAACTGACTGTGCAGGAGGCAGTCTTTAACCATATAGCCTTATTCCATTTTAAATACTTGTTAATATGATTGCTGTTTCTTAATGCTAATAGTGTTCTTCTAGTATTCCCTAGAAAGGTTATGAAATAACCTCCCAATATTGCGTACCCATGTGCACTCATATTGGTGAAATGTTTTGAGTCTTTCATTCAGTACCCGTACATGAAGCCACATAGTCTGCAGAACAATAATGGGATCCTCCCTGACTGCATATTTTGAAAAGAAAACCATAATTTCAAAGGAAGAATTACATAGCTGAAAACCCAAAGCCCTCAGAGAAAGAACCTCACTAGACATTTTCCTTTTAGATTATAAAATGATGAAAAAGAGCATAACATTTGTTAAATTAATTCTGGAGGACCTCTTTTGTGTAAGTCTAATATGAAAGCAGGTAAGACAAATGTATTATTGCTACTCTCTCTACCTCTCACTGATATTGCTCTTTTATTCAGTATCATGCTTCATCTTGCATCTGAGGCAATTGGAAAGAAAACAGGTTGAAACTGCTTTGATACAGCATGGATAGTAAAAACGCTGATAAAGCATGTAGGTTAGTTAATTATGTCCATAGTCTGCATTATTAGAAACTCAGACTTATAGTTATTCTGGAATATGTGTTTTCATTGTCTGAAAAAAAATGAGAGAAAAATATTAAAGCAATAGGGAGGATGATCTTGTTTTGAGTCTGGAAAAGTAAAGTAGCAAATTATAACAAAAAATAAACAGCCCCTGGATTTGATGGAACAGTGTAGGTAGTGCCTCAGTGAGACTGTTCTGGCAGTTGCAGGTGGCTCTAGGGGCTGTGAATGCCCATGAGCATTCATATATCAGAGATCTTAGTAGCATACAGACCTTTCTTGACTCTGAAGCATCCATTTCACTATGTTCTGTGGAGGGTGTTGGGGAATACTGCATATGCAAACTGAAGCCAGTGTATATCCTGGGGAAGTCGTATGCAGCAAAGTTGTTTAATTTCCTAGTTAGAGCTTCAAAAGCTACTCATAATGAAGGAGATCATTCAGAATATGGCTAGGTTCCTTCAGTAGAGAACCAAGATAGATTCTCTTCTAAACATTTTTTTTTTAGGTAGGATATTATACAAAATGTCAGTTGTACAAAATCGCCTTGGATTGCATAATCATAAGAATTGGGTTTTAAGTAAATGGAAGGGTAAATAGAGGCCTATAATGAAGAGTACCAGTTTCAAATAGGCAAGGTAAGGCAGGCAAAAGCAATTGTTCACCTAGGTGACTGATGGAGCTCAGACTCACATTTCACTTGAATGTGAATGAGGCCTGGAATATAGTTTGCTTGATTGTGTAGAAATGTTCTTGAACATGTATGCCAAGCAAACAGGTAAAAGACATTGCAGAAAAGCTCATAATTGGATGAATGACCATTGGTTGAATGAAGATAAAACAGAACCTCCAAAGATCTGAATGGACTGATAAAGAAACCTTTTACTTTGTAGAATAAAATGAGAATTTCCAAAATATAAAGTGAAATGAAACACAAATGGAACATCAGACTTGACGGAGCATGTAAATACAAAGAGGAAAAAAATGACTAAGGTAATTAAAAATAGTAATTAATTTGTTTTTGTTTTTTTTTCAGTAAGAATAGTGTTGATCAGATAATGATAGTATAGCACTAAGTTTCAGTATCTTAAATAGAAAGCTCAGTATGTACAGAGTGTTCTAATGAAGAAGTGAAATTAAACTGAATGGTGGATGGTACATTTCTATTAGAAACCCTGGTGGTTAATCAGTTCAGCAACATATGGGGACATAGTATGCAATGCAACTTGACAGTGCCTAACCCCTGCCTTCTCTTACAACCTCATCATCACAGTGCAACACCAGCCTCAGTTATTTGGTTTAAACTGTTTAGCTAATCTGATTTATATTTGTCTATATCTAACTGTAATAATAATTCTTATTTCCCAGTTTACTACTTGCCTTCTCCCAAGGCTAAAACAAATATGATTTTAATCTAGCTTATCTGACCCAAAGCGTTAGCAGCAACACTTATGTTTTATTTGTTTTCTCCTTTAACACGAAGTTAGTAGTCTTATTATAAAAGTTTCCTGCAACTTCTCAGGAGTATACTCCTATGTTCATGTGTTTTTCTTTTGTTATTAACTCCATCTCTTCTGCTGACTTACAGTAGCCCAGGCTTTAAGCCTGCCAAGAAATATGAATTCCTGTGCTAATTTAAATGTTGGAAGCATCAGGAGAACCACATCCCAGAGGGAAAAAGAAGCACTAATACCATTGCACAAGACAGGAATGAAACTTCATCTGGAATGCTATGGTTAGTTTTACTCACCTATCATCAAGGTCATTTTAAACTGGAACATGTAAAGAGAAGTGTTGCAACAAGAATCAAAGGAAAGTCTTTTTGAGAAAGGGGAAAAATGGGCTTTGAGGATCATCAGTCTAGAGAACTGAAAACTGAAATGAACTGAAATGACTGTGCATTATACACTGATGGGAAAGTAAAGGACAGAGAGAAAATTGTTCTAAGGACAGCACCAGTACAAGAGCAATTAGATGGTGTCAGTAGACAGGGACAAATATGACCTTAAAATTAAAATGTTTCTAACCATCCATGGTAGTAGGTTTTGGAATAACCTCCTAATAGGAGAAATAGGATAAGACAGTCTAACTGATTTTAATGCTTTGGATGATCAGTGTATGATCAATATACATCAAAGTGTTTGATGTAGACAGGAGTCCAATTTCCTGTCTTTATAGTCCTGTCTTGCTGTACTTTTTTAAAAGGGAACTGTCTGTACTCTTTCAGTATTGGCCTTCCTCATAGCTACACTGTGTAAAAAATAAGGATCTTTTATTCATTTTATTCACATTCAACTGTGTCAAACTAATCGAAACAGAGATTCAACTGAAACAGAATATATAATCCTCTTGGTATTGTATCCTTTCTCTTTTGTTCTATTTATTTTTTTCTTCTGTTTTTGAAATGAAGGATGAGGCTACTCACCAAACTGAAACTCCATTTGCTAATGCTTTTAATTTCCTTTAAATTGTATTTTTGAATGAACATAAGATTCATCAAAAATGTTGCCTAGCTTCACTGCTGCGCCAGTCAGAAGTTCATATGTCTCTTTTGGCAGTTGGTGCTCCTAAAAGTACTAAATATATCAACTATGTGCACTATTGAATCAGGACCAAGATTGGCTCTTGTGTCTGCCTCTTGCCTGTATGTTCAAGGAAACAGGAAAAGTTCCTTGTACCCTTTGGTCTGATTCACCTCAAGACCATGCAAAGCCAAATACAATCTAGCTGAGATTTATCATCTGTCCTTCAAGTACCAGGGGGCAATAAGAGGTAAGAATAACAGATGTAGCTGTGTGTGTAGCACCAAGTGGGAAATAACTCAGAGAAATGTTTTGCATTTAACTTTAAAACATTAAGAGAATCACTTGAAGGACTGTCAAGTGGAAGGTCATTCAATCCTTGGAGAAGGTAGGAAAAATGTCCTGTGCTGCGTCTGGAGATCAGCGGAGATACAGATGGTACAACAAGCAAGTCTGTGGCCCAGAGCACAAGTCTATGTCAAAATCGACTCCCAGATCTAAATACTTTCTGTTCAGTCTAATAGGCCCAAGTCACTCGCAAGATATTGTGCACTTACATATTAGAATTCAGGAGAGCTATATATGAAAAATGAGTATAGAGAATGGATGCCAGCTATCTTTTTTCCTATGCATATCTAATAAATTCACTTTTAGAAAAGTTGAAAAGGACTCTTACAAGCCAGAAAATATCTTGACATTATGTGGATACATATGTGTTGGAAAGGGCTTGGAAAGTTTCCCAAGCTTGTGAGGACCTTTTCAGGACTGAGAAAAATTGCAGTTCTTACATTTAGAGAAGTTTAAATTGTTCTCTCTCAATAGACCATGAGTTGTGAATGAGGTCTGGTGACATTCAAACTGAAGGTACAACCACTGCCTTGCATCCAACCCACTCTCAAGAGGTCATAATGAAAAGCAATTGCTAAACTGTAAGGGTTGATATAAGGAGACAGCACTTCAATTAGGTTGTGTTTGGACATGGCCACTGACAGACAATAGCCACCAAAGTGTGCACTAGTAGAGGAACCGGTCAGATACGGTCTCTGTGGGAGCTCCAAGACTTGCAGTCTTGCTTCAAGACTGTATGCATTTTTGCAGAGCCTAAGCTCAGAAAACGGCCATGTAACATGTTAAGAACAAATTCACCAAAGTTGTGTGGTCAAAATCTCAATGGCAAGTACACAGGCATGTGCACATTCTGTTAGCATTCTGATGCTAACAACCTTGCTAACCTTCTGGCTAGCAAGCCAAAATGCCACATGACAAGGATCAACCGCAACATTGCCTGATATTTGATACCAGCATTCCTAGCCAAAGCATAATCCATGCTTTCAAAAAAGACTATGCTGTTTCCTTAGCACTCTGTTTACATCATCTCCTGCCTTTTCTTTGTGTTTATGATGTTACTGTTCTTTTTAGCTTTTCAGTTTTGCTAATAGCACCTCACAGTTTTTGTTGCAAAAGCTGGTGCTATTAAAATTTGCATCATTTTACATATCCACTCCCAGTTTATTCTGTGGTTTTTTTTTTTTTTTTCACATGGTGTTTTTACACCTTCTGTGTTTAACTGTGAAGATTTTGTAACATAGGTCTTGTACAAGACCTTTTTCAAAAAGAAATAATTAATTGAGGTTGGCTGATATTACCTTAAGAGAAGGTTTGCAAAGCTCCAAACATTTCCAGCCTGATCCAGAGAAAATTCACCAGAAGTCTTCTTTTTTTCAATTTTCAACACTTTTTTTCTGTGATAATAATTTGTCAAGACTTTTTGCAAGTTACGGACCAAATCTAGTAACAAATGGAACATGTGCTAGACAACTTGCATTTTCCTTTTGGAAAAACAACCTGATCAGCTCAGAAAGAGCAACATAGTATGATGGGTATGAGCAAGCCAAAAACAAGTTAGAAGCTTCATTACACAAAATAATGATGATTAAGCTACCTTTTACCAGTAATGAAGAAGCTTTGATAAAAGGCATGTTTCACAAAGGTTCTTTTTTTACAAGTCCAAGAAAAAGATATAAAGATCTCCTAGAAACTACACTGTTCTTTTTAATTGTAGGTGGAAATGAGAGATTTGATGCTGAATAATCTCAAAGTCATCCTTTCATAGAGATATATATAGATTATTCAAATAAAACACTGTTTTAAATTTTGTTTTAAACAGGGTATGTCACATTTAAGGGGGAGAAGAAACTGTTCAGTAGAGTGTATATGTGTCAAGCATTTGTGCAGTAGACATTTTGACATCTCCTCTTCTATGCTTACCTAATGTACATTGAAATAATGGCAAGAGAAAATATTTTTTTCAATAATTAAATAATTATTGTTGTGACAAAAAACAAGAATTAGATCTGTGACCAGCACAGGTGGAGGAAATCTCAGGCTTTAAAAGCTTGTGGCAGCTGTCCTTTCTCAATATTACTGCACTTCATCCAAAGAGCCAGTGCAAATGGCATGAAAGGTCTTTCCTTCTCCTCTGCATCTCTGATCAAGTGGGAGAGGGAGAGCTGGAAATGTTGAGATAGCTTTCAAACAACATGTGTAGCTTTTTTAGAAAGACAGCAAGACCCTTAAGACACTGCAGCACCCCATCCCCCCCCCCCCTTTTTTTTTTTCCTGTGGCTATAAGAGATGGGTAATGTTCCCATTCACAGCAGTAATGGATCAAAACCGTAGAGGCATATAGGAACTCTAGCCACTCAGAGGTCCCAAAACTATGATGTCCATCAGAGCAGTGATCTGGCAGGTATTCCCACACAGGAAGGTGGTACGAGGGGTGAGATGAGGTGCTGCTCTGTGAAGCTCCAGCCCCACTACCTTCATAGCAGTCAGAGCAAGGAGTTGTTGAGGCAAGTGGCAACACGGTGGCCCTTTTCACCACAGTAAGATCATATCCCTTCCTTATGCCTGCATTCTCACTCATCATGAGAAATTAGATTGGATGATGCCACCTTTGTGGGCTTCACCTCCGGAGATGATGAGTGAAAAAGGGCAAAACATGGCAGTACTCTCCAGGGCTGAGGTGTGTGGCATCTGGGATAATCAGGCTAATGGCTGTCCTGGGTGTCCAGAGGTCTGCTCCAGCCACCTCATCTCAGAGAACCTCGTGCAGACCTACTCTGTTGTGGACCCTTGATGACTTCTTATTCCTCCTGCCTGTTTTCAGTGGCCAACGGGGGACCTGGTGGTGGGAAGCCATGGGGGCAGCCCATGTGCAGCCAGAGACCTGGACCTCATGGTACCTAGCTATGGGAGGAGGCCCCATGGTGCTGAGATTAGAACTCAGGAACACCTGAGCCTTCAAGGACTATCTATGAAAGAAAGTGAGCAGGGAGCAGAGGTTGACACCAGTACTAGCTGTGCCCTAAACAATAGGCAGCATCTGAGCAGAGAGGGGTTAGCAATAAGACGTTCTGATGACAAGTCAATGTGTCTAGATTTACCTTACAGAAAATCCTGATTTTTGATGCACAGTATAGACTGCAAGTAGCCATGTGTTGAAATATCATGTCGAAAAGTATCATCTAGTTGGAGCACCACTGTAACTTGTAACACCCACGCCACACAGCCTATTGTGTCATGTTGTATGTTCCTTTCAGACTTCTTGTCAGCTTGTTGCTTTTGATGGGTGATTAGGAGAGGAAATATTTTCTGAAAAGGACAAGGACAAATTATTCCAATAATAGGACAGAAGAGGAAAAGGAAATGCAGAAATATGATGACAAATAAGATGTTTGGCTATGCTTCAGTCACTTCAATACAATGGTATGTAGCCTGCTCTAACTGCTGGCTTCTGAAAGAATGGAGGCTTCAGCATTGTCACAGCAGCTAAAAACAAGACATCTGACAGGAAGCAAAAGAACCTCAGGATTTTGCAGTTTTAGTGGATCAACAAGATTAGATTACTTAAACTGGCACTGTCAGCACAAATACCCTTCAGTTATTTTCTGTGGTGTCTTTATGTATTGCATTAGTGTAAGGTATGTACCATTCCAGAAGAAGTTATCCTATCTTACACCACAGCATGGTTTCTAAAATTATACAGCCTGAAGCAGCTTTTGAATTGAAAACAGTGTCTTTGCCGAAGAACAATGCTTTATGTCATATGAGGAAGGCATAGTTCAGAAAAAAAATTCAGAAAAAAAAATACTTCATAGTAATTCAGCTCTGGAGGTCAGTTCTGCAGCACAACTTCTGGTTTGAAACTTCTTTTGCAGACAGTTTTGAAGATGAAGATGTATTTTGAAAAAAGGTTTCAGTAAAATATTTCAATAAATAGTCAAAGATTACTATCCTCAGCTGATGTGATTGATTGATATAAGTACATATACTGCAACCCAACTGGTATAAATAGTGACCTGGTTATGTAGATTTTAAAAAATTGTTCTTTATATTTGATATAAACTTTATGTTTAATACTACCAGGTTCTTCTTGCCAGGAAAATCAAAGGAAACATGTGTAGGGTCATTCATACTGCTGGTTAACAAAAGCGTTACTTTCCGTTCTTCAGTAGTAAGAAGCTTCACTAAAGCTGTATGATGTATTCTTGATTATATTTCTTTGTGATGACAAAAGTTCTTTTCAATAGGAATTCTTGTTTTGGACTGAGAGGTAATGTTATAACTCTTCGTAATGAGGGAGGAATTGCATATTTTCATGCTCAATTGGCTATGTTTCCTTGCTTTTTGCTGCCTGTATACAGCTAGTGGGTTTATTCTGATATCTTGGTCATGTAAACAGGTCGAAATCTCTAGAGTGGAGTATTTTGTTTGTGAAGAGCAACCATCAGAAAACTTGGAAATTAGGCTTCTTGAGGGCAAAGAGAACCTGTAGCAAAGAAAACTTTTATTGTTATTATTAGTTTTTTTGGCTCAGACTTTAGTGAGGGTGTTGAGGAATCAACAAGAAACCATAATGCACTCGTTCATCATAATTCAGAAGCATCTCTTGGAGTGTTTCAATTGATCCACACAACAGAAAGAGGTGATTCACAAATCCTTTCATCCCAGGTGCTGTGGACAGAGCATACAGGTTGAGCCATTGCAACAAAAGCTGACAGGCTTGACCTCTGTTAAGACCATAAATTCAAAGTTTTTTAGCAAGGAGCTGCATATGCTTAGTATGTCTCTGAAAAAATATTGTCCAATTTGAGCTACAAACATTTTATCCTGTTTTATCCACAATAAATCAGAATGTTCTTGTTGTTGGTAAAGAAAATGAAGCACCGTTAGCTTAGTAAATTAAAGGAACTGGAGAAAATTACTTCTCTTCCTCATTGAAATGCGTTTGAAGCGTGTTTCATGAATGTTGGATGATTCTTCTAAATCTTATTTAAAGTTCCTAATTACCTTTTTAACCTTAATATCAGCTGTGTTTTTTTCTTATATTGTCTTCTTGTGTTGTATTGTTGGGAGTCATAAACGGGGAGTGGAAGCTACCCTGTAATGGGGCATGCGCACCGGGATCTTGTACAGGGGGTGGTCCCGGTGGCCCCTGACTGAGCAGTGCCTAGGTCTTTCTAGAAGCTGCTAGAATCCCGGTGGTGGGGGCCAGGAGCAGTCTGCCCTGGAGGACTGTCCGCCCACCAACAGGGTTTGCCCAGTCCGGAGAGACCACCACATTAGCATAGCACCTATCATGCCCTCGCTCCTCCCTGTTCCCTCCCTTTTCTCCTCCCTCTCCTAAAGTTATAAAAGTTTGTGTTACTTCCCGAATAAATCGGCGTCGACCGGAACTCGTATCGAGTGTGTTACTGTCGGCGTCGGAGGTACGCACCCCACGGGTACCCACCTATCGTGGAACCCTAGAATCTGAGGATCAGGAAGGAGATCATCAGTAGCTGCAGCCCCCTCGCAGCTACTCCTCCGAGAGCTACAAGAGGGAGCCTCGCCTCTTGGGGGTGGAAAGGGAATCCGGCGCCACAGTGCTGAGGACGGAAAAAGATCACGCAGCCCGCGGACGCCTCGCTGGGATGGCCAGCGATGGGCGTCTTCATTGTATAATCTAAAATTCATAGGTATGAATCAGCAACCATCTTTTTGGACACATATGCCCCCAAATCTTTCCAGTTTAAATGTCCACCCTAAATAAGGAAGAGGTATATCAGATAAGTGAAAATGGAAAGGGGATATGTGAAAGTTAACATACCATTTAGCATCTGGTATGTAACATTTTCAAAGTTAATTTTACTTAACGAATAATAGTATCATGATTTGCTGACAATGGTCTGCAAATAGCTGCTTGGTTCCTGGAAAGATTGGAAACCCAGTCCTCCTGAAAATGGCATTACTTGAAATTGTTTGTGATTGATTAATACTTTGAATCTGTTGATCTTCTGTTGAAACTTATGGTTCTTTGAAAGGCCAGTTGCATGATGGGAAGCCTAGAGGTCTGGTGAAATGCTCTGGTTTTGAGTCCTGTATGTACAAAGTCTGTATAGGAAGCAGTCATTATTTTGCTTGTGCAAACACTGCAAAATAAGCAACTTCTAGGTACTGTGCTTTTTTTCTAGTATATTACATGGCCCGTTCATTTCCCTTGTATTTATTTTTCTCAGAAGGTATTTTCAGATTACACTAAGTGGAGTATATCTATACATTAGCTCGGAAAAAAGGAGCTTTTTCTAGACCTGGCTGTGGAAATTCATATCCTTGTCTTCCACAATTAAGTGCATAAATCAGGTTAGCTCATTAATCTTACAGAGAGGTTTTTTTCTCTGTGTCTTTTTTTAAAAATATATTCATTTTCCATCCAATCAGTAGACCAGTAGACTTCATCCTTTGATGGCACTTGAATTTGAAACAAATGAAGGATTATCTGCAAATGTTGTAAAGAGGAAGGGGAAGAGTCATCTCTACAGCTGTGCTCGAATACAATGTAGTAAAAATACACACTTGCATCTATATCTGGAAAATCTAATAAAGTAAAAAAAGTTGTAAAATTTGCACTAGCTTTAGTATTGAAATCAACGATCCCATTGGACTGTTTTGTTTGCTTCTGCATGCACTTTCTTTTGTCTGAAGAAATACGATATGTCAGTTCTTTCAAGTTATGGTAACAAGGCAAAATGTTGCCAAAACCATTTACCATATCCTTAATCTGGCGGGATTTATTTTCAATAGCAGTGAGTCAAGTTATATGATGTAAACACAATTTGAGACATTACAGGATCACGTACAAAGCCCACTATTTGTATACTACTGTCAACATTTGCCCTGTTTCTAACTCATTTTTTCCCATGCTGTTACCAGCTTGTCTTCTCTAAGTATTTACGTTTCACCCCATGCATATAACTGTATACAAATGACCCTGTCTCTGTACTGTAAATCAAGTATAAAATTCAATGGGCTTGCTATGAATCAAAATATACATTGTTTTCATCCATATAAAGCACTTTGTGGTGAATCAGCCTCCAGAAGATGAGAAAGTAATAATAATAATAATAACAGAACACCAGATTGAAAACAAAGAGGGTTAAAGGTCAAGAACCATGCAAATGTGATGTTTGTCACTCTAAAAGAAATAGCATTAGAACAAATAAACAAAAAATCACTTTTTTTTCAATATAAATTGAATTATATTATCTGGTCAGTCACTGCTTTCAGTTTTTAAAACCTGTATTTCTACCATAAAATTTGATAAGTCGTTTAACACTGAGGAGATGATTCCATCTTCATGGCAGCAGTTTAACCTAGATCTCTACTCTTGTTACTGTTCATTCACACTGTGGGGGCTACTATGAAAATGTTACTGATTTTGTTCCAGTTTATTGGAGAGTACTAACAAAATCATAGCACAGCATTGCCATGATTTGCACAAATCCATTGATACAGGGCAGATTTAGTAAAGAAGCTAATGAACAAGCAAGGACTGCACTTTTCCAGTCGTTGCAGGTCTCTAAAAAAAAAGACAGGATAGTGAAGAGGAACTTGTGCTAAAAGTATTCATCCGTACCCATGAGTTAGTAGCAATCCTATTTTAAATTATGTCTGTGCACATAAGATAATTAATATATGTATATCTATCTATATTTATACACATAATTAATCTTTCCAAAAGGGAATTAGACTATACTTTAAAATGTTATAAATCAGGCAGCTTGGAAATGAATAAAATGCATTTTTAATGATTTAAAATATTATATTTTGAACAGCATCAATGAGAAACAAAGGACAAATTGACTACCTCACATTTCACTGCCTGAAACCTTATCTGAGATTCACATCACATGCGACATATAGTATAGCTTTCCTTTTTTATGGATCCCCTTACAGTGTCATCTGTTTTGATTTAAACAAAGCTTGGAATGCATCAATTGTTGCCGAATATATACTCATACCCTTATTCTGAATTTCCTAGTAATTTGGTTGTTTATTTTTCTCAGTAATGAAGAGCTTTCCTTAATTTATTTTGCTACACACAACACTATGGAAAATTAATGGTGTAATAAGCTTAGAAAAAAATAATAGTTGCAACATTTAGAAATATATTAAAGGAGGAAAATGTTGGGAAAAAGAGCTATTAATATATGCTTCCCTTGAGGAAGTATAATATCAACTTGCATGATTAATTTACAGCATCTCAAGAATTCACTGCAACTCATCTTAAACTTCTTTATGTGATCAATTCCATTTTATTGCTGTGAGATTTATGCAATAAGACAAAAAAGGTTGATTTATCTCACTGTTCCACTTGTGTGACAAAGCATAAGACAGAAGGAAAGAAGGGAGATGAAATCAACTGATATGCAGAAATAATTGATTGTATGGTAATACGTAGGATTTGTTTGGATAGCTGTTTTATCATTTTTAATGTTTTACAAACATATCAAGCATTATAGAGAAAGGATTGAATTAAATAATTCTTTTTTTTCAAGCCTGAATATTTTATGTATCTATATAGTTCCAATATTTTAGAAATTTTAAAAGTTATGCCTTTTGAATGAAAATGGAGTTTCTTTGTTTAGGTCAAGAATATATAGCTGAACTGAAATAGGCTATAAAGTTCCTGAGTGTTGCCCTGCAAACTGCCTGAACCAGGTCCTAGTGAGACTGTTTCTGGGAATGAGCAGGCAGCCAGGCAGACATCCACTTTCTCTGCACAGAGATTTTCTGAGATTGACAAAAAAAAGCTAGCAGAGATGATGCTTGTTTAAGATCGAATGTGAAGTTAAGTTCAATCAACACAAAAGTTTGGAAGAAGTACTATGTAAAGGGAACATTTAGAAAACGGGAGTTATAAAACAGTAAAACAGAAGTCTTTTGTCAAAAGCTTCTGTAAAGGTAGAGAGAAAATGGGGTCCAACAGAAATTTTGTGATAGACTTTTTCTGAATGTTCACAGAATTGCAGAATGTTGTGGGCTCCCTCTTGTACTGGGGGAGCCTAGAACTGCACACAGTACTCAGAGGTGGCTTCACCAGAGCTGAGTAGAGGGGCAGGATCACCTTCCTCAACCTACTGGCAGCACTCAATCAACTTTAGTAATATAAAATAATAATGTCAGTGTTTCGTGCTTCTAAACACTCATTTTTGGAGATGTTTGTATAGATCAGTGCCATGATTCTTAGCAATGCCAAAACTGCATAGATTCCTCTACCAGTAGAAGATGTAGGCCTGAATCCTGCAACATGGAGCATGCCAGGAGACCCTGGTACAGAATAGTTCCCCACACCCATGCGACACCACAGATACATGAATCAGCTGGAAACCACATCTGCACCAGGTGCTTTCCCTGTACCTCATTTGCTTCTACATGCAACATACTATATTTTAACTGAAGGTCCGTTGGTAGTGAAGAACAGGGCTTCTTTCCTTGGCACTCCCGTTTGGTGAACAGCAGAGCACTGCAGTGAAGCCATGGGCTGAGGGAGGCAGGTCAGAAGACAAGTGGAGCATTGGTTTGAGGAGAGCAAAGTACTTTTGTTAACCAGAAGGAGGATGAGCACTCCTTTCTTCAAATTTATTCACAGCAGTGAATATTAAGGTTTCTTAATAATCTCATTACGCATGTCTCCTTTTTTAGTACATAGTCCAAGACCTGCCATTGCTATCTAGACCCATGCTTTAACTGGATGCGAGATTTCACCTCCCCCACCAAATAGTCTAAACCTGTTATAAAGCACAGGGCTGCCTGCCATTTGACATGCTATTATTCCACTTTCATTTCAGCTAGCCATACTACTGATTGGGACTGTTAATGGAAGACGAGGATTCCTTGAAATGCAGTCTACGTGCTGCTCATGGAGGGGTTGGTTTATAGATACCCTACGTGCCCCTATTCTCAAAAAAGCCTGTAAAACATTTGAATTACTTGTAAATGAAAGTCTCAGAGGAGAAAATAAACAATTTTCTAACAGGTAGCATGTGGCTTTTATCACTAAGCAGCTAGGTCATATATACAGCTGTTATCTATCTAGCATAAATCTAGCATATATCTAGCTATTTTTTTAATATCAAAGTTTATCAGACTGCTTTTTGCCTTTGCTATCAACATAACAGCTCTAACTAACAATCTAAGCCTTTGCTTTTCCTTTAAATAAGACATATGAGCAAAATGAAACCTCACCAAAAACAGAACTTTTCTTTTTTATACGTGAATGTTAAAAGCAGTTTTGCCATGGTTGAAGTACTGTTCAAAGCCACAGAGAAAATTTTAGTGCAATTACTGCTCTTGCTAGCCACTCATTCACACCAGAAATTCCATAAAATTCACCTTCTTGTCATATAAGTGGGAAATAAGTGATGCTGAAACTAGGAATAAGAGGGATCAGGAGAATAGTTTATAGGGTAGGTGGGATTTTTTTTTTTACATTTTTAAGATACAAACTTTCCCCCAAGCCCCCAAACTGTATAACTAGTCAAACCTGTATGAGCTGTGTAATTCACATTGTATTCCATAGAATAAAAACAAGAACCTGAAGTTAATACGCACAGAAGCAGTAGCTGGAGTGAAGCTCCTCTCAACCAAAGGCTGTCTCCCACTCACCTGTCACCCTGCTGAATGTGCTTTTTATTTTAGAATTCGCTGCATGGACATTAGACTGACAAACTGTATGGTGTCCCAAATTAGATTTAGAAATAAAATGGGCTTTGTCTGTGTCTTAATCTGAACTGTTCTGTGTGGCAAAGAAAGCTGCACCAAGTTGGGAGGTGACATACGAAGCACTGTGCCACATGCAAGTTCTTGGGGCACTGATTTTCTCATATTTCTGTGGTACTTCATAAATGGGCAGTTGTTTTCTTCAGCCATTTGTACAGGACTGTCCTTATCTCCTTTTGTGCAGTGTTGTTGGCTGATGGTGGAAGAGGTGGAGCTGTGATCCCACTCTTCTCATCAGTCTTTGTGCTTGTTTCAGGTAAATTGTGATGAAAAACCTCCCTCTATTTGGAGCTGAGCAGTGAGACAGCCTGTGGGTATTGTAGAAAAGAAGCAGATATCCTATGCTATCTTAAGCAATTTAAAAACTTCATTGGGAAAAAAAAGAGTGTTTTAGATGCTACATATAGTTCAAGAAGAAATAAATCTTGGAATAAATTTTAAATTTGATTAAAACTGAAAACAAGATTGAAAATTGGTAGCACCCCTTTTTACAGGCCCTTTTCTGTTTTGAAATATTTATTCTTCATTACTACAAGAAATATGTATCAAGTGCTAAAAAAAACTTACATCTTTCAAGCACTAAGAACATACCAGCAATAAAAACAATCAGTGTGTGTATAAGTGGATCACAGCTGCAATCCTCAGAGTTAATCCTCAGAGTGTTAAAAACTCTCTTTCTTTTCACCTTCTATATAAGTAGCTATAAAACAAACAACAAATATGACCCCTCTGCCACTTGGACTATATTGTGGAATTACTGTATTGGTTACATTTCATTTATTGTACCAATTATTTATTTAGTTAAATTATGTACAATTAATACATTAATGAAGTAAGCTGGAATTCTTAAGAAAAATCAGAATGCCTCTAAATATTTTTTTTCAAACAGAGAAAACTCAAGTTATCTCTTTGAAATCTACACTATATTTGGAGAATATGCTGTTCTACTGTATGATTTAAATAATCAGAACTAATTAAAATATTTCAAAGGAGGTTATTCTTGTCTCTTAGTAAATCATAGTTCTGAACTGAGGCAAGATTTGAAGCCGCAACCCTAATTCACTTTAGGGTTCACCAGAGTGGAAAACGTCACTTCCACTAGTCTTTAACTCAGCTATTACAACTTACTGAAGGCTATGACTTAGACTTACACCTCAGAAACAAAATAAAATTTAAAAGATACTTGAAATCCAAGGAAGTTATGTGAGATGTTTTAGCCTTTAGTGAATATAGATAGTGGTTTTTCTCCAGAGGACAATCTCAGTTTTATTCTCTGGCAGACACAGTTTCTCAGATAATAGGAATTTCAGTACACTAGGCTATCAGTATTGGCACCTGCAATGAACTTCAACTGCTTTTAAAGAGTTCCAGCTTTTAAAAGTTGAGATATGATTTAGCTTTATTATTTTAAATTTTAAAATGTGCTGTGATTGCCAAAACACTGTTTAAAGAAGAATCCTTATATATAAGCAGGCAGATTCTGCATGTTCTACTGTTACTGTTTATTCCTTGCTTGTGTGGCAGAAATGGGCTGTAGTAATTTAAGGGTACCAAACAATTTGCAAGAAAATTGCAATAATCCCTAGATCCTTTCAACAGAATGGTTATATAGATAGTTGTTTTTTCTCTTTCCTCAATTTGTGCTTTGTCTTTGCCACTATTTTACAGAATTCATGTGGATCAAGGAAACTTCCATCTATACCTCCAAATTTGTCAAGATAATTCTGAATTTTAGTCCCATTTTCAAGTATATTTTCTGTTTCTGCCAGGATTATTGTCATCATATTAAAAATGCAGTCTCAATTCTACTTTCTAAGAATTGAATAGTTCGATTTTCAGCACAGCTTCTTTTTAAATCTGTTAATATTTTTGAGTACATTCATAATCAATGTCTGATTATGAATATCTAAACATTATTCTATTATTACCTGGTTTCATCTACAACATATTTTCCTGTTTAGTGTATTAGAATGTCCTGCCCTTTTTGGTGATCATTGATACAAAAGACATGTTTACTTCTCTTTTGCATTCCTGTTGACATCCTGTGATCATTGACTCGGATTATACAAATGTATCAAATTCCAGAATTTTAGCTCTGCAAGAACTAGTCACTAATATATAGATCCTCCTATTTTCATGTATTAATTATATGTTTATGATTGTTTTTGTCACCTTCTTCTTCTCATTTTAGTCTTTCAGAACATGCTTGCATAGCTTTTTGAGAACATCTGGTTAAATTTTTTGGGAGCCAATCTGACCTTAGGCATTCCAGTCAGCCCTAAATGCCTATAGCGTGCATAGGCTTTGCAATGAAGAATATCTGCAAAATGGCTTTGAGATTTCCACTCTTTTTGCACTTCAGCAATTCCAAATGAAGTAAACTTCATTACAGAAAGAAAATGAGATATCTTTCTGAATACAGTCTTGGTGAGAAACATCTTTTGTAGAGAAATCCTTCAAAGGTAGCATGGGCTGGTGAAGAACAAACAGACAATAGGATATCTCCTCCCTTATCAGAAAACCTGTTGGCATTCTTTGCTGCTAATGTAGATATGTGTCTTTTGTCTTATGAATCCATACTTATCATTTCTTTCAGAACATATTTAGGTACTTGAAGGTATCTCAGTGTTATTTACTGAGTAGAAGTTCTGTTACACTACCGTATTCAAATTATGTAAGATCACTTTGAGAAATGATTTTGGCTCATTGGAACCAAAACCCGTTCAACCCTCTGACCTCCGTTTCATAATGTCTGAGGATTACAATCTTGGATTGATACACATATAACCTCTCTGACAGTAAGACTTCCAAAAAAGTATTTTAGTAGATTTGATGGAGTGATTAAAAAACAAATGTTAATGGAAACTGTTTTAGAAGGAGCATAAAGGATTGTAGGCTTGCTTGAACAGAGCTATGCTTTTTTTGAATCTTTTAACACAATATATTTGTGTGTGTACTCTATGTATTGTGTAAGTAAACAAACACACCTACTTGAATATTTCTTTATATATCATCTAATTAAAAATAGACTTGAACAGATTGATATTTGTTGTGGAATGAGTAGGAGTAGAGTTGAGTGACATAATGCACTTCACCCGTATGAAAGAAATAGTAATAGATTTTATTGATATGGCAATGGTTTCACGAGATTCTATGGCAAGATCACTGATTATGTATTGCATGGGGTACAATATGTACACAGAATTACCAAGGAAACCCTCCTATTGAGTCATGGAATTCGGACTGGACCCCCTTGCTTTCCAGACTCCTTCTGAGAGGAGACTGGGTGCAGCTGGTTCCAGTCCTAATCCCAGACCTGGTCAACAGTTTATGACTAAAGAATTCTGTGCACAGTCAAATATCCAATTCAGTAAAGTTTACAAGCTCAAAAAAAGAGTGCACTGTAGTCACTTATGACAGATCTGTTGCAGCAAGGATCTCTCAACCCCTCAGGAATATCCCCGAGAGGTCTACCTGCTCAAAGGAGATACTGGCATGCAGCCTGCTGCCATGCTAGAAGAGAAGAGCTCAATGGGCTCTCAGGCTGTCCCATATTTATGGGATAAGATGATTGACTTATAGCTCATTCTTTAATTTCAGCCAAATTTTGGCTGGTGCGTGCTCAGTTAGCCTCTATCTCCCCATCAGGATGCAGCCATTAGGACTGCTATTGATAGTTAATGTCTAAATGGGGGAAGAGATCTGGGAGGCAACCACCAGATAAGGTCACTAGTTACCACATGGGTAACCATCCTTAACACCTGAATAGGGCTATGGTTATGTGTGAAAAGTCAGGTTGAGCTAAGGAAGGAGAACACCAGTCACAACATTGCACTGTGAGGAATCCCATGAAGAAGTTCTAAGGAGAACCCAGTTCAGCTTCTTTGTACCTAGTAGTAAAAGTTAATATCTCCAGGTTATGTTAACAACCATATTGCTTCCAGACACTACACCTAAATATCTCTTTAATCTCCCTATCCCTTTCCATGATTTATACAAAACTGCACGTCTTATTCCCTTCTCAAGATTCTTTTCTCAACTTTTTTATTTTCTTTATTTATTGACTATGTTTAAGGTGGGATTTGGCTGTTAGCCTATTTCCAACAGACCACTTGCCTAAATTTCATTAGTAACTGAATTCTGGGAGCTACAATGCCTACAGTTTTGTTCATAGTATGTTTGTTCATAGTCACTCAGAAATAAATCAAAAGCTATTTAATATGTTTTTAAATGTAGGTATATTTACCTGTATTTAATATCAAATGTAATCAACAAATAAATAATTACGTATGTTTGGCAAAAGTTCCAAGGAACATTATTTATCTATATCTCAATTATTTGTAATTTTGTAGATATTAAGGGCTTAACTGGGAATTTATCTTCCTGTTTATCCTATTATCTTCCTGTTATCCTGTTGTCTTAGCCAGTTTATCCTCCTTATGTTGAGATTGAAACACTTATTTTGCCAAATTTAAAAACTTGCCAGGCAAAAGTTTCTGCCACACTTTTCATTTTAGGACCCTATATGTTATATTTTTCATAAGCAAAATATACTTTACAGAGATGTCTGGGAAATAAGCCAGTTTTAATGATTTCAGCAGAATCTTCAGGGCAGTAGAATAGCAAAAAAAAAAAAAAAAAAGTGTCCTTATATTTAAATACATGAATGTCTCAAATTAGCACAGCAAATGGCAATTGAAAGCTTCTGATGAATCTTGGCACTAGTTTCTAATCAAACTGTGTTTGAGGCTTTAAAACAAATTTTATTATTTTTTTGTTGACATTAATACAGGTCCAAATCTGTAGCTGCTGAATTATGTTTAGTTATGATTCATATTTTTTCCACATTTTACTGTTGTTTATGCTTTAATTTTGAACTGTCAGACAACTGTATATCTCATAAGTGAGCAGAGTGTTGCCATTGCTAGGCATAATAGGTTCATTTTGCAGTCACTGGTTACATTCAGATGGCACCATCCTCAACTGCAGTTTATATGTGTTTGGCTATGGGTACCAGATCATCGTGGACAAAGATTGTCTCTGGTAAATATTGATGAATATATTTTTGGCTTATCCAAGCTAATTCCAAGCTAATTTCTGGATTGTCATAGTGCCATATTTTGGGAAAAAAAGAAAAAAGAAAAAAAAGAAAAAAAGTTTATTTTTGGAATGTTCAGATACATAGAAAAATTAAAAGGAAGTTAGTTTAATAAAATTTTAACATTAGTACAAATTAGAATGGAATGAAAATATGTTCTATTATCCACTGATAAACTGTCCTGCATTTTTAAGTGTATAAGCACTAAGAAGCACACGTTAATTAAGCACAATTTATCAAAGTTTAAAGACTAGACAGTAGGTATATTGTAATAAAATCCCCCCCCCACTCCCATCTTTTGGTTAGTTTGTCTTCAGATCTGAAAGTTAAAGAGGGAAGGGAAAAGATTCAGGAAAAATTCTGAGTTTCTCTTACCCAAATGTTCAATCTATAATCAACGTAATAATTATTAGTATTTGTTAAAACTTAGTACTTTCATTTTTGCAAGACATTTGGAATGCAAAGGAGCCTTTTGATTGTTTGACCACATTTTTTTCACTTTCAGTAGTCTTATGACGTAGTTTAATGACATATTAGTAGCATTTTTTTTTTCTTACTAGTTTGTTATAATAAGAGCTATCATCAATGATCAAATCCATTTTTAGGTATATATTTTATTTTTTGAATGTCTTAATGTTAAATTACAAGGGCCTAGTGCCACTTAACACTGATTAAAACATGTAGATCAAAGTGACCACTTTCTGTGCAGGAATGAAAAGAAGCTAAGCAACAAATTTACTAATTAGAAAAGCAGATGTTTTCCTGTTAATATCTTAACTTGAAGTAAATTTGTTAAGGAAGATGAGAACATCAACTTCTCTTTAGAAATAACATATCATACTTTTTTTCCCACTGGAAAAAAAGTCAAAGAATATTTTTCCTTTTTTTAATATAGAAACAATAATTAGTGGCATCCAGATTCATTCCTCAGTTCAATACACTTACCATTGGGAAGTTACTTGTTGTTAACCTCCCTCATCAATGGAGAAACATAGGTCCTTCCAAAAGGTGAGGTTTCATTGCATTTATATCATAAAAGCAATAGTATTTTTTCCCATAAAAGACCATCAGGCTAACCATTTTTTTAAACATTGGATAAGACTTATGTATTCTAATTTTAAGGGTAGATAGATAACTAAGACGTGCATGTTTACTGTATGCCTTAAAACAGTCTGTATTATCAACTCAAAATGTGTGTTTTTCCAAAAAAAAAATCCACAGCTAACAAAATACTAACAAAATGTCCACAGCTACTAAAATAAATTAGTCATTTAGATACCCATAGGTCAATGAGATAATTAGAGCCCAGGTTTTATTTTTCACATAGTATTATCAAATAGCTTTACCCAGCACAAACAGATAACACTGTGACACAGAAAATAAGACATCTCAGGCAGTTCTAGCTAACAAGCAATACTAAGTATCTAAGAAATAAGTGACAGCATTAATAGTATATATTTCGTATGTGTCTTGTTACACAGTACTCCTCCTAGGTTCCAAAATGAAAATGTAATTGATTCATTCGGAAATGAATGTTTCGCTTTTTGAAACAGATTTCCTAAGCAAAATTATCCAAGATTACTTCTAAACGTTCTTGTGCCAGGAAGCATAGAGTCTAGCAGTGTTAAAAGCCATTATGAACAGAGTTAATCGCTGTGGGGAGAGAGAGTTTCAGCTGAAACTTGCTAGCAAGTATACCTGCTGGGGCAATTTTATGCCTGTATCTGGCACAGTGTGTTTTAGTAGTGTGGTCCTGCCTATCATGTCATTTCCAACGAAGTTCCTGTGAATGTTACAGAATCCCATAGTTCACACTCACGTTGTCTCCCACACAGAATAGATTTTCTCCCCTACTTAAAAAAAGGAAAAAAAGTATCCTATTTTCTTTCCATTTCTGTTTAATTAGAGGAACGGAGTAGTGTCAGACAAGTACAAAATACTCTTTTTTTAATTGACCCTGATACACTGACATCTCTATGAAACTCATGTTCTTAAGCCAAGGTTTATTCTGAGAAGAATATTCAGGTCTCTCTACCTTACAGTAAGAACTCAAAGCAAATGATGTCGTTTTTACATTAAACTTCTCCTATACAACATCTAATCTTTGGCCTTAAGGAAAGACTTAGGGTCATGACTTCTTCCAGCTGATATTTATGAAATGTTGGCTAACATGTCTAGCAGAGTCAGTAATACATTTTCCTATTTTTTTTTCTTTCTGTTTTGTCTCTTGTTTCTATAGCATCTGAATTTTGTGTGATTTCTCATAAAACATTCTCAAGTTTCACCCACACAAGCCATCTGGACTGTAGTTAATATTTTAGGACCTATCCCCTTAGCTTTGATGTACTTTCTTGTACTGCTAAAACACAGTGATGTCTCTTCCTTCTGTCTTGAGAACCTCCCCCTCATGAACCCAAACATATCAAAGGAATCAAGGACTTGATATTGCCAGCAGCTGAAGTCTTTCAAATCTTTTCCTTTTTTTCCTTTTTAATTTGAGGAAAATTTATGATGAGAAGAAGAAATCTCTGAGGTCTCATCAGCAAAAGTCTTAGCATAATGAAAAGAGTAGAGTCCTAGACTGTAGAATATTACCGTTAAAAATACATTTTGTATTAGTGGTTCTTGGAGCATTGCATTGCATCATGAAGTCAGAAGCAGCACAGTGCTAAACAGCAGAGAGCATCTACCACACTAGGTTTCAGGAATGACGTTATCATTATCGTAGCTTGTTTCCTGTCTTCACCTGACTCTTGCTTCCTTCTCAGACTCATTGCATTTCATCTGAGTAGCTGTTTTATGACCTGGTAAGGTCCATTCTACACCTATGACCGGAACAAGTGAAGAACAGAAAGCAGTGCATTTTAATCTGACTTAACCTAGAGCTGTCTCTCTAGGTCTGTCATTTTTGCAATATTTTCAAGGGTTGATGTTATTATTTTTCATTCTTAGAATGTGAAAACAGTCTTGAAAAATAACTAAGGTCAGATAAATGCTTCTAGGAAACAAATTGGCAACTCTCATAATACTTGTAATGAAATGTGCTTTGTGAAATAAGATACTTATCTGGGATCCTCCGGAACTGCTGGGATTCTGTGATTGCAGCAGTGACATTTCTGTCTTAAAGATGGACCTGCACAAACATTTCATGGTCTGTCTGGTAGCCTTAGCTAACAGAACTATGACTGTTTGCTGCATGTATACGTGCTCAGGATGAATCAAACATTTTCTGACTCTGAGATCACAAATAATCAGCACGTAGAGAAGTCTAAATTTGGGTTTTAAAATCTCTGAATCCAATCTAAGGAAACTGAAAAAAATGGCGACTTGAAGGGCTTTCTGGATTAGGAATCTCTAAAATCTGAGAGAGATTGTTACAGTGCAGGCATTAATCCGACCCTTCCAGACAACACACAACACTAGATATACTGATAAGATTCCTGAAGACTATTATCATCGTGTGAAATATAGACTGAAAATAGAATTATCTTCCCCTCCCTAGCTCTAAGAGTTGTATGATGCTGATTGTCTTTTATGCATGTAAAATTCATTGTATATTATAGCAAGTTCCTTGACATTTGCCATCATAGTTTATTTTTCTCTTTGTTATTTGTGTTCAGTCTGCTGCAGTAATCTGATCATCACAGCACTACTTGCCAAAATATCATAGGAACAGGATGGGAAGGGTAATGGTGGTCTTGCCAAAGACTTTAGATCTAATATGCTGCACAGTGTACAGAGCTCTCTGCATCTAACAGTGACACTCTGGTTAGTTCTTCAACTACTATATTGTATACATTTAAACCTAACACAAGCTAGCAATGTTAATCAGACTGTTATAACCATAATGCATTTTAGTGTCTGCTTTGCCATAATAGATTAAAAATGTTTCAGTTGAGTAATTCTATATCATCATCCTTAAATACCCTGTCTTGTCCTTATCCCATGCATTCTCATATTTATGCCAAACTGAAAACCGAAGTGTAGATGTAAAAAGGTGAACATTTTAGTTGGGATTATAAAAAAAAATATTTCAAAACATACTTAAAAAGCGCTTCCTGAAAGAAAGTACAAGAGGACTAAATGGTCCCCAACGATCTATGGATATATTGTCATTAAACAGAGGGTGAACATATATTTCTGTATGCAAAATTCTCTACTTTCTCTTCTCCCCTTGTCTTGTTGAGAAGTAGCCCACAAAAATATTCTAGAGGAAAATAGTTCATTCTTCACCACACTTTCTACTGTCCTTTCAGAAAATGTGCTGCAGAATGAAAGGTTTCTGCACAAACTAGTTTTTAATCTGAAGCAAGTTAGGAATGTGAACTTTTTAAGGAAGCGTGGAAGCATTTCGCTTTGCTGAAGAACCTCAGTGTTTCAGCCGTAGGATGTATCAGAGAGATTTTTTCACACGTTACAAAGGGTCATTGGAGCCAGGAACCAAGTTTCATAAACTTGTCAACAAGGATGCAATAATTGTTACTCTGGAAAGTCTTGTGTTTGCACCGAAAGTGAGGAGAATCAATGTTTAAAAACCTAAACTCTTTTGTGCTGATACATCCTTATGTAGTTCTACATGTGTTATAGGATTATCTAAAGGCAAGTCTGTTTCATACATTTTATAAGATGTAGCCAGCTTTGCAGTGGACCAAATTAAAAGGACCACGGTTAGTGGTAGCCTGTCTTCTATTTATGTGTCCACATATGTTTGAGCTTTACTGAAAACTGCCTTTACAGTCTTCTGTATGGATGACTCCACACTATTTGTGCAGGAAAATGCAATGAATGTTCTTGTCTTTGTCCTCAAACAGGACTAGGAAAGAACATAAACCTTCCTGCATTCTTCTTTCCTTAACCCATACATACATCCCTCCTCTCGTCTCACTCCTCTCCGTCATCCACTTCCGACTTTCTCCTCAAGCCATAGACAAAGGCAAAATAGAGTAATTTTAAATAATGGTCTTTTTTATTTTTTTCCCCGTAGCTAGCATACTTATAAAGATTGCTGGTTGAAAGTCATTGACTCTACCAGATTGCTTTTTTGAATGATGTGACGCATGATTGCTTTCTTAACTAATAAATTGCCAGGTGGACTACATAAAGCAGACATAATATCTGTTAAACACTAACTATTCCATTCCTTCACTAGCAGTTGAGCTTCTTATTTAAAGCTCATGCTTTATGAGTCAGAATTCTCTCTTTTAATGGATGAAATACCCAAAATATTCCATCTAAAAGCACACTATATTTTTGATATATTATTCATTGAACTTTAACTATTTTTACAATCAGTCCTAGGAAATAGCTGTTCTAATTTTTATTGCGATTGTGAGGCCAACCTTGTTCCAGACCAGCTGCCTGTCAATCAGATGTCACTCACAGATGCCCCTGAACAATTCTCTTCTCTAATTAGAGATGAAAAAGTAACAGTTTAGATTTGTCTGTAGACTTTAGCCGCTGGCAAATGTGAATAGCTAGTTTTTTCATTCATTATGTAGCTTGGTAAACTTTAAAATAAACAAGATTTTTTTTTTAAACTTTGCAGATAAAACTCCTTTCACCGTCTGTGTGTGATATGCTCCTACAGGTGCAATATAAGCCTCATTATGTAGAAGATCATTATTTTATTTTTAATAAACTCTTATTAATATATAGCAATACTTACGGCATATTTTTCACAAGAAGGTTTGAAGTGATTAAGATTATCTTTATGATAAGATTTTTTAATAAGCAATACATCATCAGTGTATAGTTATAGAGGTATAATATGCAAAGGTTAGTATAGTTACTTCATTTTAATAAAAATAAACTCTTTAGTACACTAGTATTTTAATTTAAACCTGTTTCCTACCTTAGAAAAACATCTCAGGAATGGTAATGCCAGATTATTTTTCTGCTACCCTGAGGAAAGCCCTGGCTATTCTTATCAACTTTCAATTATATTAATATTGCAGTTCTTATTTGAAGAGTAAAAGGAAAGCAGAGACATAGTCAGTTTTCAGGCTTATAATACTATGTCAGTTACAAATCCTTCTTACTTTTACCTTCCCCTAAGCCTTATGTAGATTAATACCTCTGATCATTTTTGAAAAGCAAGGAGAAATCAGATACAATCACCTGATCACCTGGCTGGATCAAGACCTTAAGCAAGGGTTATTTTAAGTGTGTTTTTTCTATATCCAGAGCATTAGAGAGATGAAAATTCCCTAGTTTGCATCATTGATCCTTACAAGATGTGTGATGCTGTTCATCATTCCCTCTTTCTCTCCATGTTTCTTCAAGGAGTTACTTTCAGAGCTTTCAGGTGAGGACAGGATGAGCCCTATCTTTCTTTTTTGTCTTCCTTAAAAATACTTCTTCAAAGTATTTCTAAATACAGTAGGAAGTCTCCCACTGTCACCTGCACGCTCATGATATTTGAATATTCTAAGCATAGGTATTTCTGTTGGAGTAAATATTTGGCCACCTACCTTGTATCTCCTTAGTTTATATTCAGATCCTGCAAACTAGCATTATTAAATATACCTGAACCTGGGCTTTTGAAAATGAGACTCCTTTGTGCCCCAGAATTGAATTGGTTCTGGATGTTTTCTCGGTTATGCTGTATTAGTACAGCAAGTTCTGTCATATTTAATCATGGTAAGGATTAACCAATTATAAGAACAAAGGCACTGCCTAGTGCCTTCACTAGTGCCATTACAGAGGAAGCAACAGGTAATTCAGTAGAAGGAATGCAAGATCTCAGCATATTCCATTTTTTTCATAAATTTAAAAGGTAATTCAAGACAAATATGCTTTTTTTTTCAGAAAAAGAAATTAATAATCAATGTGATATTCCTGGTAGATGATAAATGAAAACTGAGAATATAGAGTCAGGAGTGATATTTAAGGAAAAACAACATTTTTTCTATTTTAGTTGATGAGACATTAGTTATCTTGAAATGATTGTTGATGGAAAAAGAAATCCCTATTTGTGAAGAGTTTTAATAAATTCTTTCTGTGTCTGACTCGACTAGTAGAAGTAAAAAAAAAAAGGAAAATGTTAAAGGAAAGGCTTATTCTCTTAGAAAGTCACTGTTATTTGGTTCTTCTGTTTATAACTCATAAATGCTATTTTGTGATATTACAATATATACACAAAGTATGCCATCTACCACCCAGTGTGCTAGGTTGCTTTATTCATCCGCTGTCACAGTCATTATGTTTGACCAGTCTTCCTATCTGTTTTTCTGTAGGCATTATAAGTCACTGAACTATTGAAGATATCCTGCCCCATGGCTGTCTCAGTAACACAGAAAAGTGTAGCATTTATAATGGAAATACATTTCATGCTTTTTCTTTTGTTTATATCTAATATCTATAGTCACTTTAAAGTTAGATTAACTTGCCTTTTTTTGAACACTGAACAATTCAATTTGCATATATGAAAAACAAGGAGAAAGGATCCCTCCTTGGTGAAGAAGGGAAGAAAACAGAAAAAAAAAATCACGAGTGCCAATGGGAGTTCACATAAATACAACAGGTCATTGCTGCTGCTGCTGCTAGGGGCATCGCCAAAATTTACATTTTTATTCCTGTGAAGCATGAGGTATCTTGCAAGACTGTGTAAGGTGTTTTTTTAAAGTATTTTAATGCTTTTATTTCCCTCTGCATTATACATGGTTAGTTATTCAGGGACCTAGAACAGATAGCTGCAGAAGCAAAGGGTAAAGACATGCTGTTTGTTTGACTTGCAGTCAGTTATTAAAAGCTTTGGAACAGTTTCCATTATGAGTAGATTTCGTGAGACAGAGACTAGCCAAACCTTTTCTCATCCTTGTAAATTGTTTTTTATGGCATGTTTTTTTTTTTTTTTTTTTCCAAATAATAGTGCAAGGAAAAGAATTCAAAAGTCATTTGCACAGAATTCTACACAGAGGTGTTTTTAACACTGTAGCTGAAAGTGTGAAATACTCAGTTTAGACAAATAGTTCAGCCGTTAGACAATACTAAAACTTATGAAATGACCAAATACATTGTATGGATCAAGAGAATTTTCAGAAATCAGTGCTGGAAACATGATAGACAGTTCTGAATTGTCATCCTAGCGTGCAAAGGAAGCTTTGCCAGGCAGACGGGTAATAGTACTTTGCTACTGTGGCACAAAATAGCAACTTTGGTTCACTCTGACTTTCATTTTTATTCTGAAAGTGCAGAGTGAAAACCAGATGAAATTGCTAAAGTTTTACCAGGCTTGAACTGGAATTGTTGGTACTTATGTGGATTCCATTTAAAATAAAAGGTCAGTCCAGACATTCTTGAAACTCAGTCCTGGTACTGAAAATACTTGCCAGCCACAGTAACCCTGACTCAGTTTTCTGATCTGTGATGAGAAACTCAAACATTCTATCACTAAATTAGATACTAGATACTACAGTGGAAGACGATTTTTTTTTTATTTTATTGATAGGAAGCCTGTGTGAGAGGAGTACCACACATTCCCACCACTGGACTTGCAAAGATTGTTTCTCTATCTTTGAGCACAAGAATGAAACATTGAAATAGTGTTCTGTGTCTTTAGGTCAGAATAGTAGATAGTCTGCCCTTACTCCGCTCCTTACAAAGTAAGACATATCAAATGTGCAATGTTGTTATTGCTCATCTATGCAAAATATCCTTAGGACATATTAAAACCACCCAAGAAGTACAATGAGATATATACATTCATACGAAAGGTATTGTTTGTTATGTATTAGATTATCTTTTGCTAGTCAGAGTAATGACTGCTACATTGCTCAGTTTTCCCTCTTAAACAACATTCTGTGGAATGTACTGCAGCTGATTATCATTTGGGCTTCTGTGACATAAACAGTCAGATATTGAAAAGTAGCATTTTACGCTCCAGTGCTTGGATCCCATTCAGTAACTTTAAGTCCAACAGTTCAAGAGTCCTCCAGATTGTGACCGTCTTATTGACAAAGCAATGACCGCTGGACCGTTCATTTTAAGATAACTTTTAATTTTACCTCAATTATAATGTCACTTTTTTTTTTAACAGTCTAGAGCTCAATAGAAAATTTCCACTAGAGTTATAGAAAAGTTCCTTTTACCTGTAGCACCAGAAGCCTCAATAGAACATTAAATTATAATGATCTTATCTGGCTCCAGAACTTTAAAAAATCAGAAAACTGATTTTGTTGCATCATGTACAGTAGTACAAACACAGCTGTAGATACACAAGACAAAGATTAAAATCCTGCACATATGACTTTCCTAATCCATTAAGAGATACTGAAGTAAAACTGGGGCAAATTGAAGGGTAGATGCTTATACCCTTGAAGAGCTTACAAAATGCAGAATCAAAAGAAAGGAACAGTATTATCATGCTTTTTTTTCTGTTTTGTCTGACAGATCATGTTTCTTATTGGTTTTCTAATGCTTTACCATTGATATAGAAGCTACAAGGAATTTTAAAGACCAGTGAGATTCATATATAGGGCTGCTACTGTGATAGTGAAAAGCTTTTGAAAAGCCTATTCAGCAACTCACCTTTTGCCATTTTGTGGCAGAGTGCTTTGGCAGAGCAATGCGCATCAGCTACTGCACATCTCTTCAATGCCTGTGGTGATGGGAAATGCTGAGTGACTTTCCCGCAGAGGCAGAAGGAGCTTTTGAGATCTCAGGGCAGGAAGGATATTGTCAGAAGAGGGCAAAACACATAAGGGAAGCTCTTCCATCTTGCCTTACTGTTGCCAAAACAAGGTCTTTGATGGTCTTTGAGATTTTACTGAGAGATGAGTTATATAAACAGTCAACTTGCTGATATACCAAGCATTTGGTGATTTTCCAATATACCATGTGGCAAAGATGATCTCAGCAGAAAGTCAGGAAAAAATATACTACGGAGAGAAAGCAATAGAAATGGGAGATTATAGCCACTGCTGTGCAATGGCTGATATGCAGACAGATGGTCTTTCAGGACTCAGAAAGCCACTGTCTGAGCAACTGGGAAGACGTTCTGACTTTAGTCAGGGACAAGGAGACTTCAGGGCAACCCAGACCTTGTGCAGTGATACCTAATACTGACAGCAATCCTATGTAGCCATGAACACAAAAGATAGCTTTGCATTGGGTGATTGAGGTATCCAGGCCCTCCTTAATATGATACTGCTACAAATTTCCCGAGTAACAGAACAAAACTACATCAAGGCACCTTTCCCAGATTTTCAGACACTTTTCTGTATGTAGTTATATAATTTACAATTTTTGTTAAAATCTAATTTTAATGAAACCTAATTAATATTCTAGAAGTTATTGCCAAATACTCTTGAAGAACACCATTTAAACTTGCATCTCAGGGTTATGATACTTTTAATGTTTAAGCATTTAGAATAAGCAAGTCATTTCTATGGTCAATTTTGAGATCCCTCTTTTAGCTTGCTTGATCTGTTTTTTTTTCTGGGGAATTGTTATTTCTGTGATGAGGAATGAAAGGGAATGAACAGGAGATGAGAAGGTAGGTATGCATTCGTTTCCTCTTCTTTGGACTCTTTATGCTCTTTCTCATCATCTCTGTCCTTTTTATCTGCTGTTCCTATTACCTGTTTTACTTCTCTTTTTCATACTTTCATTAATAAATGATGTTTAGACTTCCCTTGCTATTCTATACCTTTTGTCTTCTTTCATTCCATTTCCTCCCGTCAATGTCCGAAGTTGTAAATTCTCCTCCTGTTCTCTAATCTGTTTCTCTGCCTGCCACCGCTTTATTCCAAGTCTGCTCTCCATATTGCCTCAGCATTTTTAATATGTGCAATTCTCTCCTCTCTTCTCTCCTACTTTTAAAGTGTTGATACCATATTCACGCAGCAGGGATGTGCAAAGTGGAGTCAGGGATAGGAAGTTAGGAAGTAATCTTTTAAATCCATGAAATGACAAGGCAGCAGGTATCTGCAAATGAATGTGGTTGTACCTGAATCCATCCTTGCACTAATTTGCTATAGAAGAGCACTATGAAAAGGATGAACACACAGTCCATCAGCAGTTTGTGCTGTTGCTTTTACCTTTGGGCCACTTCAGCCTAATTCAGGAAAGATTGAGCTAAGTCAGCCTAATTCTTCGCACAGTAGTAGTTTACTTTCAGCTCTAATAAATCATAAACCCTTTGCTTTGTGTTTCACTGCCTAGGAAGTATTGCTACCATAAGAAATATGTTCTTTTTTAATAGAAGGAAAAATAGGGGGCATAGTGTAAACCCTAAGAAAGAGTATAAAAGGGAAACATAACAATAGTAATAATAATAAAAATAATAAAACTTTAAGAAAATTTCTCTTGCTGAATGTATATTTAAAAAGGGGAATTTGCCACAATAATCATCCAGGTTTTTTGCCTTCAGCCTGTCTGAGGCCATGTGGTTTGGAGATCTGATCACTAGTCCGAAAAGGAAAGGCTGTTTTCAAGATTTCTGGGGTGTTTTTTCCTGGAAAAGGTGAGAGGACAACAGCAGAAATCTACATACACTTTATGCCTTATAAGGAAAATATTCATCTGTCTATCTGTCTGTCTGTCTATCTATCTCTTTATCTTTCTGCATACATTTTATATAGTGAGAGATATATATATTTCAAGCTGTTGCTATATTGATTTGTAGTCAGGTATTTCTTTCATTTACTTCTCTGAGAGGTATGTTAAAAAAAAATCTAAATTCACAGCTTGATTGAAGTGAATTGGAATTTCTACTTTGTTTTTCAGTTTCATATTCACTATTCAGTATTTTCTGGAGATATTCATAGTATTTCCATCAGTAATGACAATTCTGACTATTTGGAGATAGGATAATGCCAAAGCAGAAAGCAGCATTTGAACATTCAAGTAGTATTTTGTAATAATAATTGTTGTTTAACACACCTCAAAACATTTTTTTTGCACTGTATATGTGTAATTTAGAAGCCATTTCTATACTGTTATTTTGGATGAGCATGACTAGTTGGACATTAGTTGTATATATTAGTCATTAATTTCTCATTGTGTTTGTGTTATCTTTCAGTGTTCTTTTCTTCAGAGTGTAAACTTTTGTTCTACTGGTTCTCTTTCAAACTACTGCATTTTTTTTTCTTTTCGTTTCTATTTTAATGACTGCTATTCCATTTTCCTTTCAACAGGTTCACTAGGCAGTCATATTTTCAGTTTCACTTTTTTGTCTACTGTGTAATTGAACAATTTTCTGATTATATTGATTATTAATAATACATTGTTTTCATTAATTTCCACTTCTAGTTGCATCACTAGAGGGCAGTATTGATCAAAGTAGTCAGTAGAGCAACAAGTGCATGATAGTGTTCATTAGAAATGTAAAGGGAGAAAACATTCTGTCATTTTTATTAAATGATTATGTCTTTCATGTCAATTTTTCATCATATATTTAAAAAATAGTACTCATTCCTTATGATCATAATCAAATGCATGCTAGGTAATGTTATATGTAACTGATGCAAGAAAAGCAACATTCTGTGATAATTTGGAAAAAAAAAAGAATGTGTATGGAGATGAGCAGAGAGTAGAAGGCATTTAAACTATTGTAAACTGTCATTTATATTATTATATTGATATTTTTCACCTAAAAAGTACAAGATATAGGTTTGTTTGTATGTTGTTTCTCTGGGAAAAAAAATGTTTGCTGTGAAAAGCAAATATCTTCTAACTCATGAACTTGTTCCTTGGAAAGAATCTTAATGCAGTAACATTTTAAAATAACGGACAATAAAGATAACCAGAGCTATAAATTAAAACATTGACTCATTTGTTCTTATTGATTTACAGGTCTCCTGACAAATGCAGCAACACAGAATCCTCGTAGGAGTGGTTTAGGCTCTGTGTGAGCTACTTAACTTAGTCAAGTTTCACTGCTGTGGATCATCATCCGTTATATATCATCAGTTCAACTGTCTGTTTCTCTGTATCTCATCAAAGACAGCATAATTCCTCTGCATTACAAGCTAAAGTTTGTTCTACCATACTAAGGATCACTGGACTAAGGAATATAGATAAAAGATACGCTTGGGCATTAGCAATACAAAAATGTTCATGGTTAATGTTTCATCTACGTTATACACCACTGCTGGACTTGGTGTTACCTACTTGTTTTAATCTGAAGAGTCTGCTACAATGAAGAGTATCATCCCAATCAGCCTTAGAGAAGACTGTTTTGCCTATGGGAGGACACTGAGGTGCAAAAGAGAAACTCTTCTTGTGCCCTAAACTGTCTGAATTGCTTTTATTTTCTTATACTTTCAGTATATACAATAGACCAAAGAGCAAAATCTATTTTAAAGTGGACACAATCTTACTGTTACCAGAGTGATGTCATTAAATTGTAGGGGGAGGGTCTCCGCAAAGAGACATGATTCCAGCTTTCACAAAGCTGAGCTATTGTTGTACAGCAGAACTCTTTCTGGAAAGCTGCAGTAAAAACCCAGAGACCTGCTCTTGAAATGCCGCATTCTAAAGAACATAACGGAGCAGCGCAAGAAAACGACCAATGTTTGAAAAACTTAGACAAAAAGGACACAAACTGTTTACACAGCACCTTTATTCCTCTGTACTTAGATTGACTCTCTCATACTAAAATCATTTTCAGTTTTAACCAGTTAAACATGCCTCTTCTACAGTTCCATTTTTGATAGTTAAAGTTGGATAATACCGTATTTGCAAAGAGCATGTTTGGTCATCTGTGGCCTATGTCTCATCTGATACACCATTTAGCACCAGAAGGCAAATTAAGGAGAAACAAAAAGTAACACTTGTTTGAAAGAGATCATTAAATGTATTTTGAAAAGCCTAAAGTTATATATTTAACAGTTTTTATATGTTGTATATTTGTAGAAAATCCTATTTAACAATTAACGTGATAACTCTGACAGTCATGACAAGTGGTTCAGAGTTAAGTTGTGTTTTATTACTTCAGTTGTCTCTGAAGTGACTGGTGTCATTTGCTTTCTTCCATTGGGACATTTTGGATGTAAAGCATGACCAGAGAGGACTGTGTAGAAAAAGCAAAGAATAATGTTGTTTATATTACATAAATGCATTCAATCATTGCACTGTTGGAAGGCATTTTTTTTTTTTTTTTTGTCTTTATGTACTGATAAAAATAGAGTGTAAAATATTTTAATCATTGCTCTTCATAGCAAGGTTTTTTTTTTCTTCATTTTCTCTTTTTTTTTCTCTGTCTGTCTTTCCCTTAGTTTAGTATAAGGGTCAGTTTGCAGCCTATTCCTTGATTCCATTTTTTGGTATTTTACCTCACTGTTAGAAAGCCCACTCTTTCAGCATTATTGATTAGTGAAATTTAACAAAAACAAGGGGGGAAATGGTGATAAACAAACGCAAACTAAACCTTGCTCCCCTTTATTGTACCTTTCTGTGTATAAGTTTGGTACGACTGGTATGATACAAACAACAAATGAGCTTAATTTCTTCCTGGCAAATGTATTAAGTATACTACCTAATATTCCAATTAACTTTTAGTATTATGCTAGTTCTATTCTACTAAAGAAAAATATAGAGAGATTGTTCAAGTGACCACAGATGGAAAGAAAAAAAAATGATTAAAAATATTGTTCCAAAACTGGGGCTTATTTACTGCAGAGTTAGCAGGAAACATGACCTATAGATGATTTTGTCTTCAAATAAAATAAATATGTACAAAATTCTTATTTAATCTTAGGATTTCAACCAGTGTCAAAGTAGCAATTAAAGCCCAGCCACTTGAAAAGTGTTATGGACTGACTGCACTATAAATGATCAATGTCAGGTTTAAGTGTCATGCAATAAATGATGGTAAATGCATTTAATGTACTTGTAAACCTCAAGAGCCAGATCCCTCACTCTACCAACTTTCTGTTTTGGTTTACTTTAAGGGAGTGTAGCCTCATTTAGTAAACACAGGACAACTAAAGATGTTACATCATTTTGTTGCTTTACAGTATTCAGTTTTGTGTTGGTTCAGCTAAATTATAAAAAATAAATAAAACCCTTTTATAAGTGAGAGCTTTGTTCACTGAGCGTGACCTCACCATCTGAATTTCATCAGGTGATAATTAAGGTCGGAGTATGGGGAAGAAGACTTAGCCAATGGAACTGAAAACTGAGGACAGGGGTGGTATTTTGAAACTGAAATTATCCTCTTCCTTTTTCAGGTTTGCGTGCCTTCATTTTGGTGTGGGTCTATGAATGGACATCTAAAATATTTGGGTCATAATACGTAATCACTTTTGAATATGCAAGCTTATTTCCTTGTTTCCTGCATAATTTAAATGCTCAACAAAACATAGACGTGAGCTGGTACCCTAGATCTGTTCTGGACAATAAATACCGAAGACAAAAATGTTGGGATAATTCTTCAGAGACAAATTGTAGTTGCTGAGGCCCCTGTATACAACAACAACCTCAAGCTAGTTTAAACGTGTTCTGTAATTTCTCTCCTCTGCCCAAAATGTACACTTTCAAATGAATTAAACATCCTGGCTGCCTTTGTCACTGTAAATTGCTACCCTAAGAACAATTGTGAAATGTTTCTCTCTCAGGAACAATATGTTTGCAGAATTTTACAAAACCAAGTTACATTAAAAAAAAAAAGTTTGTGTCTGAAGGTATTTGATGTGCCTCTTCCAGAGCAAAATTTGAAACACAGAGGAATGTTTTATTTGAATGCTATTAAATTTCCTTCATTTCTCATCTTGCAGAGAAGTAACTTTTTCAAAACACACTTGAAAGGGAACATAATACAGAAAATCACGTAATAGACTAATAAAAAACTACCTCTAGAAATGCAGTAAACCTTTAAACAGATTTTGGAAAAAGCTGCTTTAACACTTTCTATTAACCTAGACAAGGACAGGTATAATTAGTGCTTTTAACATCTGGGATATCAAATGGAGCAAATATTAACACACAATAGCAATCAATATAACACATCATTCTTATTTCATAATTGTGCATTTAGCTTTTTTATTTTTTATTTTTTTTATTGTCTAGGCAGTTTATTTCTTCTCTACAGTAGCTCAGGTTTTATACATGCAGAGTGTCCTCAATCATTCACTTGTTTCCTGAAACTTTATTCATATCCTGCCATATAAATCTTTAACCCACATGTTTACTATCTAATATGGCCGATTCATCACTATCTTGACTTCTAATTAGAGTTTCTGGAGGAAAATAAAGAATTCGAGAGCCTAGATGAGAGGCAATAAGGTACTACTGAAATAAAAGGGTGAAAAATTGATTGGTTGAAAGGAAAATCACAGCTCGGACTGCCTGAACTATTGAACCAGTGCAAAGTAAAGCACAAACCAACACTGGATGTAGTTACAAGAAGGAGAAAAGAAGAACTTGAATATTTATTCAAGGGGAAGGAAGCAGAATTGGATTTTATCACATAAGTTCATTGAGAAATCTTTCCCTATAAACGTTACAAAAGCATGTATTTCTCTTCCAATTTCCTTGTATGATACATGTTAAGAATGGCACATATACAAATGACAACCAAAGACCAGAAAAAAAGTAGTTCAGGTGTGTTGCACAGTGCATTATGTTGATCTAAAAACAGTTACCTCCTTTAAAGGGATGAATTGAGAGATGACAGAAAAAAAAAATGGATGCTTTTCAGGTTTCCATTAGCTTTGGCTGGCATCTAACTTTCTGTAATTTCCAACTGTTTCAGACAAACAATGAAAGAGAAGATGTAGAATAACATCCACTTGGAATTGGCTTGGAATGAGACAAATGAAAACCGGGTTAGAATCAGCTTGAACTATTGGAAAATTGCCCTGATTTCTGATTCCCAAAGCAAGCCCTTAATCAAAAAGTTTTAATCTGAGGAGACTTCCTCCAGTTGAGAAATCCTTGGAAGGTAAAAAATGCCCCTTACTATTACTCTGCTTGCAAAGGTGCCCCAAGGAGCAATTTACAATTGACATGACTTGTGAGAGCAACTGTCAACCTATGTAAAATAGATTAGTTTTTCATCTTAGAGACCAGCTTGTTATTCAAATGACTTCAAAATGGGCTAAGGGTATAAGTGATTTGCAGCTACTTTTATTCCCCCTGCTTCAAATCTGCAGAAACACTTCTCAGCTATACCAAAAACAGAAGAAACTTTGTAGTTGGAGCTGGTTAATGATACTCTGAGGAGAATGACTAATACAAATGAAAGTGATTTGTCTCCTTTGTGGCCTGGAAAAAGTCATATATATATATATATATACATATATATACTTACTGCAATGAGAAAAAGTACCTTGTCCATTTGGGGAGGAAAGTGTATTTTATGATTTTCTTTTTTAATTTATACCGCCATCTTCAAAGAAAATTGATGCTAATGGAACATGGGAACTGCCAAAACAGTTCAACTCAGTGGGTCCTCCAGGCTGAAATATGTCACATCTTAACTGGAATCTTGCAAAAAATGTTGAATCCTCCTGCTAGCAAAATATGCCACATATGAAGCAAAGTTGCTACTGATGCTCTTCCAGTTGCAGTTTTGTGCATGTCCTGTATCATGGAAAGCTGTAGTCTTTATACATCCATTTCACCTGAAATTACACTTAAGTAATTTCTCAATTCTATTGTCTAAAATTAAATTCCAAGGTGCCAGAATTGTTGATGATGATAAATTTCTAAGGCTCAAAAACTGACATGAACAGAAAACAAACTATTCTATGTTTGCTTCAAATAGATATTTGAATTAAGAAAGGAAATTAAGAAGGAAACTGTATGGAAAGCAAGACCAGGGGAAAATAAAGATTTTCATTTCAGAATTTTCCAAATGTATTTAATAAGTGTTAGAGGAACAAAAAAAGATTAAACCAGAAATGAAAAGTTTAACTAGTTATATATTTAATACAATTGATAATAGGGTAGTCTTCTTTTGAGATATAAATCCCTGTAGAATTTGAGAGCCATGGATAACAGGTAAAAGGTTAAAAACAGTGATTAAAAAACAACTACAAAATAGGAGACTATCTCTGATTCTTCATCTCTGATATTTATTTCAGCATATTTATAACAAGATAATTTGCAATCCTATGTGGTCATAGTAGGAGATGCCAATTGTATTTTATATTCCAGTGTTGGTATAAAACTACACTACATTAGCAACTGTCCATGAAGGAAGGCAGGAAAAAAAAACATCCAACCGAGTTCTAGAAATATCTGAAGTTCTGCCAGAATTAGCTCAACTAGTTGAGCAGCAACACACTAGTGAAGACCAGCTATCTCTCTATATATCTTGTCAGAAAGCACTGGAACGAATGCTTTTTGGGGCTTACTAATAACATTCAACATCCATTTTTGACCTCTATGAATGGCTTAAAACTTGATTTTAAGAACTCATCTGAATCACAATCCTGAAAAAAATCTCAGAAAGGAATTTTCTATTTGTAATGAAGGACTAGAGATCTTTTAATGGGATGAATCTAAATCATTAGCTTTTTATGTAGCATTTGTAAAGCTACTCAAAGTCGTAGCTGCAACAGAGCAGTTGAAATGGACTTAGGTGCCTGTGATTGAAAGAATGCTAATAGCCACAAATTGTGATGTTTCCCTGTCTTGTCCACATGAAGATAAGAGTCCGTGTTCATCTTTCCTGCAGAATAAATATTGCGAAGAATCTAAAGATAGAAAACTAAGGAAAAGAGCTGACCTACTATTACTAAAATGACACTTAATAGTATTAATTTAAATTCATAGGTTGGACTTATTTTTCTCCAGATCATCATCTTCCCAGGAAGTTTGTAGTCTTGCCAGTTGCTGAATACTGATACTTGGAAGTGAGGTACTTTTCATATTATTACTGTTTTCAGAATAGGAGTATGTAAATAGGAATATGTAAATTCCTCAACACATTATAGAATTTTTATTTGAAACTTTTTTTTTACAAGAGCATTTCCTTTCATGAAAAATGTTTGCTTTTATATTTATACTTATACTTCTTAAAAATATTAGACCTCAGGTCAAAATCTGTCAAACATTCCTCCTGTTTCATCTACAAGCAGAACATAGCCACATGGAAAAAAAAAAAGTGAACAAGATCTACAGTGAGTTCTACACTTGTGTGTTTAAGCAGCCTCCAGAGGAGAAATGCAACATATAGACTGCCTGCACCTTTGCTACATATTAGCCTAACTGATAAGACTATAAGTTTATTCCTAGAATGAAGAGCTTAATGTTCCAGTGATAATGTAACTTCTAACCCCTTCAGAGCAACTCAAATGAGGGAGAATTGTGTAAAGGCAGGCATCCTAGCTGGGTAAATAACAATGATGTCCCCAGTCTGCACAGGGAACCAATACCCTCAAAAATAAGAAAAATCACAATAAATAGAAATGTCACCCAGATTCCTCATTATCTCCTTATTATTCAAACTATTAAAATCACAGGAGACTCTGCAATACTTAACAGCATTTGCAATCTAGTGCAATCATGTGCTTTTAAATCTTGTGATTTTAAGTAATGATTTTTGTTTTGTTTTGTCTGATAGGACATATTAGGCTGTCCTTCAACCCCTTACCACAATAAATGGCAATTATTTTGTAGCATTTGATTGCCTTCATTGCTCGTTTATCCTTGTTTCTTTATGAATTTACCCCTACTACCCTGTCTGTTATTTCTGGAATTTAAAGGACTTTACAGAGTCCCTTTACCCTCCTATGAAAGAAGAATGGAGAGACTGAAGACTGCAAGTTACTATGTCCCAGGCACTTTCACTGCGTGAAGACTCTAGGGATAACAGAAGTAAATGCATGAAGAGAAGAAAGCTTTACCTCAGAACAAATGAACCTTGCAGAAGAAAAAAAAAACTATTTAAGGGCTTCAAGCTAGAGGTTTTGCAGGTAGAAGTCTAGATCTCACCAATTAACCAATCAATCACTTTTCCATCCAACCAGTCAAGAGAAACCTCAAAGGACCAGGGGATAGGTATAATATGTAAGGGCATTTTTCTCACTTTAGAAGTTATGTTTTCTCTTAACTATTTGCTTTGTAGAAGGAAAACAGTAAGCCAAGATGAATGCAATAATTTCCAGAATCTTCTCAGTACTGAAAAAGCAAAGGGTGCAAAACCTATCACAGACTGATGAAGTACTGAAAGGAAGGACTTTGCTATAAGGACTTTCAGATAATTATGTGTAATAAAATATTTGTAGCTAGCCCATATAGTGCTGTGTCAATTTTAGTTAAGAGGCACAGCCCTGGGAGAGTTAAAGACAGAAAATATCTCCTAAAGTCCCTCCAGAAAAGCTTCTATACAGATACCTATCTCTACAGAATCAAGTTTTGCCCACCTGTAGAAAGAAGTGAGATCTTTGGCCTCAAGTCCAAAAGGAATGTAAAAGTGGGATTAAAGGAGGGTTAAAGAGGAAATCATATCTTTGAAAGCTCACTGGTATATAGATGATCACAAAACTTATTCATTTAGTTCTCATTAAGCTATACCATCCAAGAGCTTCAAAGTCCAAGGCTTTCAAATCCAAACAAACCATCTCAGAATCCATAACATATGCTATTGATTTCTACAGGGCTGTAACAATGTTTTTCTAGTGTTTGTGAGGATTAGACTGCAAGCATGTCTTCAAGCTTCTGTCTCATCAGAACCAGAAAAGGAATGCGTATTTCTGTCCTTCTCTTAAAGCAAGAGCCAGGGTCATCTGCTATTTTGCAGGTACTAATATTAGCCTCTCTTGAGCATGCGTATGTGTCGCCTTTTAAATATTATTATAAATAATAAAATATTATTATAAATTTCCACTGAATGATACTGTTCCATAAACTTCAGGCTTGGAAAGTAGTTGACTCAGAAAGCCATTCTGATGCAAATCTTCAGTTCCCTTCCTTATGCCCAGAACTGGTGAGCCATGCAGAAATCCAGACAAATTAAATACCTTCTCATTGTAATCAGCCATACATGTTTCTGTGCAAGATCAAATAGGTTAGGTCAAACCACTAGGACAGAAACATTCAATAACCGATCTTTGTTGAGATGGAATCTGAGTAGCCAAGGCTAGACCAAGTCCTCGCCATTTTTAGGTCATTGCCAACACCACATGATTCTCTTTTGGAAGGTGATTAGCAGTAAATTAAATACTTCTTTGTTGTTCTGTTCCCAAATACTCACTTTACTGCTGAGCAGACCTTGAGAGTTACATCTTAACAGGAATTATTGAACCCTTTAATTTCTGATTGTATTACTAGAGGTAACGTATTTGATTCATTACTAGATGTATAGTATACACGATGTATACTAGGAGGAAAGAGAAGCCTGATTGGTTGCTCTGCCAGGGTACTTCACTCTTTTTAGACCTCTTCTTGGAAGAAAAGAGTAATTTTGGAGCACAAAAATGGGATAAAGATAGACCAAAAAATACAAGCAGTATGTAGCTTTAGTGTCAAAGTGGTACTAAAGAGATTCTTCCTGGGTATGCACAGGGTCTCTGTAGGATTTCTTTCTTGCCACTCAGCAAGACAGGAATTAATGTGTTAAATTGAAACATAAACATGGAGAGTGGGAGGAGATTTTTTTTTTTTTCTTTTTTTAATTACACCTATGAGTTTTGTCTGCCTTAAAAGCATCCGGTTCCTCCTTACTGTCTAATGAAGTATAAAGCTATAATGTGGAAGCTTGCAGGATCTGGCTTTTTACTTACTTGAGGAAAGCTTTGTAAGTGCCTGCATTAAAAAGTCACTTTGTATTTTTGTTGTAATGATTGTCATCTTTTCAGGCAACTGAAGTGGCCAGCCTGGCTGCTTTCTGAGACACACAGCAAACTTCATCTCATTTTCGTCCTATTTGGGAGCCACAGCAGTGTGTCAGCTGGTGCCTGGTTGTAACCTGTCAGACAGGGCAAGAACACCCATCAGCTGCATTGCAGTGCCTAAAAGCTGTTCTAGGAGAATTCAGAGTGTTCGGCCTGCTGTGGTTGCTGGTGTGATTTTGGCAGTGCAGAGTGAAGTGCTAACTAACTTCAGCTGCTAATCATGTCTCTAGCTGGACACTTCTCTGGATTTCGGTGGCTCTGAGGTCATTTTGGACAAGCTGCATAATCTGCAGTTACTCTCTCTTGAATGCCTTTCTGCAGAGAATGGGAGAGAAGGATTTTTTTAATGTACCCCTAACCCTAAAAAGGAAAAAAATATGTTTTTCTAGAAGTCTTGTGCCATTCTGTCATTGGCAGTCTCATGGAGAAGAATTATGAATCTAGATACAATCAGGATAAAATTTGTTTGCTCTCTATATATCTGTAAAGATGCTCTGGGTTTGAAAAGAAGTCATTCAGCTTGTATGAAAACCATTTGGGTCCAACAGTAATTTCTGATTCTCTGAAAATAACTCTTCCTCAAGAACTGACTTGAACTGGAAGCCAAGTTGGTCAGCAAATGGCTTCTTGTTAAATTTACTAAAATTATGCCAACGCTACTTAGAGTTGGCAGCTTTCCCAAGGTTAAACATTTGCACGCTGAAAAAAGAATTCCAAAGTTTGCATATAATGATGTCACCTGGTGATACTTGTCGTAGTGATGCTTGACTTTGTTATTTTTGCAGTTATCTCATAAAAAACAGACTGACTGATCAGAGTTCATAAAAAATACTGCTATGTAAAAGCAGAAATATATTTCAGAGCTTTCTAATATTAATAATGAGAAAGTTACATGTCAGAGGGTCACACTGCTTTCATTTTACCTTCCCAAACTTCCTTTCCACAAGGTGCACCAGTTCTAAGGGCATTAGGAACGTATCAGCTCCCTAGGCGGTGAGTCAGCTGCAGTGAATACACACTGCACGGTAATTTATCGCTTGTCTATATAGTACGTATCAAGTTCCAAGGCAATATTGTATTACTATATTCATTTCATTGAAAGGTTTCAGTCCTACCATGAACTAAAACGGTGTGCTTGTTACTGTACTAAAGTAATTAATTCAAAATGTAAAAAATAAAGTAAAAATAAACCAATACTTACTTATTAAGGACTGCAACAGAGAACTCTTACAGAGACAGATGACATTAGTCTATAAGCCTTTTTAACTTACATGATAATAAAATGGGGTTACAGTTTTGAATTAAATTGATAACATGACCAAATCGATTTCATTATTGTATCTGTCATATTTGCAGTTAATGATGGCTAACAGTGGAATAGGAACTGACAACAATCCCTGAAAAACTGTGCAGATGAAAATTATATTATATTGGCATTCATGAATTTTAATACCCTTTTTATCATGTTTTTTTTGAACTCCTTTTTAAAATTTGAAGCTCACAAGAAGAGAATTGAACTTTCCACACCTGTCTCAGTTCCTATTATTTCTATTGTTACAAGTTAATAGGTTTGAGAACGGAAGACATTTCCACTAAGTAAAACAAAAAAGGCCTTGCTTGAGTGTCTCCTGTGAGTGCTTATGGCAAAATGGATGAATCTCCACTGCTCAAGTGTTGACATCAGAGTTATTTCTCTTGAACGACTTGAGAGCTTTAGGACACCCAAATTGCTGTTTAGAAGACTGTTTGTGGAAGATGCTATTTATATTGATAGACTTCGGTCCTCTGGTGTGTAACTCCCTTTAATGCTAATGGAATTTCTGCAAAATTCTACAGGAGAATATACCTACTGTCATGAATCATCACAGCTCTATAATCCCATTAGTAGGGCTTAAATGTATGTGAATTGTAAGTGGTCAAGTAATGAAATCCTCACCTCAGAGCTACAATTGAGAACATCAAAATGCTGTTAGGTAATGAGATAACTTGACCTCTCTGCTGCTTGAAAATATGACAAGACAATAGATATGTATCATAGGAATTGAAATACCATTACTCTTTCTATATCAAGTAAGTCCTTGATGAGGAGTTCTTTGGTTAGAATTATGGAAAAATGGCTGATTAATATGGAGAGGCTGGAGAATAAATTTAATGTGGCAAAGGTATAACCGCATCTTAAATCTTTGAGTCTTTCTTTATACGTATTAAAAGAGAATGACATTGGGACTGATTTGAGTGTATCATCATTTTCACAGGCGATGCCTCTCTTACAACTAGGAGCTGTGACAACAATAAGGATAAACACATTCAGAGTAACTGTAATCCATGTAGTTTAGATGGCAGACGGAGAGATTTTTAGTTGATCATATGTGGGGAGTGTTTTGGCCTGGAAGGGATGTTGGATAGTATACAGACTATAGGGAAGCCTGGTTTCTTCGTCTTCTGTGTTACTATTAACTCTACTAAATCTATTATCTCCTGTCTCTGCTATGTTATTATTAATAAGATTTAAGTTTCTTCCTGTTCTCTAGACACAATTACAAACTGCAGACTCTTCACAGAGAAAACATTTTTCTCTGTACATGTGGTCAACATCTGCCAAATGTGTGTGCTCTAGGTATTCAGAATAATATACTGGCATTTTGTATGTCCTGCTGTAAAGGTTGTTTCATTGGCTTGCAGCTCTGCTTTAACAGTATGAAGGAAGAAAAGGTGGAAAAACACACAGGGAGGAGACAGAAGGATAACTGTGGGAAGAAATTAGGGTTTCTTTACCGTACTGCATAATTTCAATGAACTAACGGCCCCCTTGTGCCCTAAATCAAATCAGTGACATGCGGTGTACTCTGCAGTGAAAGCAGCAACATTGCATATATCCAGCAGTGCATATCTAGCAGGGAAGTTATTTCATTTGTGTATTTTCAGACAATCTGGTTGCTCTCCCCCACTGGCTCTATTGGACAATTTCATTCAAGAAGCTGCACAAACTCCATGATCTCCTACCAACTGTGAGTCATGGGAGTACAGAGGATTTAGCCTATTATCCAGTGCAATTCAACAGCAATGTGTTCAAAAGGAAACTCTACTGACCCTCAATGCCACTTAAGTAGCAACTTGAAAAAAAAAATAATATACAAATTGAATACATCAGTGTAAAACATTTTTCTATGATTTCTTGCTGAAGGTGCTGAGTCCTGGAAGAAATCAAGAAATCAGTGAAGTCAACAGAGTCTAGTTTTATTTACTTGATTTTTATTTATTTACTTTATTTACTTTTACAGAGAATAATTTTCTTTTAATTTAATGAAATAGAAAACCAAAAATTGAATTAAATTAGTAAGGAAAAGCAAGAATTTGCCTACAGCACCGTCTGTCAGTCTCTTGGGTGATGGACATTTGTCTTATTTTTGGATTGTGTTAGTCTAAAAAGAAGTTAATACAAAGAGAAAGATTGCCTGGTAATATGGTCAGGCCCCCATTAATCAAAGAATTTCTCTTTACTGGAGATCATTAATATACAATCTAAGCAGAGAGAAGTTCAAAAATCCTTAAAAGGGAAAAATATGGATAACATTATAGCTTTCAAACATAAACTGTCCCTGTGTGGAATTCTTGTCTCTCTACACAAAATCAAAAAAAAATATCTTAATAATAGATAGGATTTCCTGGATGAAGGAATCAACTTAGCACCCTATGTGGTTCATGGAACACAGGTCTCTTGCTAATTAACACTTCCCTATTTCTGAGTGTTGAGAATTATGTAAAAATTCAGTAATCTCTGTTCAGGACCACTGCTGGTCTTGCTGGTATGGCAAACTATATGAACTTGTGACTAGTAATGTGTCAACATGCTTCACTGTATGCAGGAGCTGGTTCTGTAAGCCACATAACCACCTCTATATAACACTGGGCCTAAGGTGATGAGCTCTGATGAATGCTCTTTATGAAAGATTACTTGCCCATGGAACATTTTATATGGAAAATGGAAAGAGACATTTTCTCTTTTGCTTGTTAACAGCTTAGCTTATTTTGTTAAAGCGAAGGTGGTGGCATGATAACAGGACAGAGATTTTGACCTATTCCAGCCTTTGTTTGCACTATCTGCATGCTTGGAACACAGTCATTAAAATGTATCCTTCTAACTTGAGTCTCTTTGTCAGCCTGCCTTAAAAATTTAAGCATATTTCCCTATAATGTGTTCATAAAGTAAAATAAATAAATAAATAAATAAATAATATTAATTAGGAAACTTTGCAGTATGACTAGGCACATATATTTCTAATCCACATAATTCCAAGCACTCAATTTGACTAATACTTCAAAATACACCCATTGTTCTGACTACTATTTAATTCATATAATGATGAAGTATAGTAACATTGTTTATGATCAAAATCTAATTAAAGAGTATTCAGGAATGAGAAAGGAATCAATACTTAATATGTTTTTTCCATCTGCTTTCCTCATCACTGCTAACATGTCAGAGTAAATGTCAATACTTTGAACTCACACATGTGCTATGTTGATTTTCCACTGATACAGACAAGGTCATTTGTGATATAGTACATTTTAAATCGCCTCATTCAAGTTCCTCACTTGATGGATTGTTTTGAGACACCATATTTAAAAATGTCAGAAAATATAAGTGAATGCCAAATGCTACCTCTAGGAGATCTTTGAACAAAATGCATCTTTGATTTTAAACAGAGAACCATCACCTGATTATATGTGGACTATGGATTGTAGCTAAATATTTATTGTTCTGAATACTCTGAATACTTCTGTCCTGTGATAGAGAACAAAGTTTATAGAAAGCACAGAAATATAATTTTTGTTGTTCCATAAGGTTTTAGTTGGCAGTCTTAATAGTAGTCTTAACACCTTTTCTGCTTTGTTAATGATTCCTTTTGTTAAACTGAGTTCTTTTCTCCACTGTGCAGAGATTGATATGATTACTTCATGCTAACTTGTTATTAAGAATGACCGTGGTCACACAATTGTAAGCAGCATTATTTATATTATGGATGTGATTCCTGTTTTGAGTTTTCTCGTTTGTTTCCTCCAGTTTACATCGTATCCTACCTCTGGATTCTGTCTACAATTTTCTCTCAGTGTTTGCCTATTGATTTTTTAATGTATATGAATATATTTTATTAATGTAAATATTAATACAAATGCTTCCTAAAATTTATAGAAATAGAAAGAATTAATAGAGTCCCTATATTCCTGGTAGCCAACATGTTTGCAAAGAAATTTAAGCAACACCAGGCACGCATAACAATACTGTAGATGAGTCTGCAACTAAGACTTCTAAGTCAGTAAGATGGAGTATTATTGTCATACAAATAAATACAAACGGGTTTTCTATCAGTGATTTCAAAAGGACTGAGATTTCTTTTGTCTGTTTAGATTAAACATTAAATATTGGAATAAACAGTGGTGATGATACCTTGATTCAGGTCCACAGATATGAGTATCACTAACAAAGGTGCCTTCTATGGTAAACAGTCCATGAAAGGCAAAAGAACATAAATAAGGTGAAGATCAATAAAAGGGTATAAAAGGATGGGAGTATATGGAAAATTAATCAATCTGTTTTTGTGGAGGTTACCATTTACCCATGAGGTTGTAAAGGATGTGAAATAATAAAATGGATCATTTGACTTTATTTTCTTGTGACCTTGGATTTCAACAAAAAAAATTAACAACTGATTTGGAAACATAAGTGATCATCAGTAAAGTGCTTTCATAAAACTTGTATTTTACTGCATATTTTGTCTCTAACTTTCATTTTAATTCTATGGTGAACTCAAATCCATATCTAAGGAGAGGTGTCTTCTTTCTCAAATAAACATAGTACATACTGACTGGGTGGTTACTTAGCTTCCTTGCCATATTTTTTTTTTTTTAATAGTAGTGGCCTTAATAATAAATAGTGGCCTTAATAGAACTTTTCTTCCTATTGGGTCTCAATTGCAGTAAATAAATGAATGTTACTCAAACAATTTTAGAGTGAAATAGTTTACTGTTTCATGAAATCCCTTGTGAATGCAGCCTACATTTTTGTATCTGCGTTAGACTTTAGAATTCAATACAGGAAGGAAAAATACATACTGCATCTGTTGATATATGGGAGGTCAGTAATTAGTTAAAAATATAGGTCTAATTTTAAGTAAGTGATAAGTAAAGTTAATCTAATCTAAATACATTCCTCTAAAAACAAGGTATTTGAGTAGGATTCTTCATGCCTCAGCTTTAAGTGCCTATAGGTGAGCTGTGCATCACAGCTTCCATTATAGTCAGTGCAGATCTTGTTAGTACAGTTAATAGTATGTTGAGAATAATTTAATGTATCCTAAAAGAGAGTCAATATTGGTTCAGTGAATTGCCCAGATATTATTATAACTTTGTTGACTGTAATGCATCCCTAACCACCTATTCATTACACTTACAGCCAATAGGCTACCTCCAGAACATGTTATATATTCTAGTGCATGATACATGTCACTAACAAGGGAACTGAATCTGTATCTAAAGCCAATAGAGGAAACTTAAGTGTATATCTTAATCCAATGTATATCTTAATGTCTAACCCACAGACAATAAATTTATAAAAGTGAATACCATTTAATGTGTTTTGAGGACCCTTTATGCAACTATAGATATATGATTAGAACAAAATGGTGATCTCCAGGTCACAACAGGAACAGGAACATAGGACTGTGTTACCAAAGTGACACAGTCAGGATGCAGGGTATTCAGGGCTATGGTGAGGACAGAGTTAAGCAAAGATAACCAAATTAATTGTTTCATTTGATATGATAAAGCTATTTTTGGATGCAAAAGCAAGAATATTGCACCTTGACACATCTCTGTAATTCAGTAGCTTCCACATCTTCCTATTTTTTTGATAGATTCACAATTTCTTTCTTCTTCCAAAAAATTTATCTATCATTATTTCAACTTCAGTATTTCAAGATTAATAGGAGAATAAAATAAGACAATTCTCTTTGCTTTAGTTTAGGGTATCTCCACTTCCATAAGTGGAGACACTCTTTGCTTTATAGGGTAAATCATTATGATTTTATATTTGATTTTCCTGATTAGCCACTCTGCATTGTTAAATAGATGATATAGTTCCAATAAAATATAGAAAGTAATCTAAGACCATTAATTTCTATAGCTAAAAATAACTCTTACAAGATAAAGCGTACTTTTAGGCTCATGAAATTCATGAAGCATTGGAGAAGATAGGCTACCTACAATACTAATTTTATTCATCAAGAAGTTAAATTAGAGGAGAAAAAATGAAAGCATTCTATAGGGAGTTTCTGTTATTCTTTCCATGGATCTCACAGGAGCTGGAGATAGCTAGTTTTTATTATTTATTTACAAAAATGGTATATAGGATTGTTCTTTTCTTTTGCTAGCATAATGTGCTAGTGAAAAATGCTTTCATAAAATTTGTAAAGATGAAAGGTAGATGTATGATCAACAGTAAGCATTAAAAAGGAAAAATAGAAAACTTTGTGAAAATGTCTTGCTCTGCTCTTGTAAATTATTTACCTAATGATAGTGGCAAGATGAGGTCTAGCCCACTGAGTGTAAGTATATCACAGGTCTGACAAAAAAAAATATGTAACATCAATTTTTAACTTCATCATGACAAAAATATCAATGCCATCAAAACAACAGATCAGGGTAAAGACCTTGCTCCAGTGCAGTATTTATGTGTATTTGAGAACATTAGCAGCTATACTGACCTCCCTCCCTTCCCTCTCCTTTTCAGGTAGTTGTTCAGCCATAACCTACCTATCCGATGGCTAGCAAGAATAACACTTTTCTATAATGTTTTTGAGTCCAACAAGGCAGACTTGAACTATTTTGGACACATCTCTAGACTTCACCATAGAGGTCTTCTATGATTCTCTCCCACTGGCATCCAAGCGGGCTGAGCTCTTACTGGCTTAAAAAGTTCTATGGGCACGCATGTATTGAGACATCTAATCAATAATCTGAAATTCAAACAGAAACATATAACAGAATTACTTCCCTCCGTGAGTACTGAATCAGAAGTTTTTTAATCAAATAATTTGAATACTTTCCTTTGTGTAGACTAAAATAAATGATGATAAGGGCTAAAGGTGCACTGAGGTGTTGTAATTTGAGAATAATTTATTGTTTAACAGAGTAGTCACTCAAACAATGTTAATTATAATGTTGCAAAAAGCTGAAATGCTTAAATCTAAATCATTTAAAAGTTGTGTGATAGATATTAAACACCTCTGAGAAGGAAAAATGCTGTAGGCGGTGTTCTTAATAAGTCTAATTTGGTTAATTATTGCCTGAAGCATTTCTGAACTAATTATTTACTCCCAAATGGGGCTCCATGTTTTCAACATAAAAGTATGAGATATTGATTTTATTTAATTTACAGGATACAGCAGTAGGCAGACCACACAATGCTGAAGGTTAAGCCATTTATAGAAAGTCATAGGCAGGCCTTCAGTGTCACACACGGCATCAGTGTGACAGGGAGGCCCATGCTCTGAAACTCTGCACTTTCAGGGAAGAGGACTATTTGTCTCTGTCATCTAGCCTTTATGGTTCATTTAACATCTTAAATAGCATGTATAAATTAACTGTGTTTAATCGTTGCACATCTCCCAGTTCAAAGACAGCTTTCCTGTTCAACAAGGGAACAGGAGTATTTTAGTGTTTTACTTAACAACAAATAATAAAAACTGAATAATGTTATCACATTTTAATACATAAAAGATCTAAAAAAGATCTAAAAAATATCAGTTTTAAAACATTTTCTGCATATTTTTCTTCCCTTTTCCCTCTTAATCAATGGTCATTCTAAAGATATGTAGATCTTGCACACAGGTTGCTTATTATGATTGCAACAGTTTTGACCTCCTTCAGCAGGTTTTGGGGCTCCAGAAAAGGTGTTTAGACAATTGTCACCTGCCTGAATGGGTACAGTTTTTGAATATAGTTTGCAATGCATGAACTATTACAAGTACTAGTACTGTGCAAATCATCAACTTTTTGTATCACATCTTGTCGTGTGTGACAGGTATGCCAAGGTTTGTTAGAGCTTTTTGAGCCTGCTGCGATATAAAAATGATTTAAAGCAATAATAAACACAATCATGACTCCTTAATTAATGCGAGAACTGCTCATGTAAACACTTTTGTAAAATGCTCTATTTTTTCAGAAAAACTTATCTTCTTCTGAAATTGTGATTTCTTTCTCTTTTTAGTCCTTTTATGTGTTTTTTTTTTCTCTTTCATGGTGATTAACTTCTACTTAATCTTTTCTCTTCCATTCTCTTTCACTTCTACTAATTTCCCAAAAGTCATTTGCCTTGCCCTACTTTTTTCTTCTCCCTTTGTCCCTCTCTTATTAAAGCTCACATTCACCTACTGGAATCAAACTGAAATACTGTTGCTGGGAGGAAAACACCATAGGTTTGTTTTCCCTGTCATTAATGGGGAGAGGAAAACCCCTAAAGATGATTCAGCTTCTAGGTGGATTAAATTGCTTCCTGAAGGTTTCTGGCATTTGAGGTTTTGACTGATGGTCCTAACTTGGGTATTCTCAAGTTAAATGGATTGAATCTAGACCTCATTCATCCAAGTTTTTTCACAGTACAAACCTAACCTGTGTTTGACATGTGCCTTTTTTTTTTTAATAATTTCCTCATTTGCACTACCTGTCTTCACCTGCATTTGTTCAGAATGAAATCACACTTCAGATGCCCTTAATTGTTCGTGTACCCAAACCCAATCATCCGACTGGACTGAGTTATGATCCGTGAGGAGTGCATTTGTCCTCACTTCTTCATATAGAAGTCAATGGAGAAGGACAGGTGAATTCAAAGATCACAATCCAATTCAGATCACAGGTGAATTGAATTATCCCTTGTAATATCTTTATCTCTTCACTGTCAATATAGGCAAATTAACAGAGTGTTTGTGACTATGGTTTAATTACTTTATTTTGATGTGAGAAATTTCCATCCAATTTATAATAACATTCATCCTTCTTGGCCAAATTAAAATCAGAAATTCTTTGAAGAAATGTATTCAATTGACATCATCTAAGTTTTTCTATGACAAAATTCATAGAATATTTTTCTCAAAATACTGATTAATATATTATTATTCTTTTGTTTCTGCATTATAAATCTGCCCAAATATTAGGTTTTTCTCCACCAGATAAGAGTGAAATCCACTAAGGAGATACATATCTCAACATATTAGTTTTATTAACTGTCTATATTCCTCCCTAGTATTTCTATCTTTCATTCTAGTATTGATAATAATCAAATCACTAGTTTCCTTTGATCTAGAAAGGACTTATTCAGGAAGAAGATACACTGTGATCTGGAAGACATCCACCTACATAGGGCAGTGCATATATCTGGCTAAGCTTTATGCTTAATAAAGTACCGTGAAAATGTATTGAGTCCTTCACAATTGCCACTTATCTTTCATTACCAAAGGAAACAAGAGTAAGGAGAAATCTAAAGACATTTGTCTGGCCTTTTTAGCATATAAAATGAATTAATGTGAAAGTAGGCTGTGTATAAAGCAAGCTGAATGCAAAACAAAGCTCAGGGACCTATTTTGAAGATCTTTGGATTTCACTTTCACTTCCCATTTGTAGGTGGGATCCACTTTGACCTAAAATGAAACAACATTCAACATACAGAGTCTTTGCATACTGAAATGACAGTTTCTTAGAACATTTTAAGGTCCTTAGTGGCTCCTAGTGCCTTTGAAATTTGCTTCACTGCTTTTTGAAGACTAAATTAGAAACAATAGAATAGCTGTTAAGCCTCTCTCACACGTTTGCTGGCTTGTGAAGAATATACACTGTTCTTGGGTAACCATTGGTACCGTGACAAAATAGATCTCGGAAGCTCTGATTTCTCTATAAACTGTTCCTCTTAAGCTGTTGAATTCACTTTAAGCCTGTTGATTTCCATTCTCTTTGAGTGAGGTAGCCACTGTATTCACTTATAATACCAGGATTAAGAATTAGACACGCTCTGTTACAAAGTGGTCATTGTAAAGACAGTATTCTCATACAGAGGATTATTCAGATATCTCTGAAATAAAGGTGTTTTATATAGCTCTCAACTATTAAAAACACTTCAAATAACCCATATGAACTTTAGCAAGGAATTGACTGATCAAAATCTGGTAGCTATCTTTTCTCTAAAATATATTCATTGCACACACACTAGATGACAAAAAAATTAGTAAAGGACTCATATTGTCTGTATTTTGAATCCAGAGTAGCTGGATAATTAACAGTGGTTCCAAAATTTGCTGAGTATATAGCAAAAATTGAGAAGATTAGCTTGTATTTTTCATATAGCATAATGTGGATAAAATTGTTTCTTGAGTTTTGATTGTAACTTGAGAAAATGCTGGTAAGAAAGAAAAAGAGTAGCAAGATTTTTTTTGAAAATTATGTTGTCATATGTCATCATTTCTGAATTGAAATGTGTGATGGTATTTAACATTTTGTTAAAAATATTCATAAGTGTAAGAAGTCCCAAACAAATCAACCAAATATACCTCATTTTCTTGGAAATTTCATTTTTCTGTAACTGAGTGCTACCTAAAGTACAAAGCTATATGTGGTTATCTGTCATCGTGCTGATTTGTATGGGCAATAAAACCAGTCTTAATCCAGAGTAACAAATTACGTGTGAACAACCAAGAGATCAATGATTGTAGCAGTCATTTTGGAAATAATAAAACAAAGATAAATTAAAATGATAATATCACGAGTTGCTCACTGACAATTTAGAAGCAGGAAAGGATGAAATACCTGAATCAGGTGCAAATATTGCATATATGAATGTCTGAAGGCAGAATCCCTTCCTCCACCCTCAAAGATTCTGTTGGTTTTCTCTGAATCTTAGGAGCCATGTCCTCAAATGATTTTAAGTTTTTGCAATTTATATTGCTGTACTGGATAGCTCTCCTTATAAGGAGGAGTTTACTGAGGTCTCTTGAACAAATTTCCCCTCATTTTGTAGGAGGTACTGTTTTTCAACATGATTCAAGAATTTTAGAGACCTAGATTTGCTTAAAGTAAACAAAATATTTTAAAATCTGATGTGGGTTAAAATTCTATTGGAAAATATGTAGATTTCAAAATCACTGTAAAATTTCAGATCAACAGTAAATGAAATTATAGTTATTCAGACTGACAAATCAGAAGTAATTTCTTTTCATTATTTCTGATCTAGTCATTTTTTTGTTAAGCTACTTCATTTCCATTTAATAGCACAGTGATGTTCTTCAGTAGCAATGAACACATCATGTTTTTAAATAACTGCAATGTAAATAAATGTAATGTAAATACATGCAAATTTATTTAAATTAATTAAAATAATTAAAATAAAATTCTATTTTCTTCATAAGCTTTGTAAGCCTTTCTCTCTTCTCTTTTTCCAGTACTTGTCTTAATTTAAAATAGAAATAGGAAATTAGTGATTTCTTCTTCTAACACTAGGTGGAGTTAGATTAATTCCTGAAATAATTCCCAGAAGTCTTACATATTTCCTGATCCTCACTTTTTTTTTCATAGAGAGCATCCCTAGAGAATAGCTAAGTTAAGAAGCACAGATTTTTATTTATTCACATATTTATTTATTTATAGGCATACGTGGTGTAAGGTAAAGAGAGGTAAAGACTTTGTAAACTTTATCTGCATTTAGGAGATCTCTACTGAGCCACATGGAAGTAAATGGGAAAGAAGTAAATATTATTAGTCCAGGCAATACACAGTATTCATCATTTACTCAAAGCTTTCCCTTTAAAACATTTTCCTGAAAATCTATATGCATGATGGTGCCATTCAAGCATGCCTAAATCTACTGTGATATGTTTCCAAAATACCAACTTTTAAAAATAGCTTAAATTCTTAATTGCAGTCAGGGAAATAGAATTACATCTTATCAATGTGTTTGTAATATTGAAATTGCTGACCTAAGAGATCTGAAGAACTCTGCAAATTCCTTTTTGTTCTTATGGGATTTAGTAGGCAAATAATTTATCAGATACTGTCTAAATCCTGAGACGATTTCAATTGTCTTTTAAGGCATATTTAAACTGGGAGCTCCACAAAGAATTTATTTGAGAGAAGGGTGTTGCCGTCTCACGGAGTGGCGACCTGGTTCAGGAACGGCACGTCGGCCAACCACAGGCTGCTTGGGTCATCTGCTCGCAAACACCAATGGGGTGGATGGCAAATCGGGGCCTGGGAATGGAGGAGACTTGCTGCCCTCATACAAATCGCCAGGCT
>VWPW01030006.1:0-11530 GCA_013389825.1 Crypturellus undulatus
TGGACCAAAATGGGTTCCCTGATGAATAGGTCTAGAATTAGATGCATGGGGAATCTCGTGTTTGTTACAAATACTGCACATGTGCTGCCCTCTCCTCCCTGGAAGTAAAACTGGGCAGCTCCATCAGAGTGTGCAACACGGGTGCTGCAGGCAGTCCCCAGACCCACCAGGAGGGAATTTGTCCAATACCTGCAGAAGAAGCTGGGTTTCTTTTTTAAAGCTTCTAAAACTGAGACAGAGCAATTATTCAACCTCCTTTTTTCTTTTTTTTGGCCTGTCATTCCGGAATCCTAGACCCATTTTGTTTGTTTTTAAGTCTCTCCAAAGCATTTGTGAGCCTCAGCCGCTCGCACTGCTCGGCCGTGCACGTTCCTCCCCGGTTTTGCTCTGACGACGCCTCTCCGTGTGCTCAGGGCGAGGGGGAACTACTGTTAATTCCAATGAAATTAACTCGCACTGCTGTTTTGCTGCTCGGTAATAATTTTTACGTGGTGCCTGGGGCCCCTCTGTTCCCTGTCACACGGTGTCACCGGCTCTGGGACGCAGTGTTCAGCCTGACTCCTCGTCGCTGTAGCCTGGAGCTGTTCTGCTCTCCAGAAAGCGTGTCGTATAAATCGAGGCATCTCTGGGCATTGTATACACATATATAATTGATCTATTTTTTTTTTATATTTTATGTATACTTTTAAAAGCTGTGTGCTACTATTGTGCTTTTCTCACCTCCAATTATTTTTGGAGGTGCCCGAGGGCCAAATTCAGCTCGGCTTTGTGCCGCAGCCAGCCTGGTGCGCGCCGGGCTGCAGCAGCGCCGGCGAGCAGGGAATTTGCCCCAGAAGAGCAGAATTCCAGGGGCTCCGGAGGAGCCGGCACCACGATGCTCATCCGGAGCCGACGAGGATGTTTAGGTGACTGGCTGTGGCCAGGGCCTGTAGGAGGATCTGAGCTTTGCGTCTGGCTTAACAGCGACTTCTGCATGTGCAAATTATCTTTATGCCTCAGTCCCCACCTGCAAAATGAGCTTCATTATCTTCTTTTTAAATATAATCTCTGAGTATCGGCAGCCTTTTGCAGCGCGGGCATAAAACACCCTGCGTGCGGGGCCCCTGGTCTCTGCAGGGACCTCAACTTCCCCGTGGTATTATTGATATATCGGAGTTTCTCTAAGACGTTTGAAGGGCTCTGGAGATGAACCGTCCCTTTGTGCAGCGATACCCGATATTGCCTTTCTGTCACGCCGCAGGGTGACGGTCCTGTCGCTCTCGGCCACGTGAGCGCCACAGTGCAGCAAACGCAGCCGGTTTTACCCTTTCCTGCCGAGGGGCCTGATCCAACGCAGGGGGGTAATAACCCACCCGGGGCGCTTTGGTACCGGCACTGCCCTTTACTGCATCTCTTCTAGTCGGGGAATAAAATAGCAACTTAGATGGATCCGCGGCAGTGTTTTCCAGAGGGGACTCATGACCCTGCTGTCCTCGAGCGAGCGGGACGGGGTATCCTACAATTCCTGTGGTCTCGGATGGGGAGGCGAGGGGCTGCCGAGGGTGCAGAGCTTTTCCTCTATAAAAGGTCAGGCCGCTCACTCTGGATAAACACATTCCAAATATTTAGTTAAAGCGGCAATGCTTGTAAAGGAGAACCCGGGTGTTTTCGGTTTCTCTTTTCCCACAGTGTGTAGGGAGATATCTGCTCTCTACATATGGGACCATAAAACTTTGACAGCCCTGTCTTATTGCAGGAAGCTAGAGGGTGTCATGGCTCCTGGCGCAGCCAGGGGAACATTTTGCAGGAATTGTTAATTCGGGAGCCGGATGGACGGCTCTGGCGCGGGGAGATGTTTATTGAGGGCACCCCGAGTGCCTGCACGAGGAAGGAAACCCGCATTCACCCCAAGCACCCGCGGGGTGTTGAAGCTGTTAAAGGGCAGCGGGGAAGGGTGCGAAGTGGCCGGCGAGGACGGGGACGCGGTGTGAAGCCCCGATTCCCGGTGCCACCAAACGGCTTCATCGTGGCCATCCCGCTCGCCGGTTGTATGGAAACTTCCCAGTGCTGGCATAACTCTAGCACAAGCCGTACGCATATTTCTGTAACGCTTCAAGGTGCCCCGGTGGCACTGTTAAATATTAAACCAGCTGCATTTCTTTGTGTCTGCCGTTTATCCCAAGTGCTGGAGCCCAGGTGCCGCACGAGGAGGGGGAAAAATGAGGTGCCAGGGCTGCCGCTGTCCCCACGCGAGGACCCGCGCGCCCGCGGTCGCCTCCTTGCAGGTATTTCTGCTGCAGGCACCAAACCAGGAGCGAGGCGGCTCCGCGCCCTCCCGCCCTGCCCCAAACCTGCCCTTTTTACCCCATTTCTCGAGGAAGCCAAGTTCATGCGATCGGCCCACGTGTTGCTGCCTTTGCCCTTAATTTTGTGACCTGTTGGCAAAACTCAGCCACGTTTAACCACACTTGCAAATCAGCTGATTTCCTGCAAGGAAATTTGCTGGGGGAATAGGGAGGACAGAGATTATCCCAGGTTGTGTCTTAGAGCCAGGCTTGTCCTGCTTTGCCTGATTTTTTTCCCTAAAACTCCAAAACTATTTTTTCATTAAAAAAAGACTTCACTGGCCTGAAACGCTCTCTTTTCCCTCTGCAAAGACAATGCCCTGCTCCATCTTTAAAAACAAACCCGATCCTGTGGCACGTAGCTCACGGTGCGGGTTAACGTCGGCGTTAAGAGCAGGCGGGCGCTGGCCGGTGCCGGGGCCGGCAGCAGCACCGTCTTTGCGCGCTGCTCCACGAGGTTTCCCCATTAGGACCTATCGTGTCAAGGAGCCTGGTTGTATTAACTCTGTAATTACCTGTTAAGCCAAAATGGGTGGTTTTATTGCACATTTTCTCCTACCTGGGTGAGGGCCTTTGCCTCCCTATCAGCACCCTGGGCGTCCCCTCATTTTTCTTGGTTCACTCTGGGGTTGGGGGCCCCCGGGCTCCCTCCATCTGGCCGTGGCTTTTGTGCAGATTCCCATTGCTGTTATCTTTATTTGCGGATGGCCTCCGAAGTCTCAACCGAAGCGCGGGGCAGGAATGTGACCAAGTGTCGCTCCGAGCCCTCCCGAGCCCGGCCCCGAGGCGCTCGTCCCCCGGGATGCCCTTGGAAACCGAAATCCTCGGCAAGGGCAGGCTGTTGGGTAAAAGGGACTGTTAAGAAACCCATCCAGGGGAATTCACCAGCTTATTATCGAGTACAGCATCTAGAAAACCAGATATTTTTATCACTACTCTGTGCTTTGGGCATTCGGGAGGACAGAGGAGCTGCAGGCCTGCTGTCATTTATGGATGAGCTAATTCTTGCTGTGCTGAAATTAGATGTTAAAGCGGTCCCGGCTTAGCCCCAGCATGCGCGCAGAATTCCTGTTACGGAGCCAGCTGTGCACAGAGAAACACTGGGAGCCCAGAATTAAATTTCTCGCTCGGACCCAGGAGGCTGGAGCAAGATCCGTCGAGCAGCCCCGCGGCGCAGGGCAGCGCGCGGACGTGAAGGCTTTGGATCTTGTCCTGGCAAAAAAACCACGGATCTGGCACCACCGGCAAATCTTGTTAGTGAGGTGATAGTAGGAGGGAAGGGCAAGGCTGGACGTGCCCCTTGGTCAGACTGTGGATCGGGGCCGTTTTGCAGGGCCGGGAGCGCATGGGGCCTCCCAGTGCGGGAGCTGCCGGGGCCCCTGGGCGCTCCGGGGCGCTCGGTTCGGAGCGGAGGCCTCGCGCCACCCGCGAGTGTTTACCCTGCGCATGTGTCAGTGCTGCCCGGGTCATTGCCACTGACCCGGGGCCCGGTCCATGCAGCCCCGGTGTCACGGGGCGACATCCGTAAGGAATTAAGCAGCTCCCGTTTACCTACAGGCTGCTCCTTGTCCCGGCACCGGAGCAGCAGCAGCAAATGCACGTCCTGCGCCAGAAAAGCGCGAGAGCCCCTGAGGAAAGATTAAAAAAGCAGGAGAAGGTTAAATTGCTCCCGAGCTCCTGAGCGGCGCGTGCCGGGGCCGCATTCCCCTTCCCGCTCCTGCTCCGCGGCCGGCGCGGGGCCCGACTCCAGGCTGCTCTCAATGGTCTGTAACGTGCGAGCAAATCCCGGCTATAATGTAAAGCGTAATAAGCAGTTTGCAGGCTATGAATCTGCAATTAAAACAGTTATAGTTAATTTAAATAGTAGAAAATGAGGTTGATTTAATGCTTATTGATTTGGTAATGGGCACCGGCTGCATGTGACCAACTGACTCTGGGTCACAGCCGCTCGCATAAAACTGCATCGTTCTTTACAGTTTATTTCCCCTGCCCCCGTGTCCTCTGCCCCGTGTCACCCGTGTGTCCCCCCCATTAAATAAATCCGGGTGTTTGGAGCGTCCAGGAGGGCTTCCCGGCCCGGGGTGCAGCCAGCGCCGCCGTCCGTGAGCGCAGCCGGGCGCTCCCTGCACCATGTAGCCACCAGCAATGCTAAAAATGACCATGTTCAACATTAAAGCGGTGTGTTTTTAATTAAAATTGATTCTGGACTAAGTCCCTAACTAGTGTTTCTAATGGCTGCCATTTTTTTCCCTGATTGCAGAAAGTTGAAGTTTAAAAATGCAGCAGGAGGAGGGAGCCCTGGGCTGTGGCAGAGCGGGGAGCAGGGGAGGTTGGCGACGCCGAGCAGCTGCCCGGGGTTTCACGGGTCAGAGCCAAACCGGGCTAGAAATGTCCCGCTTTGGTAACTCGGCCCCACTTACCTCCTTCTTGAGGATTTTGCATCATTTAAGTGCCAAGTTCCCTGTTGCGGGAAGACTTTAGAGCTGCACAGCCACAGGCCCCATGTTAGAAAATTATTTCTCTTTTTAGGGATTAATTTTTGGCAGAGTCTTTATCAGTTTTTTTTTTTTAATCATCAACCCTTGATACAAGGTGAACTCTGAGAGCCACTGAGGTTAATTCGTGAGTTTTTATGTGTTTCAGCCCGAGGCAACCGGAGCTCAGTTTTAGTTGGTTAATGAAAGTTGGGATTTCTCTTAAGGGAGCTTATGGGTGTTGGATCCTCCATCCCGGGAGTCCGGAGGGGGATTTTTCACCTTCATTGGAAGATGCAGTTTTGTTCTGCTCAAGCCGGCGAGCGACGGGACTGCCGCTCCGTGCGGCAAGGGCAGCTCCGAGGCTGTTTGTTTTGAAATGTTACTCATACAAATGAAGCAGAAAACCAGGAATGTCCCGAGCCACATCTGTGAATGCCAGCCCTTGTTCCCGGGGCTGGTGGGGAGGAAGGAGAAGCCCCAAACGGGCACATGCGGCCGGGGAGGGTGGCAAAGAGAAGGCGAGGCAAATGGGCAGCTCCGCACTGCCCTTCTCCTCCTTTATTTCACACCAGTTTTAACCCGCGCAGCAGGTTTGTCCTATGAGACTTGACTTGGGGCTGAGGATGCTCTGGAGTTTGCTGCTCCTGTGGATATTTGGCTGGATGGGGAATAACTCAAGCAGAGGCCGAGGTTGGAGCGGTGCTCCCGGCTCCGAGCATCCCTCCGTGGGGCTCTGGGGAGTCTCGGCTGCTGATTCACTATCAGGGAGCATTCCCGCAGGATCATCGGAGCAGCCCCTGCGCACCCAGCGTTTGCTGACGTCCCTCGTGGCTGCATTTGCGGCTTGCTAACCTGCCCGGGAAGGAGGGCAACGCGAGGCCACGTTATTTCCTTGTTGGAGTAAATCGGACAGGATTTCCTTGCTCCTAATGCCCAACTCCTCCTGCTTAAAATAATCCCTATTTCCAGGCGCAAAGAGTTAATTTTGGAGCACGCCGTGTGGATGGGTCGCTCTTGCAGACTGACCAGCCGCATTTCCCACATGCTGTAGGAGTTTGTGTGCAGACAGACGGGACTTGGGAGGGTTTCCCTGCCCTGCAACAGCTGGAGACAGCAGCTGAGCTCCTCCCTGCCCCCTGTGCCAGTGCTGCCGCATTCCCGAGCTCCCGGCGCGAGCAGTGTCCGTGCGGGCACAGGGAGCCCGGGACAGTCGCTACTCGGTTCACAGGGGCACCCTCTTTCCCCCAGTCACGTCTTGACTCCCAAGGACAACCCGTGGCTCTGGGGCTGCTGCCCCAGCCCAGCCCTTTCCCACGGGAGCGCTGAGGCCCTGGCCCCAGCACCCAGTGCCGGTGGTGGGAGATGGATGTTTCCTCGCCCGGCCCCTCGGAGCTCGCCAGCCCTCCCAGACAGGGAATGGAGAGGGGCTCGGGACAGGCAGGGCGCTGAGGCAGATGAGAAGTTTTATTTTCATTTTTGCCCCTGTGTTGTGGGCCTGGCATCTGTATTTGTGTACGCGTTTTATTTGTGGGTGCAGAGGATTGCGTTTTTGGGGCAGGAACAGACCGCACTCGATGCCTGCTCTGCTGCTGGGTACTCGTCTCGCCGGCACCTTTTGGGGTCTTTTCACACCGCTGGCGGAGGCCGAGGAGGATGCAGATCCCGGCTGTTCGGAGCCGTCCGTGGGGTTATTCCGTGGCTCTCAGCATGAAGCAGAGCCCCGCACGGCTCCCGTCTGCGCCCCGCGGGGACGAGCGCGCATGATGAACGGCCCAAGTGCCCGACGGGCCCTCGAGCTCCGCGGGCAGCCGGGATGGCTGCGCTGCCTCCGCTCAGCTCAAGCTCAGCTTGAAGCTTAAGGTCATCTTAAGAGAAGGACACAAAGCGGCACCTCAGCTTTTCCCTGCTCCAAACTCAAGTTCCAGGGCAAAATGGTTTGTCCCGGGATGGGGAGCAGGGCCGGAGCAGCGGGGCCGGTTGTGCTGCTTTCCGTCTGCACCCACCGACCCAGACCCTGCCCCGGCCCACGCAGGGGGCTGTGCCCGCCCGGCCCGAAAGAGAGTCTGGCCCAAACACTGCAGAAAGGGAGTTGGCTTGAAGACCTGGAAAATACCCCAAACTAACACTGGAGATAACCTGGTGCAGGTAAACTGGGACTTCACTGTTGTATCCAATTGATTCCTTAAAATTTATGCTTAATTACAATATAGCATGCCCTCTTCCTGTAAAAGGCATTGCGTTAATTATGATTAAAATTGAATGACTGACTACTCTCGAATTACACAGTCCCAGACAGGGAGCAGTAATAGTTGCTCTCCTCTAGCGTCTTATATCCTTTCCCGTGGCACTTCGGGTGCCCTTGAAATGTCTTTCCAAAGAGCTGTGTAAATATGAGGTGTCCATAAAATCCCGTGACTTGCAGGTTCCTGGGTCTCCATCTGCCCTGTCACAGGCAATTGGTCCAAAGTTGCTCCTCATTTTTAGTGTCAGCCCTTGCCCGGCCCCGCTGCCGCCGGCTGCCCCTTGTGACACACAGAGCTGCTCTCCGCAGCCGGCATTTTTGTCCTTGTTTCCCAGTTCCCTGTCACCCGTGGCTGCCGGAATGTTGCTCAGACGATGCCAAAGCCGTCACATCATCGTGTAACCTTAGAGGGGCTCTGCGGTGGGGAGAGCCCGACGCGACGTCCTGGCAGTGCTGCTAATCCCCTGCGGATACTTGGAAATGTTTCCGGGTGGCTGAGCTGCCCCGGGGCGCCGCTGTTTGGCTCGAGGAGCAGGAGAAGATGATGGGCTCTGTGCTGGAGGGGCTGCGGGATGGGGTCAGTCCCGACCCACTGCTCCCAACTGCGCTCCTGTTCCCCTGCTAATTATAGGGATGTCATTGTCCCTGAGGCCGAACGGTGTCTTCACGAGGCCCCAGCACCTCCGCAGGGCCCTGGCGCGTTGCGAAGGGCGTCCCATGTGCACAGGGCTGCGGGAGCCCTGCGTGACAGCGTGGCCGCAAGCAGCAGCTCGGACCCCTCGGCAGGAGCGGGGAGGCTCCAGCGCTGTGAGCTCCGTAGCGCCGCGAGCGGATGCGTTTCCCTGTGGCTGAAATGGGATTAGTACGGAGGATTCCTGGTCCTGGTGAGTCTGCAGAAGAGCGGAGCCTGCATCCCCATGGGTTCAAGAGGAAGGTGATGCTCAACCTTCCTCTCCTGCGCCCCAAGAGCCGTGCTCCGGGTGGAGAGGTGCCCGGAGCTGGGACAGGGACCGGCCTGCGCGGCCCCCCGAGCCCCGTCCCCGCTCGTCAGGCTGCTGCTCATCACTCGGCTGCTGCCTCCGCGCTGCTCAGCCCCTGGTTCAGGCTCTGGAGCAATTGCCAGAGCAATTGGTTCTTGGTCTCAACTGAGTAATTTTAGGCAAATGACTTCGCCTCGCTTTCTCTATCTGCGGAGCGGGATTAATGCCATTAAGCCTCCTCCTGTACAGAACCTTGAAGCCTATGCATAAAGGCAGCGTACAAGAGCAAACACTGTGTAATCCCCGGGTTGCCGCTTTGGCTGCTCTAACAGATTTGCAGGGGGAATCCATTTTTCTCTCAAACATCAACCTGTCATTCTTTGCCCATTTGGCAAATCCTGGAAGTTGTCCTGCTCCAGAGAAACACAACCGGGCTTGCTTGGAAACATCGCCTCTTGCCACCCATTTCAGGCCGAGAATATGTAACGAGCCCCGGCTCGCCTCCCATCTCGCCCTCCCTTGTCAGCTGCAGGTTCCACTAATTAAAAAAATGAGTGAAGTTGCTTTCCCGATAATGGAGGTGGCTCTGTTATTCTTCCTTTAACACTTGTTCTCCTCATCACATGGCGGTTATTATACGTGTGGTATATCTTTCCCCTCCGTCAGTCCATTTACCTGTCTCTTCTTGTCTGCCGTGACAGATATATGTTGTCACGGGTGTCCTCGTGCTCCCTCCGGTTTGCAGCGCGCCGTCCACTCGCCTATTCAATTAGGCTGAATTGGGAGGATAATTTACTGACCCCTCTCTCTCCTTAGCAGGTAAACTAGAAAATCATATACATGCGTCTCCGGCACTTGCTGACCTTGGAAGGCAAATTTAAAAGGATTTATTGTTGTCAGCTGCAGGCAAATATTGAAAACGTTACGTTTGGTCGGAGCGGGGAAGCTGCGGTGTTTGCGCGTGTGCATTGTTTAATAACATCTCACTTAACTCGGGCTGATTAATTCGGTTGATATTAATTACGTCGCAATGTAAGAGCGGAGCCTATAATACCTTTTCATAGGGGTTCCCACCAATGAATCATTTTCCATGTGGCATTTGCTAATGGGCCCTTTTTAAAAGCATTAAGCCCTAGTTAGGAGAGGGGGAAATGGGATCTCCCGGGAAGCCGGGCCGGCTCCGCGCGCCCAGGCACCACTTGGGGTTTTTAAGAAACAATCGTCCAAATCTTCCGATCCATCCGTTTATCCGAACGGTATAAAAACCCGGCAGATCTAATTTCCTTTCTTTGACTCTCTTTATTAGGGTATTGGTTATATCTCGCGTCCCTGCAGACTGATATTTTATTAGCTGTTAACAACGATCTGATAGAGGGAAAGAAGTTAACGTTTCGCGCCGTTATTTATTTGCGCGCGTTTGCTGCCGCTCTCCCGCCGCCTCCCTCCGCTTTGGACATTTCCCGCGGAGAAACCTCGTCCGGAAATGTCGCCACTGCCACCTGCTTGTGGCGCGGGGACTGGCACGGGGACAGCCCGGCCAGCGCGGGGATTTGGGGTTTTAATCCGTTCTGGGTCTTCTTTTCCTAAATGGAGATGCAAAATCTACTCAGGATGCACGCCTCTGTGTGTGTGTATATACATATATATATATAGAAATACCTGCTGAATTGCACTGTGGATTTAATTATTTCCCTCCCCAAGCGCCTTTTTCCCCTGCTATCTCCATAGACGATAATTTTTTATAATTAGCCACGTTCTAAAAACCAGGGCGGGATTTGCTGTATCGGGACACGCTCCTGCACCATCCTGCTCCCGGGTCGCTCCGTTCTGCCCACGCTGACGTCAATGGGAATTTTGCCATTGACTTAAGCGGGAGCAGGATCAAATCCTGCATGATGGGGTGGCATGGGACAACCCCGTGGGCAGGGGACACCGTGACACCACGGCGGGACACGGCGCTTGGGGAACTTTGCTAAAATTTTCCTGAAATTTTTGCTAAATTTTATACCTCTGTATAAAATAAATGACTTGGAAGAGGAAATCGTCTCACGAGATTCATTTCTTGTGGGCAGGTTTTAGGAGGAACGAGGAGCGAAGGGGTTTTACTCTTTAGGAAAAAGAAATAAAAAAAGAAGGAAAAAGGAGCTGAGCAAAGACGCGGTTTTGCAGGGCTGGAGGTGGAAGCCTCCCCAGCAGCGCTCTCGCTTCCCTTATTTATAACGCGACACTTTTCCCAGTTAACAGTTTAAATGAAGGGGCCGTTTCTTAAATGCTTTATTCATATTATACAGCGATTACCAGCTATAGCCATATTCCTTAATAACCTGTTATAAAGCATGTTATAAAATCCATTAGTGATGATGCTAGGAAAAGCTGTTAGAAAGCATAATGCACAGTAATCAGGGCTGTGCAAAAGTGACAAAAAATGTTTGTCGTTTCATGCCGGGGTTTATATAAGAGCTAAATAATTTATTTTGTGATCAAGGCATTTTTGGTTGTTTTTTGTGTTGTTGTTGGTTCATGGGGTGTTTGCAAAATGTCCCTTTTTAGCATGAAAAATAAACCCATTTCAGCTGTTTAAATATTCTGCTTTTGATTAAAATAAACACTTTTTTTCTCTTCCTCACATACAATCCTGTGAGAATAAATACATAAATAAAAGGAACTTTTTTTTCCCCCTCCCACTCACTCATAATTTTTTTTGAGTAAGATTTTTCTGTGCAAAATTGGGGCATTTTTGACAGCCGTGAGCTGTACCTGTAGGTAAGATTTTTGGTGCTGCGCTAATGAAATCCTCCCAGTCCTATTTTATTATTTGCTCAGAGTCAAGTGGTCCCAAGACCCCCAGAACCGCCACGGCCGAGCCAGGAGCAGCTGGGGCAGCACTGGGCTGAGTTTGTGGGAATTTGGGAAAAGTAGAGATTTTTTTGTAGCCTTTCTCTGTGGTTACGTGAGAGCTGAGCGAGCTCCCTCGAAGCCGGCTGGGGGAAACATGCAGAAATGCGGCAGATCTGGGGGGAAGCAGCGGGGAGCAGGGACCACACGGCAGCTGCCGGAGCGGCCTCGGAGCCGGCGCGGAGCCGGTGCCCGTGCGGTGGGACGGAGCCCTCGTGAGGGTCCCCACGCCGTTTCCCAGTGCACCGACACGCAGGAGGTTTTATTGTGTGTGCAGATCCGAGGGGCGCTTGGAATCACTGCGTGAAATAATACCCGTGGCAAAGGAGAGCGTGGGAGGGTTTGCATGGGTGGGCTGCTGCTCGGGAGTGGGTTTGCGTGCGGGTGCATGTGTGCATGTGTGTGCATGTGTGCATGCGTGTGTGTGTGTGTGCACGTGTGCATATGCACATGCATGTGTGTGTGCATGTGTGCGTGCATGCATGTGTGCACGCACATGTATGTGCACGTGTGCATGTGCATGCGTGTGTGGGCATGCATGTGTGCGTGTTTGCGTGTGTGCATGCATGTGCATGTGTACATGCACATGTGTGCTTTTGCTTGTGTGCATGT
>VWPW01030043.1:0-22299 GCA_013389825.1 Crypturellus undulatus
GCTCATAAAATATCACAAAGCTTTTTGATATTTCAGTGTTTTGTCCAATCCTCATCCCAGAGCCTGACTTGATCAAGAACAGCTATCAATCCGCACCTGTAGGTCCAAGCTCTGATGCTGTTATTTCTAATTAATATTTATTAGGGGTTGAATTTTCAAAAACACTAGGATTTAGATGGTGCCCCAGGGGCATTTGTAGGCGCTGCAGTGAGTATTAAGTACCCAACACCATCAGTTTTACATTAAAACTGAGTATTGCATCTCGTCTCCGCTTGCAAGGGCAGCTCCGGAGCTTCATCCAGCCGTGTTGCAAACATCAATGTGCATTAAAGAGCATGAGGTGTCGGTAGAGTCCGACCTTTTCCTGTTTTTCTTTTTTAATTGTTATTGTTATTGCCCAAGCCAAGCCAAGGCGCCCTCTTCATCATCGCTAAACCCTTCTCCTTCTCGTTCCAGCGAGCACGATCTGGGGGAGGATATTTATGACTGTGTCCCCTGTGAAGATGAAGGCGATGATATCTACGAAGATATCATCAGAGTGGAAGTTCAACAGCCCATGGTAACAATTTATATGCGTTTTTAAAGCTACGCCTTGGCAGGAGGAGAAGGGGGAGGAGAAAATTAAATAAGCAATTTGCCAACGCAGGGGAACGAAGCAAATCCCAATGCACCATTCCCCCGAGCCAAGCTCCTCCTGATGAGCCCAGCCTGTCATTCCTGGGCTGTATCTGTGTCCTCCCAAACATCTGGATTCTCCTGGATGCCGTGGCCACTGCTGGAGTCCATGGGGAGCATCTGAACACGTGGCCAGAGTGTTTTTCTACCTCAAACTCCTTTCCTCCTGTTAGCAAAAGACCCTGTTATTAGTATAACCACCCACATTTCTGTCTCCATGCTGGAAATACCTTGGTTGGGTTTTGTGTTTGTGGTTATTTTGCTTAAGACGGGCTGCAATAGGATGTGTGTGACGCTAATTGGTTTCTTGTGTTTCTGCACGCTGCAGATTAGGTACATGCAGGTAAGAGACCCATTAAAATAATGGTTTCCATTTGGCTGATGGAGCTAAGCTGGGAGGTGTAATCAGGTGTAGAATCAACATTTATTCCTATGCATGATCATGAGCAACCAACCATCAGGTTGACCATCAGGTTACCTCTAAAGGCACCATCTTCAAGTATCAAGCATATTTGATAGCAAAGACAAGTTTTCTTTCCATTTTTTTGGGAGGGAAAGCTGTTTTTGGTAACAGCAGCTGTATAGAGTGTCTTCTGATTTTCCAAACATGCATTTGGAATTTGCTTTTAGGGCTGGACCCAAGCCTTGCTCCCACGTGAGCAGGTTGCTCGACCCCTCATACCACTCTCCCAACACGCGTTATTTTTCCTCTCTCTAGAAAATGGGAATGACAGAAGATGACAAAAGAAATTGCTGCTTGCTAGAAATACAAGAAACTGAGGCCAAATACTACAAAACACTTGAAGACATAGAGAAGGTAAGAACCGTGCCGGGTTTCCGCATGCACCGGTTCGTGCATGCAGAACTCGTCTCGCCGTGCATCCAAATGTCAAATTGCAAGAGAAGGAAGATGCAGAAAACCCAAATGGACATGGACAAATGGAGTCAAATATGTTTTTTTTCTGATCCCTGCACTATGGAAATAGGCTGAGTGTCCCCTGCTGCGTTCAGAGGATCTGTCCCTCCCCATCCCTGGCCCCGGGTGAGCACGGGGCTCCGATAAGCCCCGTGTTGGCAGATTCCTTATCGCTTTGATTGCCGCAGAATAATTCGGAAGCGGCTCTTTATTCTGGGCATCTCCAGAAGGGCTGAAGCTGTGCCTTGTCACCGAAACTAATTGGATTAAAAGTAACGTTTCGCTGCTTGAATTCACGGATTTTAATTAGTTTTGATGAATGCCTCTCTCGCAAAAAAAAAGCCAGCACCTCAGCAACCTCAGCAAGGCAGCGAGGTCGCGGCGGCTGCGGGACCTGGAGGTTGTTTCTATGCAGAGCGAAGCAGCGAGAATAAAGAAGGACAATAAAAACTGGAGCTGCCGCTTCTAATTGCCCCGATGCTTTTGTTTCATCTCCTTTTGTTTGCCTCAATCTGTTGGAAGTTCTTGCAAGGAAGAAACGAGCGCATTAAAATCCTCATTCCGCGTTGTCCAAGGAATTGTTCTGATGTGCATGTTGCTTATGTAAATAAATAGCACTTGCTCCTTGCGTTTGCAAGAGTTAAGCAATTGATGTGAATTAAAAGAGCTCGCCAAAGAAAAGGGGGTTTTTCTGGCATGCTGTGGGGTGGAAGGGCCTGTACGGGCTGCACTGCATCGCTGTGTTGTGCGATGCAAGACGTGCAGACACTTCTATTAATGTGCATTTGTTCAGCAAGGCATTTCCAAGGCAATCGGATCATCCGCGCTTTTCGGGGGCAAAAATCCAGCACGGCGAAGGAGGAGCTGGAAAGATGCTTCCTTGCTGCACAAGTGGGACATGGGGGACCGCGTGCGTCTCCTGACCCTGGAGCGGCCCATGGGGACCAAGGGAAGCTTGGGATGGGGATAAATCCTGTGACTAGGGCCATTTGCCCACTTTTATCCATGCTCAGATCCGCTAAAACCAGGTTCTCCCTGCCAAGCTAAGCACAGCAGTGAGATAATGTAGAATAACACCCTTACATTGGGAGGAACTTAACCCTTCTCTTTATTTCCACCCTTTTTTCCCTCTGCCTCTTGCAGAACTACATGAACCCACTGAAGCTGGTACTGACGCCCCAGGACATGGAAGCAATTTTTATCAATTTGGAGGTAACGGAGTTGATGCTGTAGCTCGCGGCTCTGCTCTCTCCACGCAGCTTAGCTCTCTCCTGCTTCAGAAGGAGCTTGGAGATTGCACGTGTGATGCTCACGTTCATCCCTAGCTTTAGCACTCGATGCCTTTGCAGGGCTTGAATGGGTTTAGGAGTCGCTCTTTAACACCCCTTTAAAGTGGGAGATTATATGAAATCTGGGTTAGAAAAATGCTTTGATGCCAGGGATGCTCCATGTCTAGGACTTGACCTTGCGTGTATGTTAGCTCTGCTTAGAAATGCTTTGGAAAAATAGTGGATGTATCTCTGAGTTAACGCAGGGCTTCCCTCTGAGTTATGGCCCTGGCAGCTTAGGGCTTTTATCTCACTAGAGATAAAGCAACTCGTAGAGCACTCACTAGAGCAACTCATATTAAAACAGTTAATTGCAAAAAGAAAAGGAGAAAACAGCAGACTAATTAAGTAGTGGATGTGCCTTTCTTTACGCTTTGCATGCATGTTGGCCTTGGAAGCGTTTAAAGTATTGATTGTTTCTTCATTTTAGGACCTCATTAAAGTGCACTTCAATTTCCTGCGAGCCATCGATGTCTCTATGATGTCTGGAGGCAGCAGCCTGGCGAAAGTGTTTCTGGAATTCAAAGAGAGGTAAAAGGAAACCCCGTCCCCAGGCAGCTCCAGGTTTAACAAATCAGTCTAGTCTAGTGCAGGGCCACGCTAGAATGGGGAATAGGATAGGATAGGATAGGATAGGATAGGATAGGATAGGATAGGATAGGATGGAATGGAATGGAATGGAATGGAATGGAATGGAATGGAATGGAATGGAATGGAATAGAATAGAATAGAATANAGAATAGAATAGAATAGAATAGAATAGAATAGAAAAGCTGTTTGCAGCTGACCAAGCAGTGTATCCTCAGCAGCTTGGATGCTCTTGGGCATTCCAAATCCCTTGGGATTCTCCCAGCTCCCTACCTGCCACGCGGGTATTTTGGAGGCCAAACATATAATGTGTTTGCACAGGTTTATCGGGGGGATGCAGACGTGCGCATCACGGTTTGCAGCGGATGGTTTCTCCTGCAAGTGGGAATTTGGTGGGATCGCGGCTTCCTTTGCAGGAGACGGGGCTCGGGTCGGATCAAAGCGCCGCTTTCCTGCGGGAAGTCGGGTATTTGGCACCGCCGCTGTCCCGCACCTACTGCATCATGAATAAATCCAAAAGTTGCTCTTGCAAACTCGATAGGTTCTGTGTTTTGGCAGCTGCAAGGAGGAGTACCCTGGAACATAAAGATAAGGTTAATAAAAGCCTTTAATATCCTTAATATTCATCAAAGGCCTGATTCGTGGTGGACTCGTGCCAGGGTGTTATTTCACTGTGATTAAACCAGTGTCTAGACATAGACATGCCATTCAGAAGTCAATAGCTCCAGAAATACCATCTGCATTAATAATACACCGTAAGGTCAGATACTCCATTCTTCACAGGGCCTCTCTTATGAAGTGAACATTCTTTGGATTAAAAAAAAAAGAAAGAGTTCCCAAAGAATGCAAATAATTTAAAAATAGTCATAAAACTCCCGTAGGTGTCTGTGATCTCCTGCCTGGGCTGGTCCCTGTGCGTGCGGATGCTGTCCCCAGGCAGCAGCAAAGGGGATTTATTGCTCTGGGAACATGGGGTCATTTTTGGGGTGACTTTAGCATCTCAGGAGCTCTCCTGTAGTAACTGGGTGCAGTTCTACGCTGCTGCCTTTAGCAGGATCTTCCCTTTGAGTGCGTGAGGATATTCCCATTAAGTGCATCTTCCTTGTGGAATGGGGGTGGTGGGAGATGGTATCATCCCATCCTGGAAAAGGGGACCGGGATGCCCAAGAAGAGCCATGATCCCTCACCTGGGAGGACACCATGGTCCCACCAAGGAACAAACGAGGCCACCAAAGTCCCCACTGAGTCCTTTTCTGTGAGCCCTTCCTCCCCTCTAATGCATCGGTGCCAACCAGCTCTGCGCGTCCTCAGAGACATCCCACAAAATGACGCATCGCTCCGGCGCTTTGCAGAATTTTTGGGGGAAATAGTTTGTAAATCTCTCTCTGTGAAAGCTGGGGGGTTGAATTTATGCTCCTGGAGCGTCTTTGAAACTCTCCGAGCGCTGGCAAGGTAGATATTATTGTACACGTCCAGAAGTTGTCAAGGGAGAAAGGCAGAAGAATAATCTGCATTGGCTGCTGCCTCGCTGCGCATCGCGGTCCCATAAATCTCCCTATTCAATTACCTGCCTGTGAATCCCCCGTTTACGGAGCGGCACCGGGACAGGAGCTCCGAACCCTTCCCGCTGTCAGACAGGGCTCTGAAATAACGGATGAGCTGCAGGATGCGGTGGAAAACGCGTCTTATCAGCAGCGGTGCAGGGAACAGCAAGGAGCAGGAGAGGGGAAACCCAGCGCTGACGTGCAGGATTAATGAGCACAGTGGGGGAAAAGGGGGAATCCGCAGCAAAACCGGGCTGCTCGTGTCGGGTGTTTAAATTTATGTATTTGCTGAGCATCAGCACCTTCCCCACGTGCTCCTCGGATGCGGTCCTGGGGGTTAAGGGGATGGAAACCTCTATTCCTTTAACACGGTGCAGGTGATTTGGGACACTTCTTGGGAATGAAGTGTGTCTTCCCTTCATCCCGACGTGGTGAAATGTCCCCAAATCCTCCATGAGAGGGGCACAGCCGCGCTGGTGGCATTTTCACGAGCAGCTGGGCCGTGGGAGGTTTGTGCAGGAGCATTTGTGAGCCTGGATAACATTGGATTTGGAGGTTTGTGCAGGAGCATTTGTGAGCCTGGATAACATTGGATTTGGCGCTGGCCGAGGGCTGGCGAGAGCCGTGTTTGGGGAGGACTCAGGACCGAGGCTCTTGATGCCCTTTGGTGTTTTTAGCCCCAAGGCTGCCGTAAGGCAGGGGAGCTGTTTGCTCGCTCCACGGATGGGCTCTGCCTTTGCAAACCGTAACGGGAGAACAGGAAAACCGGAGCGGGGAGGTGCAAGGTCTATGAAGACATCAAGAGGATTACGGTGGCTATTGAAATCCCGGGAAAAGTCGCCTGTGCCGGTGCAGCACTCGCAGGTTCTGCAGATGCTGCTAGATCTAAATATGATTTTCTTTGGGGCAGAGACTCTGCTTGGGGTTTGCCCAGATAATTCCTTGGCCAGTGTCTGGGCACGCAGGAGGGGAGAACACATTTAAAAGGGATTTTCCTGCAGGGAAGGGTTCGGTGTCAGTGGAGCAGGAGGCGGGCGGCCAACTGGCTTTCCAGGAACTTCTCCTTCCATTGAGGAAGGAGGAATAACCCGTTTCCAGATGAGACCTGGTCCCCAGGCAAGCACAGGAGCTGTGGAGCAATGGGAGCAGCATCGTCCTAGAGGTTCTCCATGCATTGCTGCTCCATCGCCTGCTTTCTTGTGGATGAAGGTGGATGTAGGGCAACGTGGAGCTGGGCCAGGGCCAGGACAACCAAGGATGAGCCCTCGTGCTCCCTAATTTGGGATCAGAAAGTCCCTTCTGCCCATCATGAGCCAAGTCCCTGCATCTAAAGACTCATATGTTAAATACTGGTGCAATAAAGGAGTGTTAACACTTTGCTAAGCAGTTATGTGCGTAATAGCCATTTGCCGTCTATACGTACAGTTTTATAACAGGTTATAACAGCCAGCAAGTGTTTCTGATTAAATTTGTGGGGTTTTTTTTCCTCCTTCTGCCTCTGCAGGCTCTTGATTTACGGCAAGTACTGCAGCCACATGGAGTACGCGCAGAACACGCTCAACCACCTGCTCGCCAACCGGGACGACGTGCGGCAGAAGGAGGGATGGGGACCGGGACAGGCTCCTTCCCGGGGGCACTGGAGCATCCCGGTGCCGCGATGGCTCCCGGAATGCTGCAAGGAGACCGCGACCGGGTTGCGGCTCCACTGAGGGGCATTGAAACAGGGAAATCACAGGCTGCATCCTTAAAAGCATGGAGCATCCCAGAGCCGGAGCATCCCGGTCGCTTGGCAAGGTCCCGCACTGCGTTCAGTTCCTCCTCTTTGCTTGACGGGAGGGCTCAGCTCGAGGTACTGAGTGAATCCAAGCGGCCCCAGAAGGGATGCGCTGCTTGAGCTGCTGTTTTTTTTCCCAGCTTTAATTCCCAGCCTCTATCTTGAGGCTGATCCGAGTTTGCTGGGCTGTCTGTGCGCGTTACCTTGTGCACCGCAAACACCCTTTGATTCCCCATGCTAAAGCAGGGATGCAATTCAAGGATAAAGCCGTGTATTTGCCTTTTTCTCCTAAATGTACCCTGGGTTTTGCATCAAAATACGACGATATTAACTGCATCCCCGTGTGGGCTCAGCTCGTCTCTCCGGGGAGCCGCTGGGAAGGGTCCCCACCAGCCCAGCAGTGTCGTGTTTAAGTGGGTCTGGGCTAAGGTAATAGTCACAAAACTTGCTGTGATCACATTAGCACATCTTAATGACTTGAGCCTTATCAGGCAAGGCACAGCAACTGTCGGCATGCGTGCAAATAAAGTGCATTAGCTCAAAGCATTGAGGTGAGTTAAGCTAATGGGCTTCGTTTGACATTTCCAGGGGTCCAAGAGCGTGCCTGGGCTCTCCTAATGAGCAGCATCTCATTTAGCTGAAGGAGTTTGGGTTGCATGAAAATGTCTGTGTTTTAGGGTCCAGACCCTATGTTTTATCTGTAAAACCCTCAGCAGCTCAGGCCCCATCAGGGCTTCCAGGCTGCAAGAGAACGGTCTCATCAGAACAGCGGTTCCAGAAGCTAAATATAATTTTGGGGCATTTGAGGGTGTTTTTTTTCCTGTGGGGACAACTATTTCCTCACTTCTGATACATTGATATCTTTAATAGGAATGCACACTGAAGGTTCAGGATGGGAAATTCAAACTGCAAGACCTGCTGGTGGTTCCAATGCAAAGAGTTTTGAAATATCATCTCCTCTTAAAAGTAAGTGTTTTGGCATTAACACTTCTCTAAAGCTGCCATCCCGGCCGTAGCATCCTTCGGCTGTTACAGCGGAGGATGAACCGCTGCCAAATGCAGAGTGCGGGGGATTTCTCCCTTCAAATGAAATAATTACCGGAGCTACTTAACGCGACGTCGTATTTGTGCCGTCTCTTCAAGTACGGTGACCGAGGGTAATGCTGCGCTTGTTAGCCACGAGTGGCGGTTAATGAATATAAAATAAGCTTGCATATAATCTGATTACGTGTGAAATTCCTCCCGCTGGCTCCACACGGCAGCTCCCCGCGGCACGGGCCGCGGGATGAGGGCAGCCTTCCTCACGCATCCCTGGTTTTTGCAGGAGCTGCTCAGCCATTCCTCCGACCGGCCGGAGAAGCAGCAGCTCAAGGAAGCCCTGGAGGCGATGCAGGTAGGGGCGGATATTGGGATGCAAAACTTGGATGGAGAAACATCCTCGCAGCCCCAAGGATGGAGACTTCTGCATTAGGACGTGCATCGACTGCTGTTAAATGGGATTGCTCCGGGATTGTCCCCCTGCCTGCATAAGCATCTGGGGAAACTGATATTTGTTGTCAAACTGGGGCTTTTCACTAATTCCTGTTGCGGGTAAATAAGCTGTGCTGGATTTGGTGCTGGTTTTGGCCAGGGGCAACCTGGCAGGGCTCCAGTTGTATTGGTAAGAAATAGGAGCAAGTGTCTGGGCAGAGCAGAGCTGCTGTGCACTGCCCTCCTGATGCTGCTTGGGAATCCTTTTAGCCACATATTGCTGCATATTATTGCATTTTAGTGCTGCATTTTATTGCATTTTATTGCTGCATAATATTACATATTATTGCAAATATTATTGCATACCTTTTCCACAAATGAAGCAAATTTTTGTTTGTTTGTTTCTTTGCTCTGATTATTTTTTGAGCCTTCAGCCTGAAACTCCCCAGGATCTGAGGAAAACCTCCTGCAAAACAAACAAACAAAAATCTTCCAACTGTTTTCCGACTTGGCCGTGTCCCCCCATGCACAGGCTCAGTTCACAGCTGCCGATGGCTTTAGACGATGCCTCAATGCAGGTTTTCTCCCTCGGGAGCATCGATGGGATCGTCCCTGGACACTGTCCTGTTTTCTGAGGTCGCTGGATGTTTTCCACCTCCGAGGCTCAGCTTTTTAATGACACTGCATTTCCCAGAGCTTACATAAGTCGGTGACCTTTCTAGCCATTATCCCTGCAATCCCGTGGATCCGGAGCCAATATATAGGTCGTTTACAGTTAAGGTTGTTGGAAGGACGTTGCATTCTCAATCCGCTACCGCACCGTGCACGATGCTTTGAATAAATAGGCTTTGCAAGAGGCAGGAGCATAGCAGTGATTTCCTCCCATGCCAAAAATTTTGTCCCCCAAACTTGCTGATGGTGATGAAAGAGCAGAACTAGGACCAGTTGTTAAATCCTGTCGAGGTGGCATCCTTTATGGAGCGTGGTGTGAAATGCGCATGCCAGGAAGGGCTGTTTTGGTTCACGCAGGTCCCTGAAGGATGTTTGGGCATGGGGTTTGTGGCTCTTGCCCTGGGTTTTGGTGTTGGGCTTGTTCTTATGAGTGAGATGGCAGTGCTAGTGAGCAAACGTATCGAGTCTGGCTGCACTAAGGACTTGGGAAGCTGCAAAGCCCTTGGAGAGGCGGGCTGCTCCCATCGCCCGTCGTCGGGAGCGTGCGGATGCGACTCAGACCGCGCGGGGTTGACCAGCGGCGTAGGAAGCTGCATGCTTTGATTTTAATTGATCTGCAAACCAAGGCTTAGCTTGGAAGTAATGTTTTTCCTCCAGATCGCAGTCTTTCTGTCTGGGGCACTGATAGATGTCTGACATTACCGCCGTCTGGGGCGGGAAAGCGGGCAGGGGGGCTGAATATCTGCAAGAAGAGCCGTGTTTCCCAAGGGGATTCACCTCCCCTCGACTTTGCACGTGTCATAGTCGCACGAGGCAGAATTTGCAGCATAGACAAAATTGCACAAATGGTTATTTGGCGAGCGCATCATCCCTTGGCTTTGAAATTCCAAGCAATGGAGGGAGCAAGGAAGGTCCCCTGCTCAATCCTGCAGACCTGGGGTGCCTGTTGCTGTTGCAGAGGAGGCAGTGGCAACGCTGCACTTAACCATGACGTGCAGTGACAGGGGACACTGGCCTCGCTTTTGGTTTTGTCATTCTTCATAACCGTCCCTGCCACCGTCGCGGTCGGGTAGTGTGTGATGTTACGAGTATTGTCACTTAGGTCTGTCATTATCATCTGTGATTAACCCTTCCCATATTGGGGAGCTGAGGAAGGTCGGAACCTGAGGGGCTGTCGTAAAGAATTCCGTGTTCAGATTTAATCCAAGGTGACAGGAGCTGGGGTGGAGAAGCAGCAGGCAGGGGCTGGATGAGCAACCTATAGGCGGAGGAAACGCACTCCTGAGGATGCTGCAAGTTGTTTTTTTAGTGGAAAGGATGGAATTCTCTTACTTTGGGTCAAAATTTGGTTAAGCTGAGCCTGGATGCCACAAGGGCTGGGTTCCTGTATTGCCCTCTCCTGGGAAACGGGGAAAATTGCAACTTATATCCAAACAAGTGGTGCAAAGGGACAAGGACAGAGCGTGGGGACAGATTTGCACCCAAGTTTGCACCCGTGTTGCAGGAGGTGCCGCATGACTCAGTGCTTGCAGCTCTCTGGTGCATCCTTCTTCCACCTAGTTTTAACTGATGGGGTTTTGCATTCAATTCCGCAGAAATATGTTCTGCTGCTTTTCCTCTCCTGCTGGCAAAGCTTGTGTTCCCGGCGTCCTGGGTTGCTGCTTATCTGCTCTGGCTCTTGAGCGTGTTGACGGAAGGAGGGATGTGTCTCCAGTGAGCAGGGTCATGGGGTTTCTTTTTTAATAAAAGTACTAGTTTTGTCTGGAAAATACAAATGAACATTCGTTGTTTTTTTTTTTTTCTTAAGGACTTGGCCATGTACATAAACGAAGTAAAAAGAGACAAAGAGACTTTAAAGAAAATCAGTGAATTTCAGAGCTCCATAGAAAATCTGGTAAGTTGGACAATACTCTCTCCTCCCACTCCCAACTTCCCTGTGCTCGTTACCATCGTGTCTGCTTTTTCAGTGCCGTTATTATGGGATCCAAAGTGGGATGCTGGGGTGTTTGGACAGCTCTGGTTTTGCTGGCAATACAAGAAGGGTCGTTAAAGTACAAAATCAAGTTGGCTGTGGAATGAGGTGGCTTTTGGTGGTGATTTTGATCCGTGTACAAGTGCAGGGGGGCACTCACGGCATCCCCAGATGGGCTCTGGGGCACCCGCTCACTGTTTGCAGCAGGGCTGTGTTTGCTGCTGCGAGGACAACGCGCCGGCTCTGTGTCCTGACACTCGACAGCGCTCAGGGCTTGCCAAGGAATGGGCCATTATCACAAAACCTCAGCCCCATAGCTTAAGCAGAAGCTCATCTCCCAAATTCCCAAGGCCTCGGATGCCCCATCCCGTTCCTGCTCATCAGCCGACCCGGGCACCCCATCGCTCGCGTGCTTTTAGCCCCGAGCAAGCCCATTAGTTTGCTATTCCAGGGAAGAGCTGGAGGGGAATGAGTTTTCCCGTTTATTGGGGTGGGTGCTCAGCTGCAGGGCTCAGCTGGCCGGCGGCTCCGCTGTCCCTGGGGGGCTGCAATGTGGGGCCAGCACCTGGGCTGCCTTGCAAGGGGCTGAGCCAGGGCAGCGTTAGCCAGAGCTGCCCATCCAGAGCAGTGCAGAGCCTTCTTTTTGTTATTACGCCCTGACTTCATGGTTTAGTCTTGACTTAATCGTTATTTAATAGGAGGAGACCAAATTTTTAGTTTTTGAGAAATATCCACCAAACTTCCCAGGTGGGATGTTGGGCTATCCCGACTCGGAGGTTCTGCCTGAAGCAGTCGTGTTCATCCTGCTCAACATGAGCAACTAGACATCGTGCACCATAAAAACGCGTGTGTAAATGGGTGCCACTCGTCATCCTCGCAGCAGACAGGGCAGATTTGGGGTGAAGATGAAGCACTAGTGAAGCCGTCGCTGCTGTCTGCAGAATAATCCCGCATTGGGTTGCTCCATGGACTGCTCCGTGTTATGTACCCGGAGCCCACGTAGCACAGCGAGGACATAACATCACATTATGCACACAGCTGTTTAAAATATTTCCTTTTCTGACCGGCTTCACAGTATGTTGTTTTTCTCCTTAAGGAGAGCCGTGTAAGTGGGGTGATTCATGCGGCACTTCAGCCCTGAGTAATGTTTGCAGCGGCTTTTGAGCTGACACGCAGACTGACCCAAACCCCGGGTTGGATTCCAGCCTTCCCAAAATCTCCGAGTCTTGGGTCAGTTTGGGAGACAAAGCTACAAGAGCCCTCCTTCTGTTTTCGTAGAAAACCCTGTAAAAACAGCTTATGTCATGGGAATTTTGCTTTCTATGTCCCAGTTCTTTGATCTCTGAGCCTTGCCCTTGCGATGCATCAGCAGATGCAGAAGTTATCCTGTGTCCACGTCACCCCAGGACAGTGGATGTGCATGGAGACCCTTCGGGTGCAGGTGATGCTGCTCCCATCAACGTCTGCAGTGGTGGACAGGGCTGGTGGTGATGCTCCCAGCACCATGTGCAAGCCCACTGTGTTCAAAACATTCATTTTTCTGTATTTCTGGCCTGAAAATCCAGCTGTCAGTCTCAGTTGTGCTCTGTTTTCTGCAGCAAGTGAAGCTGGAGGAATTCGGGAGGCCCAAGATAGACGGTGAACTGAAGGTCCGCTCCATAGTGAACCACACGAAGCAGGACAGGTGAGTGAGCAACGCTGTTCTCCTAAAAAAAACAAACCAAGGGAGTGATGCAAACAGCTGAGAGCAACAGGATCCTTCAGCGCGGTTACTAATTGTCCCTAACGAAGCAGGAATGAGCAAATCCCTGCTAGGATTGATATGTCTAGAGCCAGCACGTGGCTTCACATCTCCAGACATTTCGTGCTCATGCATTTGATTATTAAACTTGCATGGATAGAAATCACCATAGAATTATAGCACAATTAGAGCATTTAACTGTGCTGGCCGGGCAGGATCTGTAGAGCTCCCCAATTACTGCCCCTGGCAGGTTGACTTAGACATTTGACTGAACTGCTCTTTGCTTTGCTTTGGGCAGGTATTTATTTTTGTTTGATAAAGTGGTGATTGTCTGCAAAAGGAAAGGGTACAATTACGAGCTGAAGGAAATTATTGAGCTGCTCTTCCACAAGATGACAGACGACCCTATGAACAACAAGGACATTAAAAAGGTAAGTGGATGGGGGGCAGTTGTGCTGGACACGTCGGAGCTGTTTGGGGGTAGCCCTTGGATAGTGTATCCCCATTAGCCTTTTAAAGCAGAAATAGGGCTTGGAAAAAGCTTGGGAAAAAAAAAAAAAGGCTCAGATTTCAGGGCAGCCTTTCAGGGAGTTGGGAAATGTTTATTGATGCGAGGCTGGGCTTGCTCCTCGGAGCTCCATCCTTGCAAAACAACCGTCAAGGAGCTGGAATGGTTGGAGCCAGCGGGCGGGAGCTGCTCCCCGCTCCGTGCCCAGCCGGCGGGAGGAGGGATCCGTGTCCAGACGCTCCCAGAGGCGCAGGGTGGGCGGACGGAAGGGAAAAAGGCTGCCAAAACCAGCGCTCGGAGCGACCGGCGGGCTCGGTGCACAGCCCAAAAGCAAACCCAGCTCCCAGCAGCGAGTTAATATCAGCTTAACAGCTCCGTCTGCTCCCGTGCCGCGCGAGGAGGGATTTACAGCCGGGATCCGTGTGGCTTGGGTAGGGACAACCGATTTTGCCGCTTGGGTGCTGAAGAAGTGCTGCTTGCTTTGTGTTTTACTGAAATACGTTTCCACTTTGCTCTCCCATGCTTTCTAGTCTCACGGAAAAATGGTAAGCAAAGCGCACAGTTTTCTCTCCCGTTTTTCTGTGCAATGCGGTGATGTGACAGCCAGAGCATATGTGCACCGGGCAGGTCAGATGGTCCTCCTGGGCTGTCGCTCCCTGTCACGGAGGATATAATGGCTGGGGAGGACCCGGTGGAGCAGAAAAATCTGGGTTTTCTCATCTGCCACCATACAGTGCCATTTGGCCCTGGTGTGCAGCACAGAGCAGATCCATGCATCACTTGCTGTCATGTGCTGTGGAAATATAGATGTATTTTTCCTCCCGTTTATCTTTATAAAGGTTCAGTAGCCCCTGAGAACTAAAAAAGGGGGAAGTGAGTGAAACTCACTGTTGAGATGGATTTCAAAGTGGGTAATAAAAGACGGGTAATAAAAGCGCTGCGAGTTTTGCTGTCGCCTTCGGGGCGCAGCGGCGCATCGGTTCTCTCGTTATCCGTTGCAGTGGTCGTACGGCTTCTACCTGATCCACCTCCAAGGAAAGCAGGGCTTCCAGTTCTTCTGCAAGACGGAGGAAATGAAGAGGAAGTGGATGGAGCAGTTTGAGATGGCAATGTGAGCGCGCAGGCTGTCGGACACGGGCACCGAGCACGAGGGGCAAAGCGGGGTACAAGGGCGAGCTCAGCGCTCGCTGGGACCCCCGGGATGGGACCCTGCACAAGGGAGCTTGTTTCCAGCTCAAAATCACCCACCTGGGTATTTGCACCAAAGCAAAGTAATTGTTGGGGTCTGGGGGACAGATGGGTGAAGCACCAAGTAAAATTGTTCCCTCTGGAGTTTTGCTGCAGGGAGTTAGTCCTGGTCAGGATAGAGGTTAGCCCTATGCTGACCTGTATGAATATTGTATCAGAGGAAGCTGAATATGCAAAACCTTCAGTCAAGCCCTGCATTGTTTTTTCCTATGATTTCCTATGAGTCCACGTGGTTTCCAAACCCAGACCGAAAGGTGGGCAGTGTCGGCAGGTCACAGGGCGCTGAATGACTCGGAGGGACAAGTTAATAACTTGTCCCCTGTCCTCTTATCCCTTAGGTCCAACATAAAGCCGGAGAAAGCCAATGCCAATCACCACAGCTTTCAGATGTACACGTTTGAGAAGACCACCAACTGCAAAGCGTGCAAGATGTTCCTCAGGTGAGCGGTAGCTTCGTAGCTTTTCTGCATCCAAATTTTACTAAAACACGCAAATCTCAAAGCCGAGACTGAGATGGAGATTTTCTTCTGCACAGAGGGACGTTCTACCAGGGCTATCTTTGCCCGAAGTGTGGAGCAGGTGCTCATAAGGAATGCCTGGAAATCATCCCCCCCTGCAAGATTGGTAAGTTATTTGACATCATTAGCAGCTTAGGACAGGGAGATAAATCCACGTGAATGATCTGAAAATTTCTCTTTAGAAAGTTCTATCGGCTTTTCACTAAGTACACAGAATCCCAGAAGGGTTGAGGTCGGAAGGGACCTCTAGAGATCTAGTCCAGCAGAACCCTGCACAAGTAGGGACACCCGGAGCATGTGGCACCGGATGGCATCCAGGATTTGGAAGATCTCCAAATCACTCTTTCCCCTCATCCTATATATCGGTAGATATTCAGGGGAATACATGGCAAGATAGCTTAGTTTGACTTTGTGAGCCTTCCGCATATCAAAATACTGCCTAAGACAAAGGTTACAAATACCTAAAACAATTCAAACGTAATAAAGACAAGAAGAATCAAACAGTAGTACCTTGGAGTGGGCTCTGTTTCCTTTCTGAGATAAACGGATGGATTCAGGAGTACTCTGCTTCCTCTGTGGGGTGCATCAAGCCCTCTGGCAAACTGCAAGGGTATTTACTGCAGCTGGCTGATTTTTTTCATCAAAAAACCTTAGTTATTTGAGATCAAGAGATCTACCAGGGGCAACACTTCAGCAGTGACTCGCGTTGGTGGCAGAGCTCCTCCCAACCTCCTGCTTTTTGCCTCTTTGCTCAAGGTGCTTAAGCGTCAATGACATTTTATTGGTACCAATAGTGTCTAGACAAGCAGAAAATGGGGTCCGTTGCCTTTCATATTAACTGCTTATTTCGCTCTTTCTCTTGCAGGTTCTGCAGCGGACCAGGTATGTTGTGTGACGGCCCTTTTCATGCCTCCTCCAGGCTCAGTGGCCACGGGGTGAGCAATCTGCTGCCACTTGGGGCTCCCACTGAGCCAGGTTTAGATGTGACCTGGGTGTCCCCCTCGCTGATGAGGCCACAGGAGCCGATTTCCCATCCCTTTGGCTCCTGTTGGACGCGTGCGGAGCCCTGAGGATGCCGCATCCTCACCTATTTTTTCTTTCTCTTTTTGCAGGAGTCCCTGGGCGCCGGACCTGGTAAGGACTTTATAGCATTGCAAGAGGGACAAATGGAGATGGTGTCTTGATTTGGCTGAAGGTGTCAGTGCAGCTTGGGCATATGGGTGGAGAAAGCTCCTTTTTAGAGCAGAACGGAGTGTTAGTTGGTGCCAGTCGGGGCCAGCAGCAGGATTCAGCAGTGTTGGATCCCAAAACAGCAGCTCCAAGCAGGTCTCCTGCACAAAGAGCTGCTTCAAGGCAACTCTGCCAGGCTACTGGGCTTGTCCTGCCCCTACTCTGGCTTGGAGGAGAAGGAACAATTTGTTTTTGTGTGACTCCTGTCTGAAGGAAGGCCAAGTCTGGAGAAAGGAAACCTAAATCAAACTGGTGGTTAAAGAAAAAAAAAATCTCTGAAAGGGCCCAGTGCTCTCGCCAGGCAGGGAGGAGGCAGCTGAAGGCAGAGGTGGGGAAGCATTTGGAAGATAAACACTGTGGTTTTAGTACAATTTGGAAAAGCTTCTTTAATGTGCAGCCGTTTGCAAGACAACTGAACTTTGGCTGTGACCTTCCAGGGGCCAAGGGGCATTGGAGTCCCAGGGTCTGTTGGAATTTGATGGGAGCCGAGTGTTTGCTGCTCCCTTTTGCAATCCCGGGCAGCTCGATGGAGCCTGGTGTGATTTGAGGGCTAACGAGGCTGCTTGAAACAGCAAAGTTCAGGTGCAGGAGCTGGAGCCGGAGCTCTGGCTTGGCCCTGCTCTTCATCGATTCCCTTTCGCTATTGAGCTTTGGGCTGTATTCCATGGGCACCAATCCCGTCTGCCCCAAATCCCGCCTGTGGGGCTCTTAGATTTGTGATTTACCTGAAAAATAGGATTTTTTGGTTTCCTTTTCTCTCGAGGGGAACTAGATATCGCTACGGTTTCCCTCCTTCTCCAGGTCCTAAAATGGTGGCAGTCCAGAACTATCACGGCAACCCCGCGCCTCCCGGCAAGCCGGTGCTCACGTTCCAGACCGGAGACGTCATCGAGCTGCTCCGGGGGGACCCGGAGTCGCAGTGGTGGGAGGTGAGAGCATCCACCTGCCTGCAGGAGCTTTCCGCATGGTTCTTAAGGTCCCTCTTGGCTGTCTGGGATTTCGGGAGTGCTGGGGCTTTGGTGGCTTCTTGGGGAAATGATGGGATCCATGAGACACGTGGAGCCTTGGCTAGCTCAGTGCGCTGGACCTGCAAGGTAAAACCACTTCTCCATCACATGCATCCTGGTCTGATGCCCCTTTTTGTTGTTTTCCAGGGAAGGCTGCTGCAGACGAAGAAGTCCGGCTATTTTCCCAGCTCATCGGTAAAACCCTGTCCTGTTGACGCAAGGGTAAGTGCTTAAAACCAGCCCTAACAATGCCGGGTTTGCTTGGCACCGGGAATTTTGCTGCTGGGTCTTGCTAGAGAGCCGGGGACCTTCCTGGTGCTCCCTCTGATGGTGCCTTTCCCGGTTCTCGTTCCACCGTGTGGGATTTCATGGCCACTTTCAGATTTTAGCAAATGATGGTTGATCAAAGTCCTATTGATCAACCTATTGCTGCCTATTGATTTAATTAAATAAAAAGCTCTGTGGTTTTCGGTGAGGTTTACTCTCACTGAGGCAGTGAGTGGAAGTCAGGTACTACAAAAACATGCAACATTTCTGCCCTCTCTGGGGATTATTGGCAACTTCCACACTCTGTTTATCAACAGCTCCCGTCATGCTGGCCAGGAATAGTCAAGTTCTCCATTTATTCCTGTCCATGAGTGCCCAAGCATGTGGCTGGCATGATTAGATCCAGCCCCTGGTCGCTCCTCTGCAAAGAGTGCGGTGCTGATTCGCTAGCAGAGCGTTTCGGAATGGGTCACAGTCCAGAAAAGCTGCATTTTTAACTGTTGTTTGCAAAGCTCAGTTGCTTCCCGACTGGAAAAGGCTCAGATAAATGAAAAAAAAAAATTGCACTATGCTGCTTACATCTGTTTTGGACAGGGAGGATAAGAGAGTACTTGATTATCACACTGTCCTCCAACCCCGAAGCCAATAACTCACAAACTGCTTGGCACATAAAAACCCTCCCGTAGAGAGGAGCCTCTCTCAGCTGATCTATAACCTAATTAGGCTCCGCGCTGCGCGGTAATGAGCGATGTTCTCTTTGCTGCAGCCTCCCAACAGCCGGCCTCCGTCGCGAGAGATCGACTACGCGGCGTATCCGTGGTGAGTCGCCCTCCGGATGGGCTCCACGTGTGGAAATGCATTACCCTTGCCCTCCAATTTCATTACGTGGCCACAAATCCAGCCTGCAATAGCAAATCGGGATGCGCTTGGGGAATGCCGTCCCTCCTGCTGATGGATGGCAGCCGAGGGGGATGCGGGGGACGGGGCTGAGCCGGCCGACCACCCGCTGCCTTGGATCAGCTCGAGAGCTGCCTCCAGGTCTTGCAGCATATGGGGAATTTCTTCCCTGTTGGCATTGAGGAGGGCTTGGATAAAAGCAGAGGTGCTTGGAGACTCTTCTCTTATGTATTTTTGGTGCTGAGCCCCCATCTCGCTGGCAAGGTGTTTAAATCCTCCCCTTTCCCAACCTTTGGAGCCTTATTCACATGGGCACTGCTTCCAATTAGTGTTTTTCTGGGTGCCTTGGAAACGTACGAGACTGGAAGGCGAGAGGCTGCACTCCCCATCATTTGTTATCCTCTGGTGGTGGCTAAACAGCTTCTCCTACATCTCCAGGCACTTCCATTCCTGCCGACAAAGTTTTGGATGAGACTTGCTTCTCCGCTAGCCCAATCTTGCCTTTTAAAAAAGACTAAATGTACCTATTTTAAAAATATTTGTTACTTTTTAATTAAACAAAGTGCATGTGCACAATTCTGGAGGCCTCGATCCATGAAAAAAGCCTCCCAATGAGCATTCATGCTGTGGTGGTTGCACGCTGCGGAGCCAGCGGCTCTCCTTCCCGCAGGATTCACATGGATGCGAGGAGCCCTTATGTGCCGCCTTGCCATGGAAAGCCGGATATCTGAGAGTCCTTTGTGCCTCTGCAAGCTGCTTTTTGGGCCATGATCCTAAATAGGCAAAAACTTAAAAGATTAGGAGCAGAGGGCACTGTTGGTTGTGCTGGAGAGAGATGCGGGCGCTGAGGGCAGGGGCATCCCTGGCTCCGTGATGCCTCACGGTGCGCGTGGGCTTAGGTTTGCAGGGAACATGGAGCGGCAGCAGACGGACAACTTGCTCAAGTCCCACGTGAGCGGCACCTACTTGATCCGGGAGAGGCCGGCGGAGGCCGAGCGCTTTGCCATCAGCATTAAGTGAGTTCCCCGGGGAGGGACCGGTGGCTTTTGGCGGCTGGAAAACGCGGCCCCGCGAGGGTAGGAGCATCCTGAGCGCCTTGGCTTCCCGTTGCAGGTTTAACGAGGAAGTGAAGCACATCAAGGTGGTGGAGAAGGACAACTGGATTCACATCACAGAAGCCAAAAAATTTGAAAGCCTTCTGGTATGAAGCCTCTTAGAGCCTCCTTGAGCAGTTGGCACGCGGAGCAGCAGCTCTAACCGAGTGTCCTTGGTCCCTCCTAGGAGCTGGTCGAGTACTACCAGAGCCACTCACTGAAAGAGAGTTTTAAGCAGCTGGACACAACGTTAAAATACCCGTACAAGTCTCGGGAACGTTCTACCTCCAGGACCTTCACACGCTCTCCAGGTAAAACCAGGCTTAAATGCACCCGTGGACACAATAAACCCAACTGGGGCGTCTAAAGGAAAGTTAGTGCTTGCAGCAAGGCGTAGGAATGCTGTTAAGGGAAGGAGTTTATAGCAGTGGTGGTTGGCGCCTGCACCATTAGCAGGATATACTGGGTCGTATCTGCCCACGGAGGTGTTTGTGCGGGTGTTTTAATGGATCCGATTCCAGTGTCACTTGTGGCAGTTTTATTCCCAGGGGGTTGCCTTTAATGGAGCCGATGGGAGAAATGGTTAATAAGGAAAATGCAAATGAAACAAATGAAAAGCGAAATTTGCATTAATGCAAAATATTCGGTTTTACCTAAAAGCTTGAGTGTGGAAATTAACTTCTTAATGGGGGAAGAGTGTACTTCTAAAAATCTTTTCCATTTTTAAAAATGCTACCAAAGAAACCCAATTAAAAGAAGCGATTAAGTTTCTTTTCCAATGAAATGCAACCGTGTGATGCATTTGAAGTATGAAACTTTCCCTTGGTTCAGGGAGGTGTTTTTCCACCAAGAGGGGCCTCGGCGCCCCAGGGAAGGGAGCAGCGTCCTGGGCTCCCAGCCCTTGGGCATGACCTGCGCCTGGGTGTGCAGTTTTGCAGTGTTCCCCCATTGGCTTTGACAGCGTTGTGCTTTTATTTCTATTATTATTTTTTTTTTCAATTTCCTTTTTAATTGGTGTTCTGCCTCTTTCTGTTTCTCTCTAACCTCTTTGCAGCCTCCTGCGCTTCCTACAACTTTTCTTTTCTCAGTCCTCAGGGCCTCAGCTTTTCTTCTCCGACCTCCTCCTCCTCTCCCTTCTGGTCAGGTACTAGTGCCGTCCTTCCCTGGGAGGGAAGTGCCTCCTAGTGGCCCTTCCCTGGAGGGAGAAGCCTCTCCTGCCTCTACCAGGCTGCAACCATCACCAGCTTGAAAGCCATCGCCGGTGGCACCTGCGAGGTCCCCACTGCCCCTTCTCCACCTGCAGACAGTCAGGGGGGTCGCCAGGGCTCTCCTGCTTCCTAGCTTGGAAAAAGGAATAATTCGATTAATCCTAACTTAAATGCATCCCCCCCTCTCTCCCTCAAAACAAGGCAGGAGGAGCCGGAGCTGTCACTATTAAGAAAGGGGAAGAAAAATAAATTTAATGCACTGGGATCTCGTGATGTACTTCAAGCCAGACCCGCTTATCCCATATGTTTCATTGGCATCACACTGTCCGCAAGATTGTTTTTCCTTGCTGCACAAGGAGAACATCTTAATGTCCTGCGGTCTTTGAGCTCTGCTGTCTGAGCCTGCTCAGGAGATGGGGGAACCTGTGCTGGCAAATGTGCTTTGTGGCTCCAGTGCCCTAGAGAAAGATCCCAATGTGTTGCAGACCAGCATCTTCCTCCCTGCTTAGAAGGGATCAGGAGGAGCAGAATGTGCCAGGTCACTTCTACCTGTTTGTGCTTTTGCCTTTCAGCATTTGCTTTAGGCTGCACGGGGAAAATCATCCGCAAAAGCATGCGAGCTTTTCTTGATACCATGTTTGGGAAGAACACTTAATGTTTCAGGGAATTAGAAAAAAATTCTGGGTATTTGGGATCCTATACCTGCACTTCTGCATAAAAGCCAAATGTTAATTGCATGGAAACGTGCCCTGAGCAAGCTCCTGATGACAGAGTTCAAAGCCATCATGACTCTTGCTCCGTTCTCCGGCCCGGACGAACGAACCTGCAGTGATTGTGCGTTGTGTGTATGGACCGTCTCCATTGCCATCCTCATCTCCGTCCCTCCTAGAGCTGAAAATCTGGGCAAAGCTTTTCCCCAAACTTAGTTCAACCTTGGTTTGCAAGCTTAAATTCGTAGCTTTGTAATGCTCAAAAGTCCTGGGACAGCAGGGCAACTTCACTGAAAATCGGGGTCCATTCAGGGTTGATTTTATTTTTTTTTCCCAAAATGTTGAAAAGATTCATTGCATTTTTATCTTGCTTTCCCTGGAGCACTCGCTCAGCAGTTCATGGGGACTGTCACATCCCTCCACTCTCCTTCCTCCTGCACTGTGACAACCCACGGGGCTGGGGACCTGAGCCCTTCTCCTGCTTTTCCCGCTCCTCCTGCTGCTCCTGTGTGCAGATTCCAGCATTTTCCTGCCGCTTTCCCTCTGGGAAGTTCCCCCTGGCCTGAAGCAGCGGAGATCAGCGGTGCTGGTGGAGGGCAGGCTCTGAGGAGGCTTTTGGGGCGAGCGCAGCTTCCCCGCCAGCAGCTGAGCATCAGTTTCTCATTCTCTTATCTCCAAATAGAGGTTTGAGGAGCATCTGTGGCTCTCCTGGAGCCTCTGGGCATCTCAGACCTCCTGCTTTATGTCCCAAGTGGATTATCAGTTGAGATTACCATTGCCAGGGTCCTTTTGCACATAGTGGTCTCTTTTGGGGCCAAGTTTCCAAGCCCCCATGGAGATGTTTAAAGCGCAGCCAGCAACGAGCTTAACCTTGACACTAGTGTGTGGGTGGCTGAGGAGTTTCCATAAGGCCAACCCCAACATCTGAGCCA
>VWPW01030057.1:0-34058 GCA_013389825.1 Crypturellus undulatus
AAAAAAAAATTTTGCTCACTGACATATCCACATACCCCCAATCACCAAGTTTGTCCAACTGCCCCCTTTAGGCACTAAACGTGTGTGTCCAGGTGCTGTGGTCAGGATGCAATGACTCAGAGGACAAGGGACAATGAATACCGAGTCCTCGTCACCTTTCTTGGGTTCCTTCTCATCTGGTGACAGTAACTCCAGGCATTGACGTACACCTGCGACATCTCAAACACAGTCCATACTTCTTATGGGGAATACTGGAAGTGGAGTAAATCACAGTAAGTTCAGCCTGTTGCTATCCAGATCCCTTACACAGAAACAACCACAGGGTTTCATCCACCACAGCGGATCAGCCCAGTAACACACCCTGAGCTAGGTCTATGTGCTCACACCAAGCTGTCCCTACCTGTGCAAAAGTCCAGCTAATCCTCAAAGTCCAGCTAAACCACATTCCCTTAAGGAATCAGCTCCAGAAAGAGATATTGGCTCCCTATGTGTCACCTTGGAGGAGGCCACATGTCCACCAGGTTTGCAGCATGTGACACCACCCGTGCAACCTGCCGAGGTCAGCAAGTGCAGCAAGGGCATGACAAGAGCGTCCTGTGGCTGGTGTGATAGTGGACATCTAACCTGGCAAAAATTAGTAATAAAATACAGTCAGGATAATGAGAATGGGAGTGTTCTGCTTCACATTTAATCCTTCCCCCTGTGCTAAATAAAGTCCGTGCAGGAGATAAGGCACCAAGCTGCAGATGTCAGCAGAGGAGCTTGCATGTTAGAAGCAGCGGCGTTGCCGAGTTTCGGATCCAAACCCACAGCTCCATAATCCCCATGCAATTAAAAATGGATCCTGAGTGCTCAGTTTCCAGCATGTATGTTATGGGCCACATCAAGTGGAGCTGTGCAGGGTCACAGCAGCGACTCTCCTGCCACCTCCATGACCCAGAGTGGTGCTGATGGACACCTAGAGAGCCCTTGTCCTCCACCCTGGTAGCCCATTCCTGCTTATTCCTGCCCCTGTCTCTGCTTCCACAGTTAGGGCTAATATCACTCATATTGCACAATATGGGAAAAGAGAGACCCGGTTCAGACCGTGTGTACAATCCCAGCAAACCATTTGGACAGATTTCACTCTTGGGAATCTGGCTTTCTTCCCCATTGGAACAATATTCCAAATGTTAATTTTTTCCACAGTGAAAAATTATAGGGCAGGAGAAGGAAGGGGATGGGAAGGGATTTTTTTTTCTAGTTGAGGTTCAGTTTTGGTGTCTTCATTCTGTGCTAAAACTTCATTATTTCACAAGCTAGAGGCAGTCTTCTCAAAACAGAAATGCAGAAAATGTCCTTGAGTAATGTTAAAACACAGCTTTTCCCTGTCGGCCAAAAGTGGGTGAATCCTCCCCAGTTTGAGGAGCCCCCTTCTTTGCACTGAGCTCCCAGGGGCCACCCCTGCACCTGGGCATCCCCCGTGCGACCAGGACCTTGTGCAGCTAACCCATCCCACAGCACATTCCTCGCTGTGGTCCGAACACGGGGCTGGAAACCCTCAGGGTGAGTATGAAAAGTGCCACCCCTTGCAGTTCTGGGCACACTTTGGCAGAGGCCAAACCTTGATTATTGCCTGTGTCTCCAAATCTTTTGCACTCCTTATATTCTAGGCACCTGCTGTAATTCCCAATCCTGAAAAATATGCTGAAAAAATGGTAATCTCTTTCGCTGCTCAATTTTGCCCATTCTGTGATCTTCTTCCCCTCTCTCAACCTTAAGCACCTTCAGAGACAGCGGGGTAGCAGGTCAGTCCTGCCTCAGATCCTCCAGAGAGTCAGAGTCAGTATGAGCCTTTGCTTTGCAGCCTTTCAGAAGAAATACGAGGCTAAAGCACTGCCCTTCAGTTTCAAGAGGACTCACAGAGTGAAGATAATTAATATGATGGAGTAACGCTAATTGCCAGTAGATATTAGTGCCTATTATTACTGCCATTGTTATTAGCAATTATAATAGTAATTGTTGTTATTGCTCTAGCAGTCAGAACGCTACTGCTGTCACCTCGGAGGGCAGGTCATGGACAGGACGCTCTGACTCTGAGTTTTCTATGAGCAGAATTGGCCATCATTGGCTTCAGCCCCAAGCACAAGGCAAGAGATGACTCAGTGAGATGCTGAAATGGAGACAGGAGAGGTGAGGACACGGGACACCAGTCAGCAGGTTGGCAAGAGTGGATGGGTGTCAGGGCATGGGTAGGAGGGTCAGGAGGTGCAGAGGGGTTCCCCATCTCCACCACAACCTTCCCTTGTGGCCTTGGAGGTGTTTGGAAACCCATCTGGGACGGGAGGGAGCTCCAGGTTAAGATGTTTAATTGTAGGTGTTTCCACGCACGTCAGGCATCTGAAGAGCCATCGGGTTGTTAATCTGCACCATCAGTAGAGACTAAGAAGCAATTTAGCTGCCCGAATGCACAGCTAACCCATTTGCCTGAACAGAAGTACCACACGTTATCTGAGATGATCAGAGGTATCTCCCACTGAAACCCACTCAATCTCTTTGTGCCTCTGTTTCCTGCACAGCTACACGGAAATGTTATGGCTCACTCCTTTGCCAATGTGTGTTTAGATGATTCATCCTCCAGGATAAGAAGGGGCTGGAGCTCTGCGCTTATACGGACTGAGAAATGGTAAGTACATCAATAACATGATAACAACAATAACATGAGTTTCATTTGGAGTTAAAACCGTGATGCTGAAGCAGCCAAAGACCAGAGGAAGGAGGACTTTGGCAACATCGCTGTTGCCTCCAAACGCTAGGATGGGGCTGGCCTTAGACTCTCCACCACGTGTGGGCTGGAAAGCAGATGCTCACAGACATGCTGAGTTGAATCATTCTTCGTCTGGGCCTTGCAGACAAAATCCTGCAAGCTCAGTAAGGCGGAGGAAGAGAAACACCCAAATGTAGGATGATATGGAGACATGGAGAACCTGCCAGCAGCTCAAATCCCACACACAGTCTGCAGCTGAAATAAAGGGGTTGGTACCACCTACATCAGACAGAGATACAACACAATAACCCCAAGTGAGCCCTTCCTTCTGTTAGATGCCTGTTCCCTGCAATATCCCATCCCACACGATGACCCCTCACAATTTACCATGCCCTATTACTCATTTTTATGCTCCTTCAGTCAGTGTGCCTGCTCTGTGACAACAGTCATCATCCAGGCTAATTTAATTTGAAGGGACAAAAATCCATTAGTTATGTCCTTACTGTTTTTCCACAGCAATTCACAGCTTGTGTCACGTGCTACAACCCCTGGTCAAGAGAGAATGAGTTTAATGATGGGCAGCTCTACCACATTGTGTCTGGCCTGCTGAAGAAGAAAACAGGTCAAATCAAGGACAAGTGGGGGGACTTTACAGTGAAAAATGCCTTCTCTCCTTGGATACCCTGACAGCCAGATCTTCACCTGGACACAGGCTACAGGAGCCAGGGTATCCCTTTGGATTTTAGGTGCAATATGAATGCAACAGCTCCACCAACCCATTTCTCCAGACAAGGGGCAGGGAAAGGTGGTGTGAGCTCTTGCAACACCAGCCACAGTCTATTGCCGCGTTGTCTCACTCTTCAACCTATCCTGGAAGCCAACGGATGTCCATGGATGAGAAGATAGCCCAGCTCCATATGCTGACCACATCCCTAGCACTAATTCACCAGCGATGAGTCAGGAACGTTGCAGAACCTGATGCGGGTCCTCTGGGGTACCAGGACAACCCACAAGAAGGTGGCTTTCCTGTCCTCATTCCACATAGGCAGAAGGTAGAACCAAAGACCTCCCATCTCAGTCCAACTCCACAGGACCATGGCGTTATTTGTGACTGCTCTCCAGCTGGTGACTCATCTTGTCAGCTATGAACTTGGCTTTTGTCAACAAAACACAGGTCAGTATCTAATAGCAAGCAGAGTAGGTAGTAACATTTAACCCTCGGTGCTTTTTAGCAGTTGTCTTTCCTCATGCGCTTCATGAGGAACCTTGGCTGTGGCTGCATGACTACTTGGTTTCACTCCTCACAGCTCCCCATCGTGGGGTGCCGTGGTATTTCCTGGGTCAAGATCCTGCAGACACTGTCCCGCAGTGAGACAGGACAACTTCCTCACTGCATCATTTCTGCTTAAACCACAGACAGACAAATCTTTGCACAGCCCTGCATGAATGCTGCATGTGAGCGGTTTAAAAAAATAAAGCTCCTCCCTGTTACCATTAGTGATGCTGGTTGGATGGAGTCCACGGTTTCTTCCTCTTGGCCCGGGGCCATGAGGAGGACTCCGTGTTACTCGACACTCTGTTTAATCATTTACACCAGGGCAAGGGCAAGGTGGAACGGACACTGCGCTCCCAAGACCTCGGCTGCTGGAGGTCCAGCCCCAGGGACCAGGCTTGCCTGGGGACTCCCCCCTGCTGCGGCAGAGCCTTTCTGGAGGGCTGGGTTCTTTGGAAGAGTTTGTAAAGTGCTGTGAGGTCCACATCCAGCTCTGCCTCTTTAGGGTAACCCTGTTCTGTGCTTCACACTAGGCGCCTACGTGCTCCGCACGCAGTTCCTCGCCCTCTCCACCCACGGAGGAGTTAACTCCTTCCCACGGCACCCAGGGAGCCCTGGACTTCACCTGGGCACCAGGGAACAAGCACAGGCCTCACAGCTCAATGCTCACAAGCCCCATGGGCCACAGAGGGTGCCAGGAGACGTCCCAGGAGCTTCCATTTTGGTGCTCCCCATCCCTGGCGCCGCATGCTGGGGGTGTTTACGGTTCTGATCCAATGTCCCCTGGCCTTGGGCTCTTTGGAGAGCTTGGCAGGAGCCCACAGGAGGTCAGATAGCACTCCGTGTACTACATGTAGAGGTGTTGACCCAGTTCAAGGTGTTCTGTGCATGTCACTCTCTGAAGCGTTGGCTCATGGCCCTGGAGCCCGGGGGACAGCAAACCCTGTGGGAATGAGGGCAGCAGTAAGACATAAACAGGCAGAGTAAGAGCAAACTCCCTGTCACCAGTGGGAGGTCCTTGTTTGCAAAGTAACCAGGTAGATCTTGTAACCATCTAGAGCAGGGAAGGAGGCGAAAAGGGGACCTCATCCTTCACTCCACCCCAGGGCAAGATCAAGTATTGACGGAGCCAGTCCTGAGATCCCTGCGTTTAACCTACCCTTGAAACATCCAGGTCCACAATATTTGTTGTCTTCATCTCTACCAAGTCCCTACCTCAGTTTCCCCCCGTGCCCCATAAGAGGACAAATGACCAGAACAAGCGGCCCCACTGCTGGGTTGTCAGAGAGGAAGGAAGCAGGGAGGGGAATCCCGTGGCCAGTGCTTGATGACTTGCAAATACTGGGTGAAGATACAAGTACAGAGTAATTTGTACGTAGGGGTGTTTACAGCTGCTGGTGTGGGTTTCACCCAGCTACAAAGCACTGTCGCTGCGTTATGCAAGAAGGTCCAGGTGTGCTCACACATGCGCGTTCGGTTGCCCTTGTGCTCCTTCGAGCATGAGCCGGGCATTTGCCTTGCAGAGGAGTTCCCAGCTGAGACGCTGTGACCAGATTTCAGCAGGACGCCATGTGCCTCCTTGTAACAGCAGTTTAAAGGTGGTTTTGCTGGCCCCAAGTCCTTTGACTTTTCTTTAGAAAGAAAAAATCTATTTGGTGTAAAGAATCACTTCCTAAAAAAGAAGGGGGTCAGCATCTGATAGATTGGGCCACCTTCTTACTTGAGCAAGAAGAGAGACCGGGAGATTATTATTCTTGTCACATACTGATAATATCTGGTAATTATGTGAGCAAAAGTGTGTTTTAAAAGGGCAGTGTTTTCAAGGCACTAATTGCAATGCCCTCAGGCCTTGAATTCTGCCTTGGGCAATGTTTGGGACTCCAGAGCTGGTTAATGTGAGTCCATGTCCCCACTTAACACCAGATCAATACTTTGCCTGTATTACTAATTCTCAAGCCTGTGCAAAGAGCAAACTTACTTTGCTGAAATTGGTTCAGTGTCTCATATGTTACTGTGTTCCTGATGCATCTCTCAAGTCACCACTGCAGTCATTACCGAGGCACCAAATCTGTATCATTAAATCATCTCGCAGCTCTCCGGGGAATAGTTAAGATTCAGGATGAGCTTTGCACTGCTATGCAATTTAGCTATGTTTAAATGCAGTTAGCCAAGAGAGATTTAATGAAATTGCATCTGGGAGACCAGTGATGGGCAATACAACTTCTATTCTTGACAGATGCTCAAGCCCAACTTTCCATTGATAGCAATTGCTGCAAACTTGGAGCTGATTATTTACCCAAGGCTCTTAAGGGCTTGATAGATGCTGTTTTTTTCCAGCACAGAAATTAGGAGTTTAAATATAAAATCTGCATTGAAAAGTTGTGTGCAATCCAATCAGCCAGTAAATTTCTTACAGCTGATAGTGCACTGATCCTGGCATAATCCAATGTTTCATAAATGTCTTAAAAGATTAAGGCATCATTTGCTGCCCAAATGACAGGGGAGATTCACATCTCCGCAGAGTAAACACTGGCAACAGACTTGCATAAGAGCCAGCAATACTGCTAAAATTCTCCTCTGCACTTCCTTACAAGGGCAATTACATAATCAGAAGCCTTCATCTCTCAGAAGCAATCCTTTTCATTAAAGAAGATGTCCCAGTGTGAATTTACAAGCGCACATCAGATGGGAACGAAGGCTGCACTGCATCACCTGCCTGACCTGGAGGGAGGACTTTAACCTTTTAGAGACACATTCCTGCTTACTACTTTCCTCCATCCATTAGCTCCAGGGTTGGGAGCGTGTTTGAAGATCCACACAGGACCCCTCAGCTTATGGAAATCAGGGTCCCCAACGTGCACGTATCCCCATCCTGCTTTGTAACAGACAAGGATTGAAACAAGACTCGGTGCCCGCAAGACCTGTGGGTGCAGAACAGCCAGGGAAACCTCACTTGATGCCTAACAAAACCCTGAACCATCCTGCTCAGGCAAGTTCTCCTGCCGTTCCCTCTGCCAGAGGGACCCTTAGTTTCTCCTGAGCCCCAGGGGAAAACTAGAGCTCTGTGCCACAAAATGTCCTCCTTGCCCTGGCTCAACCCTCATTTGGTGTCCTGACCACCAGGGGAGCATCAACACAAGACGGTGGAGGTTAAAGGAGGCGTCATTGCCTGCTAGAGGTGGGTCAGCATGGAGACAGGAGGAGATGTCAGCATGTGAGCTCATCATCTGTATCACATAAAGAGCCATATACTTGTCCTGAAGGACCACATCCAGGGAGAAAACCATCAGATATCCAAATTAACCAATTACAAAAGCTCTCTTGTGCATCGGTAGGGAGATACTCTAGGAGAGCCAGGGCTTTAACACAATTTGTTATCTCACAGGAAAGCTCTTGTCCTCTCTGGCCTTGGTGACTCAGATTAGGACACGCAGATAGGACACACATCCCCAGGGAAGATAAGGCCTCTTGTTAAAGGTGTTGGGGCTAATTGGAGGGATCACTGCTCAGCCCTTAACAGCAGGTGGGATAAAAAGGGACACAACAGAGACAGCCGAGTTGCCCAGGGGTCCTGGAGATGCCTGTCTGTGTTTGGGATGGGCCTCACATCTCAGTTCTTTTTATTGATTTGTCATGGTGTGTCTTCAGGGTGGAAATGAGTTCCAAAAGGACTAGATTTAGCTCTTGGTTTCCTCTAAAGCAGGTAAGTGAGGGTTGCAATTCACTGAAGTGCCTGCCCTCAGGAGGGGAGTCCTTCTTGGCTGCTGCTGCTGAAATTGCAGGAAATAATAATTTCCTGCTCAGACCTGGCAAGCAAGCAGCAAGAGGGGGACGTTTGGCAGGGTTCCTCTAAGGCAGCAGAAGTCAAAATGGCAATTGAATGAAGGCAAATGGGAAGAAAAGAGGAGGCCACCACAGATGGCCTCTGATCCACAGACTGGATCACCACAGATCCAGTAGTGATCTAAAAATCCCACCTTATTTTCCACTGCCGCAGTAGTTTCTTTGGCATGAGTTGATGGTCCTTTGTCTTTCAAAGTGAGCATGGAGACACATATCAAGGCTTAGAGGACACCTCTGTGGTCCTGTCACTCATCTTCAGAGTGATCCAGGTCACAAAGTTGTTTTTCTGCAGGGGCACCATTTTAGTGCTGCATCAGCTCTTCCTACCCAGGACATCCAGCGGAGGGAAGCAGAATCCCAAGAAGATTTGGAGAGGATCTGGCAAACCACCCAAATCATTAAGCGCAATGTTGGGGAGGAAGCAAGCTGTCCCAGGAGAAGCAGAACAACAAAACTTCTTTTTTTACTATAATAAAAAGAATTCATCTTATTATTTTTATTCTAGCTTTTTATTTATTTATTTATTAGAGATCTGTGTCTGACCTCAGCTCTAGGGTGTAAGATGCCATCACAGCAGAGCATTTCCAATGATGGGTGCCCTAGAAGAGACCCTTGTTCTACCAAGCAATCAAAATATGCAAAATTGGCTGAAACTTTAATACTGGGGTCTTTAACTCCTCACCAGGGCTCATCAAAATGGGGTAACAGATCCACAGTTATTATGGAAGAGTGAAGGAGAACATGCACACCAGGAGAGCAGGGTGGTTTTAGCTAATACCTTTAGTAGATGCTAAACCTGCAACACCAACTGTCAGTTGAGACCCCATTAGCTCATGATGGATCTGGCCATGCATCCAGGTCTGGAAAGATGGCTCAGGCATTTCAGAGTTTCCAGATCCTGTTGCCTCTCCCAGTTAGTGTTTTCAGGAAAAGCTGGGCACACGCTGAATGGAGGAGAGCAAACACAAGGCGATTGTCTCACTAATTTTTTGACATAGGTTCACGCGGGGGTTGTGCGGTGAATAGACCCATTGAAAGTGTGTTTCAAAGCCGTGCACGAGATTGGTTGCCGCAAACAAAGTTTTTATTGGAAAGCATCAGCACTGGAACTAAATACCTGTTGTGCTCTGCCCATGGGAACATTGCAGCTTATGTCCCCAACAGTGAGAAACCAACGCAACTCCGCCAGCAAAGCAGAAAACAGAAGTGGGATTAGTCAATAGAGCTCAAAAAAGAGAAAGTGCAGGAACAAGCTGCTAACACTGTGCTCAGAGAACAGACCTGCTCTAGGAAACCACAAATGCTCTGGGATGAAACAGAAAAAAAAAAAAGAGACAAGGCCTTTAAGTTCAATTAGTCTTTGTAAATAATTGCCCACAATCGAATTAGCATGGGCAGGGGGAAGGTAAAACACGGGTTATGGTGGGAACCCGGGGGCATCTCTGCATCCCGCTGAGTCTCGACGGGGCAAACATGATGCCGTGACACTAGATATGTCAGAGCCTGCACCAAGCAGAGGGAAACAGATAAGGAAAAGTGCTGATGCTGCAGCCCAGGGGATTGAAAAGCTGAACTGACTTGGAGCAGGTCACTTCCACGGAGCTTGTAAAATGCCTTCAAATTACCCGGTCAAATGAGTGCTGGATAAGCTGGGCTCTTCAAGGGCCTCCGGGGCAATTCAGACAAGAGAGTTATTCAGCAGCTGGGTGGATGACTAAAGCTTTCTGAGGCAGGTGGGGGATAAGGAGCTGCTGCAAAGTGATGATTCATAGGGCGATATAGGGCAGCCCGGGATGGTCTCTGAGGGGACCTGAGACACTGTTGGGCTGGGACAGGTCCTTCCTGCATAGCTACCTGGTCCCTAACATCTTTGGGGAAGCTGGTTTTGAGAGGAGAGTGTTTTTGGCTTATGTTTATTCTTCAGACGGGTTTCCAAAGCGTCTAAGAAACCCCCTCATGCAGTCACATTGCTCAGCTGTTCCCCTCACCCTGCCTCGTGATGGAGACACTTCCCTCTCCTCACAACGATGGCCGAAGGAAAAAGGAAATGTGTGTGTTGCTACACACACTGTAGAAATAGTGCAGGGGAGAAAGGTGAGATGTTTGGGGTGAAAGGGTGTGGGCAAAGTGTCACGGGTGGACAGTCCATCTGCCTGCTCATAACACTAGGGGCTCTATAGGAAAGCTGGAGGAACCCATCCCTTGAGCCCACATATAATCAGGAGATGGGAGCATTCCCATCGGGTTGAAAACTTCTCTGCCTACCCAGAGCCAGCACTGGGGCCTGCTCGGAGGCCTTGAGCAAGATTTAGTGAACACATAGAGCTTGGGGACAGAAGCAGGGCCTGGAGAGCCCCACAGCACAACCGAGACGTGTCCGTGGTCTGACAGAGGACTAGCAGAGGAGACAGCGCTGGGGAGATGAGAGCCTGGAAATCACCGCAGAGCTGGGCAAACTGCCCATCCTTTTGTGCCTCCAATTTCAGGGAAAGGAAGATAGAGATGTGTTGTGGTTTGGGGCTCTGAAATCCCCTGAGGGAGGCAGGGTACGTGCATTAGCCCTCACAAGTCTTTCCTTGTGACTTCTGGGGAGGGAAAGTGCATGGTTTCTCCTGCAACCACTGGTTAGTAGTGCTGTGAGATGGCGATTCAGAAATACACAGACTGCCCGCACACCAGTCCCACCGCTTAACCACTCTCCTAGAGTTTCCTCCTGTCTAGTCAGAATTCCCTTGGATGTGCAGGGAGGCATAACAGCAGTGTTAAGACTGGTTTGAGTGGGGACGTTGTGCAGAAGCACCAGAAGGAACATCTGGCAGGAACAAGTCAACAAAATCCCAGCACTTCTCCATACCCCATCCCAGGACAGCCAGGCTGAGACTTACAGAAATTGTGTTGGATAGACTGCACAGACCCAACACTGACAGCAATTCCAGAGCGGAAAAGAAACACAAGTTTTAGTCAGCCACTGAGTAGGAACCCAGGAGACATGAGGAGGCCTCCTTTGACATTGCAAGGACTCCTGGATGGACAACTTGGATAAAAGCATTTTGTACCTAAGTGGAAGGCCCACAAATCTTGGTATTTGCAAGCTTGAGGATGTGAGTGCAATGAGTTTCAGTTTTGTTTTGAAAATAAATCACCCTCCCATCCTAGAAGGTCTCATGCTGTGCATTGCTAAACACCACAATCTTATTTCCCACAGCTGCAATCGGTGTGTGTTGCCTCATTCTTTCTGCAAAGAAGAGCTCAGCTGCCTTCTCAACAGGCCTCCATGAAGCAGCAGAAAACAGCAGTTAGATGTGAACCACTGGATGTGGTCCAGGTTGTTGATCCCTTTACTGGAGAACCCAAAACTGAACCTAACTCTCCAAATGGAGGGGCTTCCTCATTCCCCTCAACCTGCTGCCCATGGAGGAGATGTTGGTTCCCATTCATTTCAGGGATGGTTGAATCAAAGTCATCTGAGAAAGAGCCTACCAATGCTTCCCACTGCTTGCCAGAAGTCTGACAGCATCAGCAGCAAGAACAATCTCATATATCTTTGGTAGCAGAACTTTAAGAATTGCTGATGGGAACTAACACTCCCCGTTCCACTTTGATTTGAGTGTCTGCTTGGCTCTACCTGATAAATTGGTTCCCAGTCTGCTGAGCAAAACTGATTAGAAGCAAATCTAAGAGAAACAAACAATATATGGTTCCTGCAGATTTACAAATGAAAGGTTGCTTTAAGACCATGACGCAAATATGATTTTTTTGCTCATTCCAAGCAGGAGACCAGGTCAGATTTTAATTACTTCACCGGAGCCATGGTTTACAAGGCACTTATCATTACAGCAACGTAATGCTTCCTCATCTTACAGAAGTGTCAGGAAGATTAGTTGGTGTTTGCTCAGCGCAGGACAGATGCTAGGAGAGGGGAAAGGTCCCCTGCCAGCTCTTCCTTCTCACTGAATAAATGCAGTTCTCCCTTGTGTTTGCAAGGCCTGCCAAGATCTCTTTGCTTCTCTTTACCTCCTGCACCGTGGTGTCCCTTGCAGAGCAAGTCCCAGGGCACAGATTGTCCACCCAGCACCAAGGGAGCCTTCTCTGGGAAATGTCAGGGCTCCACAAAGCCCTTCTCTTTCTCAGGGAGTTTCCTTTGCGTCCAAGCCCATCAGCATCATTCTGGACAAACTGGGAAGCGTCTTTGTCCTCAGGGCTGACTTGCCCAGGCACTTTGCAGCTCAAGAGCTGGTCCATCCTGGTCCATCCTGATGTGTGTGCACAGACCAGGATCCAGGACAAGCACCATCAGTTCAGTGGACAGACCAAGCACTGGTCAGGCTGGTCTTTTTTGAACACATAGGATCAGGTATTTTAGGACATCTGGGTTTATTCACAGGTCTTATACTATGTAGACTTTCACTTTGTCCAACCTTGTCCTAATCTCCTACCCAGATGAACCCCCATCCTGTTTTTCCTTGCTCTAGTCCTTCCCAACACCACATGCTGTCAGCTCCATGTGCCCTCCCAAGGGAGCTGTGGCTCTTTCCTCAGACCAACACAGTCATGGTAGCAAACACTGTGGTTTTAATGAGCCCCGGGGGTGAAATCCACTCTGCATGCAGAAAAGCAGCAGCCAGGCAGCTTGCACTTCCCCGATTCACTACTTCTTTATTGCCTGTAAATGAATATGCAGTGCATTTGTCCCCAGGAAAGAGGCCCTGAATTAGATCTCACACATAGCCCAGTGCCTGCAGAAATCTGCTTTGCTCACAGGTGAACCCACCAGCACTGATGCCTGAGACCCCACGATGTCCCTACAACAGGTGCTTTTCTCTGGGGTGGTGTCCAACATGGCTGCAGGGCACCCCAAGAGATGAGCCCTAGGAGATGGAACAGAAATAATACAAAGAAAAAAAAAACAGTAACACAGCTACAGGAGAGCAACACACATCTGGTTACAGCTGGGAAAAGGGGCTAAGCGAATGCACTTGCTTCCAGCTAAAAGCTGAATTCAGTGAACTGCGTTTGAGTTGATGCCAACCTCAGAACAGGCAGATGTTGCAAAAAAAGGCAACCCAGCAACAAAAGCCCAAACCGCAGCATTCCTGTATTCATAGAGGGAAGCTTTATGAAACCCCGATCCACAGGATTTTTTTAAATCTTGTCCTTTAAAATAATAAAAATGAGAGCTGCCAGGGTGATGGCATCTCAGCAGCTGAGCAGAGCTTCATCTGGCTGCGCTTTCAAGCAGCTCTGAAACCTTCCCCACAAGTTACGTGCTGGGCTAATCGAGCCGTGCGCTGTCTCCTTCCATCCCAGTGTCTGTACCGAGGCAAAGCTCCCGCTATTGCCAAGCTTCCCAGCTTCCACAGAGGACAACAGTGTGAGATGTCAAGGCAAATTTATGCAACAGGCCAGAATGTCTCCCGTCTCCTGCGCACGTTCACTTTGCCCTTGGAAACAACCGCGGGCTTGGGCGGTAAATCAGGCGATGGCTTTTAGGAGGAAAAGGAATTTTTGCAACGCACCCTGGTGCCTTGGCCACAGTTTGCGAGTTAGCATGGGAGCAGTTGCCATGGCAGTGCAAAGCGTGAAGATTTCTGGGGTGATGAGGATTAAGCACTGGCTTCTCAAGCACCAAATTCACCTCACCGAGCTCCTCTCTGGCATTTCTACCTATTCTGCTAGGCTTTGCCCTGGGCATGTGCATGTGAGTGAAGAGGTCTTGGGCACCTCTGCAGAAGAAAAGTCACTGAAAGTGTAGGAGGGGTGGAAATGGAAGGCAAAGGGGGAGCGCAAGGCAGCAGGACTAAGATTCCCAAGCCATCTCCCAATATTTGTGACCATAGACCTGTCGGTCACAAAAGCTGAGCTAATTGCTCATTCACCTTTTCTGTTGTCTTCTGCTGGGCCTGAGACCCGATCTCACAGCAAGAGACAGGGACCTGCCTTCATAGCAGGTAGTCCTATCCCACGATTCAGTTATTCCCTTTACATGGCCAACTGCTATGATGCCAAGGAGNTGAGACCCGGTCTCACAGCAAGAGAGAGACAGGGACCTGCCTTCATAGGCAGGTAGTCCTATCCCACGATTCAGTTATTCCCTTTACATGGCCAACTGCTATGATGCCAAGGAGACCTGGGAGGTCAGGGAACACCACTGCTTACTCCAAAATCCTAGTGGCAGAATTGATCCCCTCCATTCAGAGGAAACAGGTGTGTTTGGCGGGCACCCAGTTTGGATGACTGTATTAGAGAGCACAGTTTGGTCCATGGACTCCTACTGTAACTGTAGAGACAGGACAAAAAGGGAGAGTGCTTCAGCTACATTAAATGCAGGACCCTAAGATGGGATTTCACCAGAGTAGCAGGAAGCTCTTCTTGCATGAAAATGTGTGTGGTACAAAGCCATTCCAGATGAACGGGTCACCTTCTTTCAAGCATTGCTCTTGCTCAGCAGTTTGTGGCCGGCTCAAAATCAGGGTTTTGCAGAGGGAAGGACAGCTCCATCAGTTTCATCAGTTTCACTCCATCAAATTCTCCGCGTATTTATTTGAGGAAGCAGACAAGGAAGGAACAGGAAGCAGACATTTTCTAAGCAACCGTGCAGAGTGCTCCATGCAATGAACCCACATGGCTTCTCAAGTGACCGTGGCATCACAGAGTCATGGGATTTAAGACACATGGAGCATACAGCACTAAGCAATCTGCCCTCTTGCAAAACCCAGAGCAGCACAGACTACTTCTGTCAAGCCCACAACTTCCCTTTGAGCAATAATTCTATCAATTCAGCTCCTTTTCTGTCCAGTTCAGCTCCTGCTCTTCTGCACGTTACCATGGCTCTGGACCACATGGTGCACAGCTGGGTCTGGTTCCCCATGGCTGAAAAGAGCCACACTGTGACCTCTCAGAGTCATGACCCCTCAGCTTCCCTCAAAGCCACAGGCATCACTCACATTACAAGATGCTCTGAGATCTACAAACAACAGGAGAATCACTTGGGAGGATCTTGTAATGTGAGTGATTCGTGTGTCTTTGAAGGAAATGAAGGGGACACAACGTGGCTTTTCCGAGTCATGGGGTTCAGCCCAGCATCCTGCCAGGTTTCTCTGAAAGAAATGCATAGTGGGGGTGCCAGATGGACACATGGGTCCTATGGATGCTAAAACCTGGGTGTATTTTTATTAGAGCTCAATATCTTGTACTGTCAGAGTCTCCTCAAACCCCTAGCATGCATGTTCCCACTAACACAGCTAGTACAGCAGCCCAGGACTTTCCTGCCTTCTTTCTGGTTTATCTGTAGAGGGAAACACTCAGTGTCCAGAGTATCTCATCCTCCCAGTGGGACACTGATTTCAGCCTGGGGACAGGCATTTTCAAAGCCATTCCTGCCTTCGAGGGCAGCTTGTGGCCTGCTGTCTCCAAGAATATTTGCTCCCTTAGGACACTTTGGGTATCACCAAGTAGCACACACTAAATCTCTGTGGTGAGAGGGGCAAGCCTGAATCTGTCTTACCTTCAGGCCCAAACCCTGGGCGACTGGGTTATTGACTCCTTGGTAGAAACTCTTCAAGATCTGCTAAACCCAAATGTTTAGCAGAAACGTGTAGCAGAACAGCTCAAAGTAGCCTTTTTCCCACCCTCACTGCTCAAACAGACCTTACCCTGGCTGCTGTCTTGCACAGCTCTTCAGCCACTTCCTCTCTGCTCAGGGTGTCTCACCAGTGCTGTCTGCTGCTCTAAGTTCCCTCCACAGTGGTTAGCGCTTTCTGAGGAGCCACCTGACTTTTCACTTCATGGACATCTACAATATGGCAGCGAAAAAACCACAGGGATGATCCACATAAACGCCGGAGCTGCAGCCGTACCTAGAGAGGAAGCAGAGAAGGAGAGTTAGCGTGTGAGATCCCACAGGCTTGTTAGCAAAGCCAGCTGGCTGGCACGCACACCAAGCCCAAAACACCGCGGGCCACCCCCTCCCACCCTCCTGATACCATCACACCCGTCCGCAGTTAATTAAAAAGGGATTAGAGCAGCCTCTGAGGACGTGGGCGACGGCAGAGGTCAGGGGGTGCCTTGTAAACGTGCACTGAGCCCCGCAGCTGGTGCTGGGGTCTGCTCGTGATGCTGCCTCCTCCAGGACGAGGGCAGCTCTAATCAGAGAGTCAGGCAACTAATCCAGGATGTGTTTTTTTTCTTGTAGTGCTGCTCTGGAAGGAGAGCTGTAGGGCAAGGATAAGATTAGTGGTGCAGGAGCCCAGGGGGAATGTTACACCACAGAGCACGACCGCAGGATGCCTCGGAGACCTCCGTGCTTGCCCACTGGCCCTTCTCAAGGCTGATATTCGGCTGTGTCTCCTTGCTGAGCTCACATCCTACCCCACGTGAGCCACGTGGAGCCATCACAACTCTGGTAGAGAGGTTGGGCTCAGACAAGCAGCTCTGTCGCAACAGTACAGGCCGTTCCAGCCCACTCGTGCCTTTCCTGAAATGGGAGCGTTTCACCAGGGCACAGCTCACAGGGAGTTTTGCAGCCAAGCAGATACCAGCCAGGTAGGTCTTTCCCAGGCCCATCCTCTTGTAAAGCCTTGGGAAAATGTCCCCGGATGAAGCATGGCAGTGAAGAGCCCAATCTTACCTCGCAGGAAGACCATCCTCTTACCATGGTTATAGGGGGTGCAGGGCCATGTCTGGACATGGTGTTTGCTGACAAGAGAAGAGCTGCGGCTCTTTTGGGACCCCTTGGCCTCTCGCCTCATGTCTCTGTGCACGGAGGCCTGACCTGGAGGGTGCTGGTAAAAGCAGCTTCCTTGAAATGAGCCATATGAGCTAGCCTGGTCAGCAGCTTCTTGGTACATCCAGGCCTCTAACACAGGGCCAGTCCCTGCTGTGAGGACAGACTAGTCCCTGGGACGTGACTACTTCACATCCCTTAAAGCTCAGTTTCAGTTCAGTCCCATAACTGGGTGTAATAGGAGCATAACCCATAACAGGAGCCCAAAGAAACTCCTGGTGACCTTTTAAGCTCGTTCTATCATGAGGTCATTTCTCCTTCCCTCTCTGGCCTGACAGTCCTGCTCCCCACAGAGCAGGATCTGCCCAGGATTTGACCTCTTGTAAGTATTTCTAAATTTCCCCAGTCCCAATGGCCTTGGTAATTGCAGCTCTCCCCTAGCAAACACATCATCTTGTCACCCAGCCTTGGAAAGTTTTCTCCCTCAGTACCTTGCACTTGCAAGAACCTGGCTGATTCATCCACTCTCAGCCTCAGGCAACCCACGCAGGCAACCTGATGATTGAATTACTTAACAATTAAGCAGGGCCTTAAATCTTTGCAGCACTTAACATGTATTGACTAATTAATCCGAACATCTATCTGAGGTAGGTTGGTTCAGTCTTGCGCACAGCTCCAGAACATGCCCGTGGCTGCCTCGCAGGCCAACGGCATAGGCAGGAGGTGACAGGGAGGATTCACCACCCGCTCTGCCCACATACCTGTCCAAGGGACCACCAGGGCACTGTCCCCACACACTGCAGGACCTGCAGGGACTTCAGAGGCCACCACACACAGCAGAAGTCAGAACGTGCTGTTGTCTAGGTTATTAGATATCTGCTCGGTTTGGACATGTAATATAGACCATGTCCATAGCCCAGGGCTCTTGACGAAGCTTGCTCTCAAACCTCTTCTCCTTTATTTTCCCTGCCCCTGCAGGGTTGTTTCCTGCCCCAGCTTGCCCCTGTCTTTGAAACCCCACTGTGGCAAAAGCTGTGGATAGACATGGAGATCTGAGCCTGGTTCCCTGTCCCATAGGACTTGGTGCCTGACCTTGAGCAAATCATTTGACTTTTCTCTCTTTCCTCTAATTCAAAAATTTCCACCCAGGAGAGGGTAAAGGAAAAGGCAATGTCCCATGTAGTCTCATGTTTCGCATGTAGTCTCATCCATTAGATAAGGCCAAAGCAGACATCAAACCTCCCAGCCATACTGTGGAGCTCTTGGAGGTACAGGATACCCCCAACACAAGGACAGGGAGACCAGATGTATGAGGCACTTCCAAAGGGAAGGTCTCTGAAGTTTCAGAGACCAAAACCCAAGTGCCTAGAGCAGCTTGTGCCCTTTCCCTGCCTCCCTGTCACAGGTGGGGAGGCTGGAGAAGCACTCGAAGCACCTGGCAGCCGAAGGGTGTCCTGCAGAGCCAGGTGCCTGTGAAGCACCTGCATCGGCATCGGCATTGGCACGCGCGGTGTTAAGGCATCTCTGTGCTTGCAGGGGTACCCTTCGCCTGCCCTCCATCTGCAAGCTGCTGAGGACAGGCTTCCTGGCTCCCCTGTGGATACACCATTTGCTTGCTTTTTAACATGCATCTAGCACCACCAAAACAAGCGGGGAACCTTCCTCCCCTGATGAAACCTGCCCTAGAAAATCCTGAGTTGTAAAGCAGAGCAACTTGCAGCCTAATGCTTTACCTCTGGGTAACCATCAAATATATATGCAGAGAGGGATTTTTTTCCCCCTTTTTTTTTTTTTTTTGCCTGAATATGCGCTGATCTCATTCATCTTGGGAAAAGCACAGGGTGTTCTCATCGAGGCTCTACCTGGCAAGCTGCACGCAGTGTGACAGAGGCAGCGAACTTGCGAGCAAGCTCCGCAGTGGCTGCTGCTGCCGCCGGGCTCCTCGGGCTCCATCCCCTGCGCGCGACACTGGCTTCCTCACCCGGCCTTCCTGCAAGAGATGAAGGGTAAGTCGGCAAATCCACGGATTTCGGCCAGGGAGGAATTCGCTCAGGGAGGTGCTGGGAGAGAAATGCCAGCGGGGCTTGCTCTGCCCCGGGGATGTGTGCTCGGAGGGAGGAAGCCAGCGGATGGTTTTAACGCGCCGTATGCAGGGGGCACGGGGAAATCGGCAGGGCACATTCCTGAGGCTATTTTAAACGGCGCTCGGAAGCGCTGGCCAGCAACAGAGCGGAGCCTGTGGGGCTGCACGAAGTCGCAAGCAGCGTCTCAAGCCGCTCATGCAGCAGCAACGCCGAGCGCGGCAGGAAGAGCCGCCGGCGCCGACGCGCGCGGGCTGCTTCGCCGCGGTGTTTGTCAATACATTTGCAGTTGCTTTGACACGCCGGCTGGCAAGCCAGGCGCCGGGTGCCTCAGCATCACGTGGGCGCCTCCGTGTTGGCATCGCAGCCGAGCGCCACCGGCCAGGCTCTGCAGAGCGCAGGGGAATGAATCACGGCTGGGCTGCCCAAAGGGATCCGTGCAGCCGCCTGCTGACAGAGGGGGCTTCTCTCCAGGGGAGGATGCAGCCATAAAATGCCCCTGCTCTGCCAGCTCCCTCGGGAGCACCCGCATCGCCCGCCGGGGACAGAGCGGAGAGCGGGAATGTCGTGGGATTGCCACCTCTGCCGGGTGCTGCTGCGGGAGGCAGCTGCGAGTAAAGGTGGTGTCTGAGATTAAAGATGCTGAAGCAGCCCCCGAGTTTAAAAATAACGAATCCTGCAGATCTATCCACTGCAGGAAACGTCCGCTTTTAAATCCTGCCGTTTGAAATGGGAAAGGTGCTGTTGGCAGTTGCGTGCAGGCTGCTGCAGTTCAGGTTTGCTCGGGTTAATCTGGGGAGCAGGGCTTTGCACCAGGAGGCTGGTTCAGATGCAGAGTTACCAGGAGGCTGAGCGCGTTAAATGATATAAAAAGCTCAAGGCAAGGGAACTGATCAGAGCCATTTGGCTTAAGAAATAGGAGGGAGACACCTCTTCTTAAAGGGCTCACCTTACCTTCCCAACACAGATTTTCTCAGGTACAGTCTGTTTTGCAAAGCCCAGATACCGTAATCTTGGACGTTACTGCAGCCAGTTGTGTTAACTGCTGTCCAAATGCCATTTTATTTCCAGAAATGCTTTTTTTTTTTTTTTTTTTCCAGAGAAAATGTGCCGTTTCAGGGACATATTTTAATCATGCATTTGTTTTCTGCGTCTGTCTGTGCTCAGGGGAGGAGAAACGGATGGGATGGAGGTGGGATCTGCTCCCTAACAGAGCCTGGACCTGGGCTGTCAAGCCAGTGAGATGGTGTCACCATAGCTCTGGTGTTGGGCATCATAAGTCCATATAGGTCCAGGTACATAAGTCTGTGCACATGTGGGAATGTGATTTCAGGAAACTGGTCCTCTCACTAACTCAGCACTCCCTGTCCTTAAAAATGAGTGTGCAAAGCCAGAAACAAGGGATTTTTGCATGCTTGCAGGAAAAGCCATCTTCACTATCACTTCTCTATTAAACTTGGCATTGCAAAGTCTGCTGTAACTCTCCTGGAAGGGAAAGAGCAGTCACTCTGAAGACATATTTTTAAATGCAGTAGTGCAAGGTATGTAAAACACAGCGAAGGCTCCTTGTAACTTTAGCCTGCTCTAAATTCCCAGCAGATGGTTCATGCCCGACTATAATAAACATACTCGTCCATCCGAGAGCACGTCCACTGAAGAAGTAGCCCTCTGCCACTGCATTGCTACTTTGTTTTCTTTCAGTGGATTTTTCCACTAAATTTATGGTCTGTATTATTATTTTTTAATACCAATGAGGACAAAGGGTCCTCTGTAGTGAGCAGCCATACTAAAATGTGTCTCTTAAAGCCAACACTGTGAAACCGCAGGGGTTGGTTGCCGCAGGCGCCAGGAGCCGTGGTCCTGGTGTTTCTAATCTTTATGATTATAGGAGCAGTTTGTAGAAAAATGTTGTTGTTGTCCGGTTGGCTGGAGGTCTAACAGAGAGCAGGGACTGTTTTGGGGGGAAAACATGCAGTTCTTTGACTTGCAAGAGCTCTTCCAGTTGACTCTTATCTCTTCGTCTGGGGTGGAAGTGGAGATGGAGTGAGGGCTGTCCCTCTGTAGGGTCATTTTTGCTGATCAACCATCAAGCAAGGCCTGGTAGGAGGATCTTGGTGACAACGGGGCATTCCTGCCATTTCTGTCCTCGAGTACGTCACTTATTAATGCTGTGGATCTCCAGAACTGCTTCATCCACCTCTGCAGCATGGTCACTGCTTGGCCTGGCGGGGCTCAGAAACCAGCCAGCTCCAGAATTGTGTAGGAAGCCCAGGCTGAGCTGACAGATGGACCCAGGCCTCCTGCCTGCCCAACAAACATCACCTTCAAATCAAGCAGCGGGCGCTTGACATTCCTCTAAAAGGCAGGTCCGTGGGAATGTCACTCCATGGCTTTCCAGGTGGCTGGACGCTCGCTCTGCAAAGTCACCCTCTGCTTCTGCCTTGATTTCTGCCTTGTGTGCTCCTGCCCTGGGAAGTCTCCACATCCACCAGGGACCACAGGGAGGTGAAGGCAACGCTCTCCAGCACCCCAGGGCACGGGGGTTCTGTCACACATAGAACTGTCACCTTCCCAGCAGCAGAAACTGAGGCAGCGGCGGAGCCTGAAACTCCAAGAAGAAGACATTGACCTGAACAGCAGCCAGGTTGTATTTTAGGCGAATGCACCATTCCTGAGCAATTTTTCCAGCAGGGCCCACGCAAACAGGTTTTCCTTGGACAAGGCACCACACAGCAGTGTTTACTGCCAGATTTATTATTTTTTCTTTTTTTCTTCGATCANTGCAAACAGGTTTTCCTTGGACACGGCAGTGTTTACTGCTAGATGTATTATTTTTTCTTTTTTTCTTCGATCACGGGGTTGTCTTTTTTTTTTTTTTATATTCTAGAGCAGGAGGCAGGAGGGCTCTTGGGTATCATGTAGCGGTCTCCTCTGGACTGTGCTCAAATGAAGGTTTCACTGATCTGGTAGAAACTCTAATTCACATTGGCAGTTTTGCCCAAGTCAGGCACAAGGCCACCTTTCCATAGGAGGTTTTAGGCCCTTGGTCAGTCTGGTAATATGTCATTCCTCCTCTTGTGCCAGGAACCAGCCTTCCTCCCAGGAAGGACATTTTAATCCTGGTTTGCAGGCAGCAGGTTTCATTGCAGAAGTTTGTGCTTCGGTTGCTTCAAGTAATTCTAGCTACTCGTGTCTTAGATATTTTGCTAAGTTAGTTAAACTCAGTGGTAGGCAAAGAGCCTTGGAGGAAAATATGACAGGATCTTGGAGTCCTGGGTCCCATCTGGGCCCATATCTATTTGGGTCATTCATTTCTGCTTGTGGGAGGGAGGGGGAAGCAGACACAGCTCCATTTCTCCCATTCTTCTGCCTTTTTGTACCTTATACATTGGCCTGATTTGAAGAGCAGAGGGAAAAGAGAGGATTGAGGAGGATCTCATAGAGATTTCCACTGTGTTGTCTCATTCTATCTATCTAGTTTCTATTCTATTTCTTCTTTGATCAAATTTGCCATGAAAAGCCCATTAATTCTAACCTCCAGAAAAAGACTGGCAGATGTGAAATCTGATTTCCCTGGTTTTCTTATCTATATTTGATCTTCAGTCTGCTTTGGTCATGAGTGAATTTTTGCCCTTTAAGTCTTACCACACCATCGAAAAAGAAAAAAAAAAAAAACAGGGGGGTGGAATTGAGCGCATTTGTGACGATTGTCTTTCATAGTGTGATAACATATATAACGATATAACATACTCACAGGTGGCAAATGCCTAAGGAAAGCTCTCTGATAGGATACAATATTACAAGGAAGAGAAGATGAACCAAATCCTGCAGGGGGATCAACCTCTGTCCCTGTGCAAAGCTGGGGCAACCTGAGTGACCTACTAGATCTCCTGTGCATGCTTGTTCGGGGCTACTCCAGCAAGGTTTTTGAGACACCTTCTTGTTAAGCACAGGAGCAGCTTCTGGCTGGGATCATCCCCACATCTGGAGCTGGGCACTCCTGTGCTCGATCTCATTGTGTTTATGGAGCAAATACCTGTTAGGAGGAGAGCACGAGATGGGTGTTTCTGAATTTGCGGTCTGCCGGCCGCTCGTGACCTGCCAAAGATTCAGCATGCCTTGGTGGGGAGGAGAGGGAGTTTTGTTTAACAATTCTAACATACGCAGGCTGCAAGAGAAAACAGTGGTCAATGCCTCAAGAAACACAGCTGAACTTTGCTCGTCCTCCCCTCCTTTCTGCCCCTTGGTCCGCCAAGAGGAACAGAGCCAAGAGGCAGGGAAGGTCTGCCCAGAGGGGCCAAGGCCAGTCCATGTGTGGAAGAAAATGCAGTGGTTTGAGGTGTTTTTCATCTCAAGGGGCAGCTCAGCTCTCCACACACCCCTTCCCTGCCTGCTCTCATGGCATTTTTAGTACCTGCTCTTGTGCAGATCTGAGAGGAAGATAGAAACCATGAGAGCCCATTCTTCTTCCACCAGGGTCTCCTCCTTGTTTTTTTTTTTTTTTTGTTTTGTTTTGTTTTTTTTCATTTCTGAAGCCAGCTGTCTATCTCAAAAAAGATTCTAACGTCCTAAAGAGAGAGAACGGAAAGTGTCAGATCAACTGGAAACCATCAACTTGCGGCTGCAAATCTGATATTCCCTGCAATACCCCAGCAACCAGGAGCCACTTGTCTTGTTTCTACACAGCTGATGGATTCCCTGAGACTGGAAACCAGCCTTGCCAACCTAATGTCTTGTTCATGCACAAATGTGTTATCCCTTTCCTCCTAAACCTTTTCCCTAATTTTCTTCCGTGTTTGCCTGCGTGCCCATCTGTTTTCTTGTGTCTCAATCTTGGAATAGCAAATATCAAGGATTCGCAGCACAGCACGGCTGCAGTTTCTAGTTATATGGCAACAGAAACCAGGAACAATAACAACAAGGTGGTGACTCATTAAAACAAATAACCTCAATAATTAGGCTTACTTAACTTTCCAAATGCATATACAACAACAAAATCTTACATTTTGCAAATATCTTTTTAAATTTTCTAGTCCCCTCACACCAAAATTTTTAGTGTTGGTCAGTTAGATCAAATTTCAGCGAGGTTATTCTGAGATTAACGGGGAAATCAGGTTTGTTTTGCCTGTGTTCTGCTACCACTAAAGAGTCTCCAACACCTCTTGTGAGCCAGGAGGAGTCCAGCTGCAGCAGTGTCCCAGTGCCAGCAATATCCCAGCTGCTCTTGCTATAGGCAAAAAGAAAGATAAATAAATAAATAAATAAAGCACAGAAGCAGAACTGTCCAGGTTTCAGCTTCCTGAAAAATGCGTTTACATCAGCTCAGGAGAAGCAGAGCGAGGGTCCAGATGCAAAACTCCCTCGAGACCCAGCGTTCAGTGGTTGTGCACGAGGACTCCACCTTCAGAGCCTGCTCCCCCTGTTGCTTTCTCTCTCCTTCTCCCTGCATTATTCATACCAGATATCCAGCTTTTTTCTTTATTTCATTTATCGTAAGAGATCCCAGTATTTTGCAGCTCCCATCGAGCCTGACAGCAGGATGACTTCCCTAACATGGGCAAGACCTCAGCAACTTATCCTGCAGGCTTGACCCTCACTATAGTCCTCACCCTCAAAACATCCCACAACGGTGAATGCAATAATGCCATTTAAAAAAAAAAAAATGGAAAGGGTTTATGAAGGGAGATGGGTTTGGTCTATTACACTCAGCCATATGTCCTGGAGTCGCTTTTGATGTAAATGTGTGAAATTACACATGTAGTGCAAGATTCAGGCATTGCCATGGCAACGTGATTAGCCAATGGTTGCATAAGGAAGTGCAAATCTATATAGGTCTCTGGCTGGTGAGATTAAACTGCCCAGAGACAGGCTTTATTCCAGCCTCTCCATGCTCATAAGGAATCAGCTCCAGTTTTGGTGCCTGGGAGAACTGCATTTTTTTTGGTGCACCCAAGTTGGATGGTCTCACCTGGTCACCAAGATGTGGACCAAGGGGCTTTGCCTTGTAGGGCACAAGGAGAGTTCGGTTTGCCACGTGCCCTGAGTAGCTCAAGTTATACCCCAAGGAGGAAGCTGTTTTGTTGTAAACGCTCAAAGTGTGCAAATTGATTTTCATTTTGCTTTCTCTCAAGGAGCTGAGGCGGTTCTTTCAGTATGAGATTCTGAGAAACACAGAACCAGGGATATAGTCACAGTCCTGCAGTTTGGGTACCAAAGTAGGAGCCTCGAGATGCCTCTCTAATCAGCAAAGAAACAAGGGTCTCCCACTAGGAGTTCACGGGTAGGATGTTCCTGTGGTTAATTAATCTCTGATTCCGATTTCTCTTGTTTCTCTTTGGAGCAAAAGAATCTTATTGCACTTTACCTGGTCTATTGGAGAGCTCACAGTAACTGGCCCTTGCTGTTTCTGCAGGTATTTCTGGGGAGTGATCAAACCACTTTAATCTTCTTTCCTGCAAGACAAACACACTGAGCCCTTGTGTCCAAAAGCTGCTTCCCAGCACTCGAATTGCCTTGACAGCCTTTTCTGAATCACTCCAGCATCTCCCGTCTCTCAGGGCAGGAATCATATCAGTTTCTCTCTGCGGTCTCAAGCAAGTTGACAATCCTCCTCCATTTCTTCCCCTGTATCATTGAGTTTTGTAGCAGAAACTCCTTTTTTTTTTTCAGAGACCACTTTAAGACATTTTACAGGAAATGTCTCCATTTGGATAAAACAGAGTGACCTGTCATTAAAGACAGACTCTTCCCAATATCTTCCACCTTTTGAAACCTCTTTGATTTTAAAAGCAAATTGTGTTGGTGTCTTGTTTCTTACCAACAAGTTCCAATTTCCCAAAGTCATTTTAGAAAAAAAAAAAAAAAAAAACCCTATGGCAGCAAACCAAACTTTGCACCCGAAGTGAGAAGTTTACCCAAACTTTTCACCTGAATTCATGGCCATGTAGATATTGGTGTCTACAGACCTGCTGTCATAGCAGGTTAGTTACCTGGTTTTTGATTAGCTGTGAATTCCTGCTAAACCAGTCAGCGCGCTGCAGAAGTGTCCAAGCCACATTGCCACTGCATCAGTTCCCCAAAAGTTGGTCTCTGCTGCCTGTGAAAACAACAGAAAACCTCTCAAAGAGGGGATAAGATTATTGGCATCTCCATGTTCTCACTGCACTGCCCTTTGTGGTCCTTTGATCTCTGCAGCTGCAGAACACTGATGGTAGCGCTGGACTCTGGAGTGGCTTAAAGCCATTTTCTTTATTGCTAAATTAGGGCTACGACGGTATGAAAACTGCAGTCACAAGAGCTTTCTGCTTGTGGCAGGAATGAGTACGCTCAAAGTACAGCAAACTGCTTTTATGAATGGAGTTAAAAACAACAGACGCCGTTAAGTTGTTGCTAAGAAGCTCTTTTTTGTTTATTTATTTCTAGTGCCCTGGATGCTCCGGCCAATTTAAGCCACTGAGCTCCTGAGCACAGCACAGCCCTGAAATGGAGCAAATGGGCAGGGAAACAAAAAAGCAGGTTCCCTTATCTATTCTCAGCCTGTATTTAGTTGAGCAATTAGACAATTTCATACCTGTTGTTATTTCTGGCACGCTGCATTCGTCTCATGGGAGACTTTTGGAATAACACAGTGCTTTTCTAGGGAGTGTCAGCCATCAGGCAAACATGCCTTCCAGAACTGATTTTTTTTTTTTTTTTACTATGTAAGTAATTGTTTCTTTACAGTTTGGCCTTTGCCTTTGAATGACTCACATCTCTACCTTGTCGGTTTTCAACACCGGCCCTGCCCTCCCTGCCAGTGCTAGGATCCTCCGATCCTCGTGGTTCTCCCCTACAGTGCCGGGTCGCACAGGGTGAATTCAGGAAAGATCTCTGTTGTCTGCGAGCCGTCCACATGTTCTGCTTTCCTGGGCTGCTTTTGGAACCTGGAGGCACTGGGCACACTGCAGTTAGGAGACAGAATAAGTGAGGTGTGAGCAAGCCTCGAAAATATTCAAAAGCAAGTTTGTCTGTGATTTTTCCCCCCCTTTGGGCAAATCCAGATGTATTTTCAGAGACAGTGACCGACTCTGATCCTCAGCTCTGCTTCTCTGCCGAGTGTCTCATTTCTGGTCCAGCCTCCTGCAGTGCAAGTGCTCTGCAAACAGAGACAGGAAACTTAAACTTTCACAAAACTGCTCCTTTAGCGTCAATCGCTTTGAAAAATTACTGCCCTCTATTTTTATTTTGTGTAACTTCTCCCCCTTCAGAAAAGAAAAAAATCAACTTGAGGCAGAGAGCAATTATGGAAAATTTTAGGCTGAATGGTTAAAGTGCGGCCAACTTGTAAAGTAATTTGAAACACAAGGATGCAAAAGGAAAGTGCTTGGCAACCTAAGCTTTCAGATGAAAGGTGCTAAATAAATGGAGGATGCATTTTACTGAGCTCCCCTCTCTGATATGTTGTGTTTTGCCTGCTCCCTTGACAGTTCATTAATTTTTTTTGTCCCATCAGGCTGCTGAGTGCAGATAAATTTCAAGCTATTATGGGAACACCCTAGAAGTTTGTATAGAGAGGAAACTCACTGTTTCCTGTATCATCCTTCTGGAGATCTTGAAAGAGTTCACAAAAACCACTTAAGCAAACTTTCTTTGCTGGATAACGGAAGGAAAGGAAACTGTGAACAAGCAAACAGCACTCAATTTCATGAGACAAGAGATACTCATAGGTCATTAAAGAGAAAGTGAAGTCAACCAGTGCAACACACACACGTCTGCTTGAACGTTGAAAGAAATGTCAACTTCTGCAGTGTCAAAATATTCCACACACGCACAATATTTCTGAATTCTTGAAGCCTGAATCTTGAAACTCCTCAGGGTTACACACAGATAAAAGTCTGAAGAGCAATGAGATGTCCTGAGGCTGGCTTCAAGTGCAGAATTCATAAAAAACAAACCCAGAGATTTGGAGTAAACAGAAGTTTTAAGTGTGTATATACTCCTTCCGCTTCCAAGCCACGGAAATATTGGGAAAGCCACCTTATAGACTTGTCCCTATCTCTGAAATTTATCCACTTTCTAAAGGATGTAGTGTTGGTGTGTTCTCATGAACTGCCAGGCTGTATTTCCAGGATGATCCACTAAAAAAAAAAAAAAAAAAAAAAAAAAAGCAAATTTTAGCTCAGTTCAGTGTCCCAGAGTCATCTAAAACTTCTCAGAGATTCTCCAGCCTCTGTGAGGTTCAGCAGAGGTCAAAGTACAGATCACCTGAGGGTATCTCAGAAGGAAGTTCAACAATGTAGTCAACCCTGAGGTCTGGGATAATCTCCAGTTTGATCCTGAAAGACAGTAAGAAAAATACTTGAAGTGTGTGGTGTTTATTTTGTACCTGTTATTACAGTTAGAGAGGGCATTTCTGTTTCCAAGGGTGCTGAGTGGAAATTTTGGAAAGGCATTTAAGAAAAAAATCAATAATAAAAACATTTGTTCTGGCAGATTCTGTAACATACGCGAATGGTCTGACCAAAACCACTAACAGCAACAAAAGAGTGAGGAAAAATATATGAAACTTTTGCCAACTTAGAGACAATATTTCATTCAATTTTAGGGCAACCCATTCAGGATGGTTCTCGTTTATTTGGGACTGGAGCTGGCCATGTTTGCAAAAATACAACTGATTTTGCGACAGGAAACATCGAAACTCCTCAAAAATGGATAGTCTGTTTTCAAAACTCTTTGCAGCACCAGTGCTTCCCTGGGGAGACTCTTGAACCTCCCAAATAACATTATTGCTAAAAACTTTTCTCTCCTCCAAATTTTTCCTTCCTGATCTTAAGCCATAACCATCTCACCAGCTTTGCAGCTTGGATATCATCTCCTTTCAAACTGTTACCTCCTGAACTTCTGTCCCTGTAATATCCTTCCTTTCCATGAGCAAAGAGCTCATGTTATTGATGCTGCAGGCACTCCTGTGTTGGGAAAGAGAAGCAGAAATTTTGCGGGTTTTTTTTCTGTGGTACGGCCCAGATAAGTGCTAAGGTGTCCTTGTGAAGAGTATCAGCACATATTCAACAAAAATACTCCAGAAAAATGGGCTGAGACCCAATCAGAGAGTCTTAATTTCTGTTCTGAAAGACGGGGAAAGTGTTTTCTGGTGTATTTGATTCACTAATTATAGGAGATAAAATCATATAGAAATAGAAAACTTCTGGCCTGAAGATCTGAAAAGTGATTCAATAGAATTGCTTGGGAAGAAAGTACAAAATCCTTTCTAAGGGTCAAAAGTGAGAACCAGAGCATGACTTATACCAAGAGAGACATTATGATAAAGGGCCTGACCATTATCTGCCAGCAACCTCAAGCAAAATGAGCTCTCAGCAGTTATCTTTTCAAACCAAAGATTAAGATTGTGGTTTAACACTAGATTCCTACTTGATCTACTGCCTGTGGCAGATTCAACATGTGTAGTTGATCCTGCAAAAACTATTCGGTTTCTACGTAGGGTTTTCCATCAGATCAGGCAGCTGAAATGACTAATCCTGCGAATACACAATGCCAGACGAGAAGGGTCTCTTCTGGGAGCAGCTAGACCCAATTTTGGGAGTTGTTAAATCATTTTAGCTGTAAAGAGAAACCAGACCCCTCAGAGCGGCTCTCTCTGTGCTGTATTTCATAGAGAGGAACTTCTCAAAATTATATGAAAACTCATGACTAGGTGATGATATTCAGTTCTAGGAAAAGGAAAGGGTTATTGAGCCTATTAAATATTCCTTAGTTACAAAAACTGTGCTTGTGACCATCCTCATCCATCTTTTAGGGGAGAAAAGTGATTAAAGAACCCTAAGATATTTGAGTAGTTTGCCATGAAATTTAATTTCTTTGCTTCAATCCACTGTGGACTTTGGAAATGCATCTTATTTTTTTTATCTCTCAAAATTTAAAATGGCTTTAATATAAAATACTTCAGAGTCTGCAGCTGTTTGGTTTTGTTTGGAATTTCAAGTAATTAGGATAAAAATTATTTACCCAATTCCTTTCAGCTCCTTGGTCACAACTACAAACACAGCCTGATCAGAGTTATTCTTGCAACTTGGGTTGCTTAAGTTGTTTAAATAGATTTCTATTTCAGAAACAAAATGTAAGCCAACAGTTTCACAATTAAAGGCTCGAGGGCTATAAAACTTGGCTTCATCGAAGACTCTGAACATTGTTTTTATTATCTTAATCACTAGGTTCTTTACATACTAATTTTCCATTCCTTTGCCAAGCGGTGCCATTCCAACATGCTTTTCCCTCACCCAGGTGAGTGTTACTCATCTTTTCAGGAGAACGTAAAAATACCCTGAATATACTCAACCATCACGTCTATTTTTGCCACTCTTTGAGTACCTTACAAGCACTGAGTCACTGCTGCAGAAGTCACTAAGTGAGGTGTAATTTCTTTGAATTATTTCCTCAGATTTTCCCAAAAAACAGAGATCTGTTTTTTCAGATGCAGTTTTCATGACACAGGGCTAAACCATGTGGGATCCTGTCTATACCAGGACGCAGAATATTGCAAACCCTGATTAGACACCATCCTGATTAGGCAAGGGCAGAGATGAGATAAGGTGCAGTGCGTGGTACTAACAGGCCTTAGCAGAGCAAAGAGTAAAGTAGGTCCCCCAGGGAAGGCTGCACAGGCTTCAGGTCCCACCTGGGCGATCAAAACAGCAACACCTGCATCGCTTCAGCTCTGCCGTAGCCACGAGACTGCAGGACAACACGCCTGTATGAAGAGAAATAAATAAATACTGAGTTTAAAGCCTTGTTTCAGAGCCAGCATTCACAGGCTAAGCAACTGTATTGTAACGAAGTAAAATTCAGGATTTTGTTCTGCACTGGACTAGCCCAACCTGGTGTCATCCATAAATGCATCAAATGCAGGGCTGTTTGGATGTGAGGCAGTAGGGAGAAAAGACATTTCTTGCACGAGACTTGAGCAAAATCAGCTTTCCAGCATGTCTGCAGGAGTCTGTAACGCTAGAAAACACACAGCTCCTGGGCCTGGTCTTTCTGCATTCCCTAGCATAGACTGGCAATAATACTAGTCACCCAGTAGTAACATAGCTTTACCAGGGTAAGACCGTATGAATGAAGTTGCTTGATTGAAATTCATCTCAGACTTAAGCAGCCTCCTGTATTTCAGGCTTTGGTTCAAAATTTTTTGGTTCGTCTCAAACCTAATATGATCAAAATATATCCCTTTTTTTTCAGCCTGGCTTTGAATACAAATGGAGCAATGAAGCACAAATATTCCTTGTGCAGCAATGGAAAGCTCATAAATCTCACAGTCAAGAGTTAATATGGGACTGCTCGGAAGGAAGACTGACTAATCCCAATCCATTGCCCAAACTGAGAGAAACAGAAAGAGTAAACAGCTTAAAAAAAGCTTAAAAGAGTAAACAGCTTAAATGTCATGAGACATCACTACAAGCTTCCCTTGTAGTGATGTCTCATGACATCACTACAAGGGAAGAAGTGACCGAACTGAATCCTGAGGTTTTCAAATGCTGTCAATTAGTATTTTAACTGCCTTTAGTACTTAACTAAGGACAAAAAATCACTGTTCTTTAAGGCCTATCAAGTCATCTCTTGTCAAATATAAACTCCACTGGAGCTTTATTCCCTGCAGTTTTATTAGGAAGATAATTATAGACCACATAAATTCAAAAGGTAGCATAATTTTACAGCTGTTAATACCATTCCCTAGCTATGCAAACCATGGAAATGATGTTTAGGAAATCTCAGTCTTTAAGGTAGGAATGATGAGACCTCACAAGTGGCAGCAGCAGCAAAAAAACCCTACGGCCCATATTAGCGCCTGGCCACCCTAACTGCTATGGGTTTGAGAGCTCATCATGAGTTGTTTCTTTTTTTAAGGGGAAAAGGAGGTTGCAGATGTTTCTACCTTAGGCTTCATCTCTTAGAAAGAGGCAAAGTTGAGTTTGTTTAGGGCTGTTGACACTGCACTGGTGTGACAGGAGCCAACTGTCTCCAGATGGGTAAACTTGGACGCAAGAGTGAGCAAAGGGCTTGGTCCCCCTCTGCTCCGGCAGGTCCAGCCCAAAGCCAGGTTGGAAAATGGAAAATGGCTTGGAAAATTCAGGCCTGAAGTCAAGTTTGGCTACCAAAGGCCACCTAAACTAGCCAGCAAATCTGCTTGTCTGGATTCCAGTCATATTTGTACACGCTATCCTGCCATCCTCAAGACCTTCTCATGACTTATTTGAGTGCAAACAAAATTTCTTTTGCTGGCTTCCCTGCACATACAGCCCTTATCTGATGGGCAGAATTCAGAGTCATCCCGATGCTTTTCTAAGGGGAAAAATAAAAAGCATCAAGGGACACAGACCACTTTACACAGCTATGAAAAGTTTTAATGACAGCAGATGATAGGGGAGGGTGGGAAGCAGCAGCTTCACACACAGAGCGCTGTTTTTTCCCACCAGGAATGAACCAAGCGCCCTCTGCAAGAGATACCCCGGTCTCAGGAGGTCTGGATAATCTAAGAATCCCTGCATTTCCTACAAAGCAATTCAGACGTGATCTGAACGCTGGCAAACAGTCAGCTAAATCCATTATCGCACCACGATATGCTCAAACATTGCATTAATTCCTAACCAGCTGTCCTCTGCTCCCCTACCCCTTTCAACATGCAAACATTTAACTGTCTGAGGGAGGGGAGAGGGCGGATCAGACACGGCCTCGTAAAATTCCTTCGCCCGCTCCGCCTGCGGCAAGTTATTTCTTTTGACACCCATGTAAAGTAATATCGGGGGTGTTGTTTGTTTGCCTTGGCTCGACGGCAAAGCTTCATAACAAGTTTGCAAGCCAAGTACCTGCGAAACGGAGCGCAGAGCGATCTGCAATCTGGTGAATCAACGCATTCCATCACGGAGGGAAGACGCTTAATTTGGGGAGTCCTCTCAGGAGAGCCCTCATTATATGGGGCTTGACTGTCCTACCAATACTGTCACCCCTGGACTGCACCCACACATCTACCAGCAAACAGGAAAACTGTCATTTCTCCCCTGCAGAGCCTTGAGGATCACTCTACTTATTATGGGTTAACTATCTGTGTGAATAAAAACTTCAGAGGAAGAGGAGAGTCTCCTTCCCTCCTTCAGAGGAAGAGGTTAGGTTCCTCCCCTCTCCCCGTTCCTAAGAATTTGGATTTCTTTTTTCCGAAAAAGCCCAAAACATCTGCTTCATGGGAATCCGCCCTTCCTGGCTCTCGGCTCAGCTGGTGGCTGACATGAAGTCTCAAGGGAAATCCACGTAAGGAAACATAATGCAGATATTGCCTGGAGTGGCCTCAAGTACCAGGGCTAGGCAAGGACCTCACTGCACCGCAACAGCGGGCAACCAAAGGGCAGTTTGCCAAACTTTTCTCCGGTATTTTCAAGCATTTGTACTCTGGGGAGGTACCAAAACACATTTTAGAAATTGCACTTAGCACCAAAACGGAGGTTTCCAGCTGGTGCTTTCAGTCCTCTTAGGGCTTCATGCAACTTCCATGAAGTCACTAGCCTTTTCTCTCTTACCACAAGCCATGAAATTTTTTGCTGCTGTAAACACTATGATCTGCTTCCTCTGCATCACAAAATTCAGTGTTTTATTCTGCTCTACATAGAAAGGTGGTTGCGTTACCGTCAAAGAGTAGGTGTTAGCCTGGACAGCTGCTGTCACTTTGGTAGCTCTCCCTTTACCATCTGGCTAAGTAACACGATTATTTTGTTGCTTTTTTGGGAAAAAAAAAAAAAAAAAAAAGTAGCAATGTGGACCCGAATTTGTAAAGTTCAGTAATATTTGAAGGAAACCTTCCTCAAGGGGACGTTGACAGTGTTCACCCGAGCTCCCCGTGAGCTGCGCCCTGCGGGGACGGCCACGCTTTTTGAAGGCCGTGCTCCGAATTAACCTAAAAACAACACAGACACGGATCGAAAACGCAAGATGAACTTCCGTTTGCCGCTTGCAGGGTTTAAAATCGGGGTGTTTTCGTTAGAATCGAAATCCACGCCGCTCTTCAACAGCGCCCTCGGGGTCCGCGCTGAGCGGTGGCGGAGGAAACGTCTGGAAAAACAGCGAGAGGAGGCGGGGGGGAGGCAGCGGCGGACGCGTGCGGGACGGCAGGTGGCGGCCTGAGGGGCGGTCCGGACCGGGATCGGGGCCGGGATCGGGACTGGGATCGGGATAGACCCCGGGGTCGGGGTCAGGGCCGGGGCCGGAGCGGCCGCCTCAGGTGGGCGCCCCTGGGGCGATGCCTGGGAGACCCCGTAGCCCTCCCGTCTCCCTAGCAACAACCCCCCCCTCAAAGCCCCGCCCACTCATTGCATATTCATGACCCCCAAGCGCGGGTGGGGGGGGAGGAGGAGG